>PVKZ01001066.1:0-496187 GCA_004027375.1 Macroglossus sobrinus | reverse complement strand
TCTCTCTCTCTCTCTCTCTCTCTCTCTCTCTCTCTCTCTTTCTCTGTCTCTCTTTTTAAATAAATATTTCTTATCTCTCCTCCCTTCAGGAGTAAAAGCTGTTATTAAGTCACAAGACTCCAGTGTGAACTAATTCAGCCACCTTCTTTTCTAGCATCTGTACTATTGGAATGTGTGTTCCAAGTTGGGACCTGCATCTGTCATAAATTATTTAGTGAGTTTTTTTTTTTTTGGTATGTGTGTAGGGTTTTTTGTTTGTTTGTTTATTTTTTTTGCTTGTTTGGTTGATTTTTTAAAGAAATAATCAGTTTATAAGCCATTTTCCCCAATCATCTTACTTAAGAGACATTGGCAGAAACTCCTAGAGAAGACCCCTGGGTGATTGTTGGTACAATTTGTCACCTTATTATCCAAGAGAAGGAGCAGTGTTTAATGCTGAAAAACATGAGGGTGGTGTAACCTAAGGAGAGGCTTTCCAGAGGTACTTTAGAAGAAAGTCTGGTTTAGAAGAGAAGTCCAGTCTCTTTGGGATCTGAAAGCATAGTACCTGTGAGCAAATGTAGTAAAATACCATGCTGCAGGCTGACTATCTGCTAACCTCTCCCTATTGTTCTACTTTTTGGATCAACTCTATTGTCTTTGAGGCATACCTAGCAGCCTCACAGTCAGATTCAGTTAGTTCTTTTAATTCTTTAGTTAGCATTGTTTAACTGCCTATGTCAATAATTGTAACATGGGCTTCTTAGGTTTGGTTTTAAATTATTTCACTATTTGGAGGTGCCTATCCTGTGCTCAGGTACTACTTCCAGCTATGGAGGACACAGACATATAGGTTGTGCTTTCAAAAATTTGATGTTACAGGGCTGTTAACTCATTAAAATATAAGTACTAAGAATATCTCATATTTTTACAGTATTGGGCAGTTTACACAATGTTGTACAAAATTCTCTTTTGGGTATCACAATAACCCCTGTAGTCATTGTTAATTATTACATAGATTTTTGTAGCTGAGGACTATAATTATGAAAGAGGAGAAATATGTCCAGCTAGGGTCATAGCACATCATTAGTGAATGACAGACTAAAACATGAGTCCGTTTCTTCTGCATCTGAGTGAAAGCTTATTCCACTATGCCTTAGGTACCTTCTTGGATATTTTGCAATGCACTTAAAAAAATATTTTAACAATTAAGTCATATCAAATTAGTGTATGTTATATCCCTGTAGTATAAACAGTTAGTCCTCTGGTAGTCCAGAAAGGAATGATCATCATGGGCTCTAATGACCAAGTATGGCTTTATAGAGTAGATAAGATTTGAGTTGGGCCTTAAATGGAGGAATTGTCATGTTGGTAATTAGTACCTGTTTTGAGTGACAGGGCTTTCTGGTGCAGAGGTACAAGTTCTAAGGTCAGTGGTGGTGATCTTAATTTGTTTTCATCCTAAAAAAGCATTTCACCCTCCTCTTTGTTCCACTGTCTAGGAATGATTGTGGCCTGGATTGGCATTCTCTGTGTTGATATCTCCATGCAGGATTTTTTTTTTCATCAAAGTATGCCTATGAGAAGACAGTACATATATAACCCCAAAAGCTGCTGGCCTTAACTTGATATATTTTGAAATATTCTTACGTTTTGATTTTTAAATATGTGTAAAATTTGCATTCATAATATTTGTAATTGTTTAAGGTAAAAACCTTTGAAAGAAAAAAAATGCTTTAAGTACAAATGATGCTTCAGGAAGATGGGGCATATTTACCCCTCCTCTTTTAAAAAAGTTTGAAGTAAAATACACATAATATAAAGTTCACCATTTTAACCATTCTAATTATACAGTTTAGTGGTATTTAGTACATTTCACAGTGTGTACAACCATTATCACTAATACCATAATATTTTCATCACCCCAAAGCAAACCCTGTACTCATTAAGTATTTGCTCCCAGGTTCTTCATCCCCTAGCCCTGGCAACTACAAGTCTGCTTTCTGTTTCTTTGAATTTGCTTACGATAGATATTTAATAATATACTGTGATCTTTTGTGTCTGACTTCTTTCACTTAGTATGTTTTCAAGGTTCATCCATGTATTAGTACTCCATTCTTTTTTATGGCTAAATAATATACCATTGTATGGATATACTACATTTTGTTTATCTGTTCATTACTTGATGGACATTTGGGCTGTTTCCAATCTGTTCCTTATTATAAATAGTAATTCTGTGAACATTCATGTGAAAGGTTTGAACACCTGTTTTCAGTTCCTTGGGGTAGAATTGCAGTATCATATTATAACTCTGTTTAACCTTTTGAAGAACTACCAAACTGTTTGCCACAGTGCTGTACCAATTCATATTTCCACCAGCAATATGTGAGAGTTTTCGTTTCTCCACAAGTTTGCCAACACGTGTTATCATCCATCTTTTTTTATCACAGCCACCCTAGGGGTGTGATTTGCATTTCTCTAGTAACTAATGATGTCAAGCATCTTTTCATGTGCACATTGTCCATTTGTATGTGTTTTTGGAGAGATGTCTATTCAAGTCCCTTGCTCTTTTAAAATATTGGGTTGTTTTTGTTATTATTGAGTTATAAGAGTTTTTAAAAACATATTCTGGATACTAGATAATTATTAGATTTATGATTTTCAAATATTTTATCCTATTCTGTTGATTGTCTT
Source organism: Macroglossus sobrinus (assembly GCA_004027375.1). NCBI lineage: Eukaryota > Metazoa > Chordata > Mammalia > Chiroptera > Pteropodidae > Macroglossus > Macroglossus sobrinus. The sequence continues at coordinate 493,514 of PVKZ01001066.1, read as the reverse complement.
TCACTTCCTTGAGGATGTCCTTTGATGCACAAATGTTCTTAATGAAGTCTAATTTATATTTTCTTTAGTTATTGGAGCTTTTCATCTCTACCTAAAAAATTATTGCCTAATGCAAGGTCATGAAGATTTATCCCTATTTTTTTTTTAGCAGTTTCATATTTTTTATACCTTACAGGTAAGGCTATGATCCATTTTGAGTTAATTTTTGTATAGCATAGGGTAAGGGTACAACTTCAGTATTTTGCATGTGGATGGGTGTCCCAGCACCAATTATTGAAATGACTATTCTTTCTTCATTGAATTATCTTGACACTATTGTCTAAAATCAATTAGCCATGGATGTATAGATTTATTTCTGGACATTCTATTTCTATTCCATTGATCTATATGTCTGCTTTTATACCAGTACTATACTGTCTTGAATACTGTAGCTTTGTAGTATGTTGGATTGTGAGTCCTCTAACTTTGTTCTCTTTTTAAATATTATTCTAACTATTCATAGTCCCTTGAAATTCCATATAGATATTTGGATCAGCTTTTTTTCCTGCAAAAAGGCCATTAGATTTTTGGTAGGGATTGCATTGATTCTGTAGAGCACTTTGGAAAGTATGGCCATCTTAACAATATTATATCGTTCTATTTATTTTGGTTGTCTTCAATTTCTTTCAGCAATGTTTTATAGTTTTTAGTATATAAATCTTGCACCTCCTTGGTTAAATTTATTCCTAAGCATTATATTCTTCCTGATGTTATTATAAATTGAATTATTTTTCTTAATTTCCTTTTCAGATTGTTCATTGCTAGTGTATAGAAATACAACTGATTTTGCATGTTGATCTTATATCCTTCAACTTTGCTGAATTCATTTATTAGCTCTATTTTGTGGATTTTATATATATATATATATATATATATATACACACATATATATATTTGTATGTATATAAAATCATATTATCTATGAATTATTTCCCTCCCTGCTTTTAAAAAATTACTTATTGCATTATACTACTTCACTTTACTAGGAGTATACATTATCCCAGTATGAGAAACATTCTGACATATTTGTTTTGCTTTCACTTTGCAGTTTACAGAGTGCTTTTACATCTAATTACATTCTTTTAATAACAAAGTGGCCAATATTTCATTTTACAGACACTGAGGCTCTCAGAGAGTTTAATGGTTTATTGAGGGTTCACACAACTTCTGTTAAAGTAAAAGTTTTCCCATTAGAGGTCCAACATTCTTTTGATTAAATTTTAATTCCTTCATATTTTTCCTGTAGTCAGTAGAACTTAGATCAAATAGTTTTCTTATGAACTTGAGCCTATTCTGTTGTTAGTGTTAGGCTACAACAAAATAAAAAATGAAACCAACATATTTACAGAATAGACTTATACAAGAATATTGATAGCATTTTTATTCATAATAGCTCCAAATTGGAAACATCTTAGTTGTCCATCAGTGGAGACTATGTAAATAAACTCTTATGTTCATATACTGGAATACTATTCACCAATAAAAAAGGAACAAATTAATGATACATAGAGCAACATGAGTAACTTTTTAAAAGATTATGCTGAGTGAAAAAGGCCTTACTATATGATTTCATTTATATGAAGTTCTGGAAATGGCAAAACTAATCTATTATGGAAAAAATCTTATCAATAATGATCTCTGGGAATGTTAGGATGGGAACTGATGTGAAAAGCGTATGAAGAAATTTTCTGGGGTAATAGTAATATTCTATATGCATATAAGAGTTTGGGTTACATAGAGTGTGCTCTTATCAAAACTCAGCAAATGCATTTAATTTGTGCCATTCCTTTGTAAATTTTATATCAAAAGAAAAAATCAAATATTAAACTTAGTTAATGGTATGCATGCTAAAGTATTCAAGGGAAGTGTACTGATTTGTAATTTACTTTGAAATTGATTTAAAAAAGATTGATTAATGGATGGATAGACAGTTGGATAGATATGTCATAAAGCAAATGTTGTATAATGTTGATAGTAGAATCTAGATGGTGGGTTCTCTGTAAAATTCCTTTAACTCTCAACTTTGCTGTATGTTTGAAATTCTCCATAATAAAATGTTGAGGTAGAGAAGGAAACCAAATTTGGGAACCTGCTAGTTCTTCTCCACACTTCATAAAATGAGCTTAATGTGAGATAAAGGCAAATGCTGGAGAAGATGAATGTGATAGGAGTTTCCTCTTCAGGTTCCAAGCTAGTATGACAACTTTCTATTAACCCTAACTCCTGGGTTAACCCCTGTGTGACTTGACATTATCACCTAGAGTCTCTCTTCTACATTTGCACCCCCAACACTTGCCTATTAATCCTCAATTTAATCCCTAGTTACTGAACTTCTTTCAGAGAAATATCTTAGTGTCCTGAAAAAATTTCACCTTTGTCATTTAAAAGGAACATCTAATTTTCATCTGAACATAGGCAATTTTGCAGAATGAATAGTTGATTGGGAAGGAGGAGACTTGTATTCTGAATAGACTCAGGAAAGTGACTCGTGCAAGGTCAAACAATTGGTAAGTGATAGAGCCAGATGTGTGTGTCTAGGAGTACCTGATTCCAATTTATTATACTACTTGCTTTAGGACCTAAAGGAATGTGTGGTGGAGTTTCAGAGAGAAAGGAGTTATTTCACCTCCTGAATCTTTCTATATGGACAGCTGCCTACTTTAGAACCCAGACTTGGAAGTAAAATCAACTTTGGGGAAAAGAGAGCCCACAGCCACTTATTAGTAGTGGCATAGGAATGTTTCCATCTTAATACCTTAAGTTGGTTTTCTACTTTTCCTACAAAAAGGACTCCAAGAAAATCAGCTGTGAAAAACATGAATTAATGTGCCAATGTCAGATGAAACCTTTCAGGATTCAGAAATCCCAGTGTTAGGCCTCTTTAATCCTTTTTTCATTTTGCATTTTTAATAATCTGTTCAGAGGTCCTTCTTAAACACCAGTTCCTGAGAAAAGATATGCAACGGACCTGGAGTTCCAATTCACATAAGAACTTAAATCTTGAGGGCTTGTGGCTGAGAATATTTGATGTTTGCTTTCCTGATTTTATATAGGGTGAGAAATTGTTTTTGGAGTATTATTTTGCTCCCCAGAATACTGCTCTTTCCCCTAGCATTTGAGATAGTAAATAGTACATAGTGGACAGTCTATGAATTTTTGATAAATTGGGTAATTGTTGACTTCCTCAGAGCAGGATATGGACTTGCTCATCTCTATATGCCCATCTCCTAGTATAGTACCTCCTAGCATAAAATATTCAATAATTTTTAAAAGAATTAAATTGAGTTGTTACTTTGAGATAAGTGCCTGTCTTTTTAGCTACACATTTCTTAGTGAGGTGTCAGGGCCCTGAATGAGTCATTGAGTCAGGATCTGAGGGTTAATGATAGCTCAGAAAAGATAGATTGAGCTTCTTAGCTGATTTGTGCATGTCAGCGATTTTTGGAGAAGTGGCCTAGATAAATCAAAGACAAGCAATAATGAATTCATGGTCCCAGACAGCAAAATTTGTGGATCTTCCTGAACTCCTGGGCAAAAAGGAAATAAAAATTTTCTTTTTAATCTTATTTCTGGGCTTGGAACTTGGGATTTTTGTGAGGATGTCGTATTTCCAATATCTAGCAGGGAAATTGGGAACATGGTCAGAGAGAGGAGGAGAATGGAAGCACAGTTTGGAGAGTAAAAAGGAAAGTGGGACCTAGGCAGAGAAAAATCATCTAAGCCAATAGTGGCTGCGGCCTCATCCTGGTTTTGCGATTGGTCAGTGATCTTGTGGCAAATCAATTTTTGCTGGAAAGCTCTTCCTCGGAGTAGCCAGAATATCCACTGCATTAGGTTTGACTTTAGTAGTCACCATCCTCCTAACCCTTTTCGAGTCTTTTGGGACTTTGGGAACCACAGTGAGTTTACATGTTTTATGGTGAAAGAGGGAAGGAAGCATTAAATAACAGCTGTCCTCTTCCACAATAAAGATTCTCAGAGTTCCTGATATTTTAGAGTGGGTTCCCTATTGTTAGTAACAAATATTGCTATTAACTCAATAATCTAGGTCATTGTTGGTTGGAATTTAGCCTTCTGGGGAAGCAGAGGTCATTACAATTTCAATGCACTCAAAAGTTTTCCGTAGATTAAATATATATTGGTCAGAAGTTATATAAAAGGAATGCAGTCAGTTACAACCACATGCCCCTTTCCCTATCTTTCTGGATATGTAAAAAGACTCACTTAGGTGTATCATCACTGTGATATCTCCTTGCTCACAAAAGCTTCCAAATGCAAGATCATTGGATTCAGTTTTTATTTCTAGAGAAAATTACAAAGTAATTTTTCTCCAGTTAATGACTACTGCGTCATTCAGCATATGCTTACTGAGTGACAACTTTGCTAGGTGCTTTGGAATCTATGTTGAGATAGACAGATTTAGGTCCTAAATTATACCTTACTTCTTCCTTCCTTCCTTTCTTCCTTCCTTCCTTCCTTCCTTCCTTCCTTCCTTCCTTCCTTCCTTCCTTCCTTCCTTCCATTCTTTTCTTTTCTTTTCTTTTCTTTCTTTCTCTTTCTTTTTAGGAATCAGAGGAAAATGCAGGAATAATGTTGGTAAAAGCCTCATTCTGGATAGGATAGGAAATAAAGGAAATAAAATATGAAGTTGCCAGTCAACACAAAAATCAACATGGTGAGCTTCATGAGGGTAAAAATTTCTGTTTTCTTCACTGGTGTATCTCTAGTACTCACAGCAAAAGACGCACACAATATATATTGAATGAATGAAAGAATAAATTGGTAAGAAATAGTTGTCAGGGACTGCTTGATGTAAGCCAGGATATAAAACTCAAAAGAACAAAGAAATAAAAAAATAGAAGCCAGATATGAACACAGGTAACAGCCCAGGTAATGAAATATTCTTAAGGAAACCAGAATAAAACTGGCTATAAAAGAGTGGAAGCTCTGCTGACTTTGAATACCATTAAATATTAGTTATTTAATTAATGTATATATATTTCTTTCCATGCCACATTCACATTTAAGTTTCATGCCTAATAATGCAAGATAAACTTTACTTAATTTGTAACCCCTAAAATAATTGAGGACCTAGCCTGAATGGAGGGAGGAGTAGGCATTCTGTGGAAATAGACTAAATATTATGACCCAGATTGACAGTTTCCATTTATGGTCCCAATTAAAGCAAAACCATTCACTGTTTTTGTCTTAAGAAATATTATATCTGAGGCATCCCACATGCAATGACAAAAAGATTTGTTTAATGTCTCACATGCTATGGTATTTCTGGAGGTGAATAGGTAAACAAACACAGACCTAAGAACTTTTCACCTTAGCCTTTCTGAGATAAAATTCTTTTCTGTTATAGAAACATTACAAAAACCTGCAGGTCATAGTCTTTTCAAGTGGGCAAAAAAGCTGTTATATAGTTTCTGTAGTTACTCTTAGATCACAAAGAACATCCCGAAAGAGCTATTAAGGTACAATCTTAAAGAAAAGGAATATCTTATTTTGTTTAAACCTAGTCTTAAAATCTGCAAAGAAATGCTGGAAATTATTTCAGATATACTAATCTGGATTTTTGTACCACGTGGTGCTGGCTCACATAAGATCTCATCATTCCTTGTTTATAGGAATGACAGAGAACTAACTATATCCTAGCCCACTATTCCAAATAACATCTGGAATTGGAACTAACAGCACTCTAGATGGAATGAGTGGGTAGTGCCAGAATCTTGTTATATAACCTGCTAAATGTTCTGCCTTGGGTTGTAGTTAGAGTTGTCAAGTTTTAAATCCTTTCCCCTGTGTCTATATATTTTCTGCCTTGTGCCCTTATGGAGAAGTATAGAATTTTCTGCTCAGAAGTTAGTGCCATCTCCCACAGAGGCAGGAGTCAGCCTTTCTGGAGTGAGCTGGAAAACAGATATTCCTAGGTCTTCCTATCTTGGCCCTCTTTGCCACAATTTACTTAGTCTTAATTCGAAGCTCCTACTTCATGGAGGATGTTAGAAGATATGGTGATATGGAGAGGACAATGACATGGTTGTTACATTCAAGAGCTTAGTCTGGTTAGGGAGATGGTACATACAGGGGAAGAGCTAATAAAAAGCAAGAGCAGGAAGTCTCAGATAAGTGATGTTTGTGCAGTGAGAGATAGCATGGAGTAAGGAAAAGAGCAGTGGCTTTACAGTGAAGACATCTAGCTTCAGAGGCTCAGTTTTATGTTCATGAGCAAATGAACTTTTTTTTTTTTGCCATAGTTTACTCATAAAATGAGGATAATAATCTTTACCCTGCCTAACTCTCAGATTATAGTAAAGGTCAAGTGAGATATTTTATGAGAAACGTTGGAAAACAAATTAAGATACAACAACAGGTAGAAAGAAATCTTATCTCATTTTTAGATGAGGAAACAGGCAGAGAAAGATGAAAAACCTTGCTGAAAGTCCCATGTGTTTGTGATGAAATAGCCATTTGTAGTTTAGGTGCAAAATCAAATGACGTATTCCATTTTTCTCTCTCCTTCATAGACTTTGACTGCTGCAAGACTGTTAAGTAGCCAGTATGCTCCTTGAAGACAAAGATAGTGTTTTATTCATTTCTATAATCTCAGCAACCTAGCAGTTTATGGCCCCTAGTAGAAATTTGATAAATTTTTATAATTGAACAAATAAATAAGCTTTTCTTAGAAACCTCACAGCTCTTTTTTCCTCAACAGTGACTTTTCTCTTCAGCAGCAGTTTTTGTTACCGAGCTATGCTGTGGCAAATAAAGGCAACCCTTGTTATTTGTGGTTTTAATTATTTGCAGAAAGACAAATAGTCAGAATTTTAGACATATTCCACACTCTTTCCAGAAGCCCTTTCTTCAGTCACTTTTCAGGTGATCTGATTTTACCCATGTCAGGAAAGACTTTGGAGTCTATTAGTCTTGGCTTTTTAACTGCCTGCTCCTTGATTCCTGATGTTTCTCCCAGGTTCATTTCCTCTTCCTTCCTTTACACCTGACTTTGCTCTCTCTGTCTGGACCTTTCCTTTATTATGAGCTTTTTATGCAACCCCAGCCCCAATTTGACCTTAAGATAGGAGCTCTCTAATAGGAACTTATCACAAAACCACAAAGTCATAGACCACTGAAGTTAGAAAGGATCGTAGAGAATCAGGTCCAGGGGTCTTCACTTTTTTTAAAGTAGATGAATTTTTTTTTTTCAAACAAAGCTTTAGGCAAAACCCTATATATAAAACTGGTGAAAATGTAGCTGCTTTGGTTAAAATGGGGTTAGGGTTTCGAGATATAGTCTGAGGCTCCACAGAACATGGTTTGAGAACCACTAGTTTAGTTCAACTCCCTTCCAATACAAATGGGGAAACCAAGACCTACAGAAGTGAAAAAACTTGCCTAATCCACACAGCCAGCTAGTGACAGGACCTGTCCTAGAACCTAGGTTTCCTTTCCAGGTCAGTACTGTTAAGCACAATTTACTGGTTAGAGCCTCATTTCCCAAGAGGAGAAAACAGTAACAATGAGTCTTTTATTTTATTTTCCTTGATGAGATCTGATAGAGTCCACCTCTTCTTCCCCACTAGTAAATCAGGTTGGCCCCTCTTGTTATTGTTTTTCTCTAGAACCCAGGCTGGGGCTTGCCTTAGCCTTTGTTCTGTTCCCAGTTTTTGTAGTGCCAAAACGGATAGGGAGAGAGCGGATTCAGGCAGGTCATGGTGGCACAGATGTTTCCTGTCCCTTGGCTAGTCTGGCTGTATCTTTCAGAGGCAGCCGAATACCATGGCCAGGTGTGTCTTTCAGGGCCTTCCAAGCCCTTGGAGGTGGTAGGTGTTTATAACCGCAATTTCCTCATTATCTTCTATTTTTCACAGGCCTCTAGCCACTACCTGAGGGAATACATCTAAGTTCTCTGCTCTGGGAGTCATCAATCATCCAAAGCTCTCTGCAGTCTGGCCATAATCTACTCCTGTATTCTTATTTCTCAGTGTCCTCTTAATGCATCATATGTTTGCTCCCAGAGTACTGTGTTTTGTCCCTTTCCTCTTCATCGTCACCTCTTAAACTATTATTCATCTTTCTAGATTAAGGTTAAATGCTACCTTCTTCAAGAAGCCTTTCTCAATTTCTAACCTGATACAATCTGCCTTCCTCTGTTGTAGTATTATTCTTTTTAGCTTCATATCCCATCATTTTATTCCTCATATTTTATGTATAGCAACTTTTCACATACCATGTTTCTCACTTCCATGCCTTTGCTTATGCTATCCATTTGCCCAGAATTGCTTGCCCAAATTTTTACTTCACTTTGCCTGACTCATATTTAAATTTAAGGTGGGCTCAGGCCTCACTTCTTCCAAGATGACTTCCTTGACCCCTTCACGCTGAGTTAGACTACTCTCATTATAGAATACACCTACCGCACACCCTGTGTCTATTTGTACCTGACACCCACACTAGACAGTGTTCCAAGGGAGATATTTATTTTCATATTTTCTATTTCTAGCATCTTGAAAGATCTCACTAATAATAGATGCTTAATAAATAATTGTGAAATAAATGAATAAATAACTTTTTATACTATTATAATGGTTTGAGTTATAGTCTACATTTCTTGGTAACTATTTGTCTATTACTAGGTTACAAATTAATTCTGTGAAGTCAGGGAAAGGGATTGAATCTTACTCATCTTTTTGTCTCTAATACAGCCTTATTCATATTAAGCATATCAGTTAGGGTTCTCCAGAAAAACTGAACCAATAGGAGATATATAGATATGTTTTAAAGAATTGGCTCACATGGTTGTAGTGGCTGACATGTCCAAAATCTGTAGGGCAGGCTAGTAGGCTAGAAATCCAATGAGGTAGGATATCTATGTTAGTCTTGAGGCAGAATTCTTTTTCCCTTCAGAAACCTCAGTTTTTGTTTTTGAGGCCTTCAACTGACTGGATGAGGCTCACAGTATCAGTGACAATCGCCTTTACTTAAGTCAACTGATTGTGGATATTAATCAATCTACAAAATACTTTAACAGGACGGACAGAATAATTTAACCAATTAGACACATAAAATTAATCATCACAGTAAATAACCAATAAACCTTTGCTGAATTGAAATTTACCTTTGAGCTTCTTATCTGCAGAAAAAGAGAACAATCTCATTTGTTTCCAGCAGTAATTTGAACTCAATAACCTGAAAATCCTTTATCACTAAACTCCTAACAGCTCTAAATAGAAGAGAAAAACATTCTTTAACACATTTCTCAGTTAGAAAAGCAAATTGCAGCTTGCTACCAGCGTTAATTTAATTTTACATAAACATGCTCTGTGAGGCCAAAGTAAATCTGACTGCTTTTCAATGTGAAAATATAAAAACTGTTCTTGGAGTTATTTCTAAACAAAACTTGTTTTTAATCCTAATGTAACAGAAATATATACATAAATTGATTCACCAAATGAATCTTCGACTAACAATGTTCGAGAACAATGTTAACATCAACATAGAAATGCTACATTTTTCTAGGATTTGACATTTTCAGCGATTGAGAATTACTATGTTTTGTAAATGGAAATACCACTACTAAGAACATATTGCTATAAATAGAATGATATCATTTGTTTCCAAAGACTGTCGATATACTAGAGCGATGCGAAAATAATAATAAAAGTAAGATATTTTGTGGCAAACTTTGGGGGTAAGTTATCTCTGCGTAAATGGAGCTGTCAGCCCTGCCAGCTAGTATTTTTGGGGCAAACAATAAATGGGTTAAAATACATAAGTGAGCTTTTGAGAAAGTAAGGGACTCTCCAGAGGCTGAAAATGAAGAAGAGTAGTAAATCTGTGAGAGGATGTTGTTGTATCAAGCCTCTTGTAATATCTGTTTTGGTAAACTTGGGACTTGGATTTTAACATCCACATAGTAATAAGAGATTAAGACTTGAGCCTTCACAAGACAGGCATTAAAACTGAGACCCACAAGTGAGACATTCAGTGAAATGGTGACTAGAAAAAAGATCTCAATAATACATGGACACAAGAAAGTTGTGTAAATCAGCCTATGCTCTAGATAGAAAAAAAGCTCTCTCTTTGAGAATTCAAAGCCACAGGTCCATCTTCAGTTGGATTTTGAGTTTGGATTTATACTACCTGTATGGTCCCGCAAGTTAATTAATTAATGTAAAAAGTATGCCCAGTCAGTGATACCCTTCTGCTAGGATGCCTAGCAGAAGAAAACACAAACCCTCTTAAGAAGATAAAATATCTAAAAGGATAAGATGATAAAAAATACCTATAAAATGAATACATTTAAAATGTTAAGGACAAAAAAGAATTAAAAACATGAGAATAGAACCAGGTAGCATGAATAATATAAGAAAACTATGACAGATAGAGTTTTTAGAAATAAAAAAAGTCACTGAAATTAAAAACATAATGGGTTGTTTAAATGGGAGATTAGACACCACTGAAGAGAATATTGGTGAACAGAAGGTAAGGCAGAAATTACCATGATGCTTCACAAAGAGACAAAGAAAAAAATATGAAGCAAGGTTAAGAGACATGGAGGATAGAATAAGCTATATGTTTAATAATTATTCTAGAAGGAGAGAATAGAAGAGGCAAAATTTAGAGGTAATGGTTGAAAATTTTCAAAAATTGCTAAAAGACCTCAATTAGAAAGCACGCTGAGTTCCAAAAGATAAATTAACATAAAGCCACTTTGAGACTTACCATGGTGAAACTACACAATAGCAAGAACAAAAATTAGATCTTAAGAGCATCCAAAGGTTTACAGAGATATTCTACAAGAAATCACAATTAAACTGAGAACAGTGGCAAAATAAAGGAATAATATCCTCAGTAGCTGAGAGGGGGGTGGAAAAAAAACCACTAAATCTAGAATTTTTCACCTAGTTAAATTTTTATTCAAGAGTGAGGGTAAAATAAACACAATTTTAGATAGATAAAGACAATGAGTTTATATCTCTAAGATTATTTACTAAAGGACTACTAAAAATGGAGATTCTTCAGGAAGCAGAAAGTTGAATTGAAGAGGAAGTAGTGACATGAAAAAAACAATAGTGAGCAGAGAAACTGGTACATATGTAAGTAAATCTAAAGCCTCCCTCCCCCCCCCAAAAAAAAAACCTTAGGAAAAAACTTGACTGTACAAAATAACAAAATAATGACTAATTTAGGGAATATAAGGACAAGGTGAAATTAAAATATTGGGCAATAATATGTGACATGGCAGGGAGTAAAGAGAAAAGTGATCAATCTTAAAGTATACTAAAATTTGGAGGACAGTAGAGATACTGAATAAATTTATACTTGATAAGTAAAGTATGCATGTTAAAAAAAATCAAGAAACGGCACAAAGAATAGAAATAAAATGTGTAATTATCAGATAATTAAAGGGAAAAGATTTACACAGGAGACCCTATATAAGGAATACCAACTCTGCATAATTTGTAATAAAACAAACATTCAGAATAATCTAAGTGCCCATCCTTAGGAGAACAGATGAACAAATTGTGATATATTCAAACAATGAAAATAAATGAGCCAGATTTTATGTATTACCATGAATACTATAACATGAAGTAGAAAAAGGCAGCTTATAGGCAGATAGATGTAGAATAACACCACTTATATAAAACCCTCCAACAAGCAAAGGAGTACTATATATAGTTTATGGATACATATACATGTAGTAAAACTATATAAATATGGATATGGAAATAATAAGCATTAATTCAGAATTGTTACTTCTGGGGAGAAGAGACAGGGAAGTGGGGAGGAATGTGCAGGAAATTTCAACAGTGTATATTATATATATATTTTTAAAAATCTCAAGAGAAAAATATTAAGATTTGACAAAGCTAGGTGGTGGACAAACAGGTATTTGTTATATTATTCTTTAAATATTTCTCTATGCTTAAAAGATTTCTTCATTCAAATCTTCAGACAAATAATGACCTTAAATTTGGAGAAGTATGTACAGCTACTTGAAGATTCTAATTAAGTTTATTTTTTTCCACAGTAGAGCATTATATAAAGTGATGGCAGAAATTTAGACAGATTCTGCTGTATCTGATTCAAATTCATAACTTTAAAGAAATAAAGACTTGCATTTCTCTAAGGTCATATTTTCTCTGAGTGGTAGTTTACCATTTAGAAGAGAAGGTGACAATAAAATCTCAGATTTGTGCAACTTGCAGTACTTGCTGCTTTACTCAGGTTTGATCTGACTAATCCAGAAGAATTTCATTAAGTTCTAGTTGTCATGCCCTAATAACATAAACAGAACATTCTCAAAGAGCTTTCAGACTGTCCAACAGAATAGGGGCAGTGTAGCCTGAAGAAGTGAAGTTTCACAGGGGCCTGCCTGTTCACTGTCTCCCATAGGAAGACATGTAGGAAAAAGGAGCAGACTGGTTTTATGTGGGCAGAGCCAAAACCAAACCGCAAACTTCAAGATAGCAAATTTCAGCCCAGTTCAAAAACCAGCTGTCTAACACTGGAAAACATACACATACACACTCCCTGAAAAATTGTAATTTTTCTGATGACCCCTTATTATGAATATTGTAGAGTAGATTCTTGCATTGGGGTGGGAGGTGGGATTTGATGACCTAGTTTCAAGTTTCCTACCTTTGAATGACAGAAAGACAGACTATTAATTCTTTAAGCCATTCAAGAAACATAGCGATGTACCAGAATTGTTGACACAAAGTGGGAAGCTAGTCTTGTTCTCAGGATTTCAGTTTATCTAGGAAAATCCCCAAAATACAGAATCTAGAACCTGGGGAATAACATTTACACAGAAATCTCTTTTTCAAGAGTGCTGTCAAGGTTTCTGTTTCATTATTCCCCAAATTCTAAGTTATTGTCTTCACAAGGCTTCAGAGGCCCCTCTCCTGGTCACTGGCAAACCAGGAAACAAGGAACCAGCTCACTTTACCTTATCCCTACTTCCCTGTCACATCCTTCTCTGCCATATGCATATCCTACATTATACCATAACTGCACCACCACTTAGCAGGGCTTTGTGAATTACACTTTCAAGCCCCAGTACTTTTGTTTAAGCCTCTTCTCTACATGAAATGCCCTTTCCATATCACATATTGAAATCCTGCTAACTCTGATACTGTAAGAGCCTGAAAATGCCTTTAGAAACCTTGTGGTTAAATTTCATTTACACATGAAGAAAATGCAATTCAGATGACTTCCTAAGCTACACTAAATTTTGCCCATTTACCTTATACTCAGAATTTATCACTCCTTTCTCTATACTATTGTACAAACAGAAAATCACATATATAGAATGTCTAGGAATTTATCTGTTCAAAATTAACAATATCTTTGAAGTTTAAGTATACTAATTCTAAAAGAGCCCAAGGAATTTTTATTTTTAATTGTAAATATGTGTAACATAAAATTTACCATATTAACCATTTTTAAACGTGCAATTTCATGGTACTAAATATATTCACATTGTTGTGCAACCAATCTCCAGAACTGTTAACTTGCAAAACTGAATCTCTATATCCATTCAACAACAAATTCCCATTGAACACAAGGATGTTTTAAAGAGGTGTTTTATCATGTAAGATGTGATAGAAACAAATGAATTTTTAAAGTATATGTATCTTAATTAAAATGAAACTGAAGACTATAATTTTAAGAGTTGAGGAGTTATTTAGAAGCCTAGTAAAGAAAAGATTTTTCTCTTGAAAGCCACTGTGGAAAAAAAAGAAGAGGATTAATATTTAGAATGGTTGATTATTAGTGAGAAAGTTACCAAATTGTATATAAAAGTATTGGTTGTCTTTACTGTTTCATAGAAGCATCTGTTTTTAAAGCTATATTTTTATTACAAAAGTTACAGGTGAAAAAGGGGATATGTACAAGTTCAGTAATTTAAGATAACCTCACAGAGTAAATTGATCATAACTTCCAACTGGGCCAGTCAATGTGGGTAGTAACACCCCAGGCCTATTTGTTGTAAAGGGTGTTTAAACCAGCAATGTCCATTGTTCTTGTGCACCTAGGTTAACAAACCTTTGAAATGCCAGAAGTAATCTTTTTCTCAAATCCCTTGAAGGCATAACCACCCTTAAGGGAGAATATAATTTTGTTAACTTTCCTGTACCTTGCTTTCTCTTATCTTCTTGTAATCTTCCTTATGTTCCTTCTTTAATTCCACATGTATAAAAGAAACTGCAAAACTGTCATTCTCCAGAGCATTTGAAATTTTGCTTCCCTGCAATGTTGTCAGTTTGACTAAAATGAACTCATAAAAATTCCCTACAGGTTTGGATGTTTCTTATGTTGAACAAGTTATACTTCCTAGGAAGCCATTTTAAAATAGTAATAGAAATTGTTATGTTCAATCATTTTTTATTATAAAATTTTATTTAATCTAAAAACAAAAGCATGTATAAAAGTGAATATTTTAGAAAATTATTAGTAAATTGTGAGATTAAAAAATGAATCATCTTTTAAAATTATTTTTGAAAAATTCCATATTTTAGAAGTGGTTAATAAAATCTGCTCTGGAATCAATTCATATGGTCTCAAATCCTGAACCCACCACTCAGTAGTTAGTAGGACCTTGAACAATTTCTCTGCACCTTAGCTGTAAAATTATTTTACTCATACTATCTATCATATTTTATCTGTAAGATTAGGAGGTAGTGTGACCTCTTTTGTATGATTGATGAGAGGATTAATTGAAGAAGGTGTGTAAAGTCAGCATAGTAACTAGTGCTTACTGAGTACTAAATAAATATTAGCTATTATTGGTTTTACTGTAGTTAATATAATTCTGGTGCTTGGACTCTGAGATAATAATCTACTGTTAACGCTAATTTTTCTTTTTTTTCATTTTTATTTTCAGTTAGAGTTGACATTCGATATAATTTTATATGTGAACACTAATTTATCTTTATTCTTCTTTGTGCCAGAACTGGGACAAAGTCTATAGTCTTTCCTTTCTCCCTTCCTTAGTGCTTTGCATACTGCTAGACAAATAGTAGGTTCCTAATCTAAAGAGTCTATATTGAATGAGTAAATGATGAGAATATTTTAAAAGGTTTATAGAATACATTGCATTGTAACAGCACTGAATAATAGACTCCTTATCAAAGGAATGTATCCAGACAATAAGGGTAGAATGTGCTGGGTTTTCAGGCAAATGAGTTTTTAAAGCGACTCTTTTGGGCTTGTTGAACATGAGAAGCATTTCAATGGATTAATAGAGGTGACTGAAAGGATGGACAAATTCACTGAGGAGGAGAGAGTCAGAACAGCAAAATATATATTTTCACTTCCATACTAAGGTATGAACTTCTTTCCATCCAGACCCATTCTGGACTAAACTTGGTGTTAACAAAAAGAGCATTCCTACCACATGACCTTGGACGATTTTTTCCTCTTTAAGCCTCAGTTTCTTTGCCTATAAAAACGAGAAGATAGCATCTAAGGTTCATTTCTCCATTTAAAACATGTGTGGTTCCATGTTGCTAAACTCGGGTGCAACTGGGAGCCTGTGGCATGTCTCCTCCAGGACAGTGCCAGTTCTCCCAGCCTGCCAAAATTCAGTCATTAATGCCTGTTCTGGTGAATAATATCTCCCCCTGGATTGGTGCCAGTTGGAAAATTGTAGAATGGAATGTGCCACCTGGGTTTGGATTTGGAAATCCAAAGTATTGTTGCCTGAGGTAAAAAGATGTTTGATGAGCCATGGTGGTGAGTAGGCTGATAATACCAGCTATGGCAGTTGGTACTTGGACCAGGAAAAGAGGGTCAGGTCTCCTTTGCTAATAAGAGCCAAATGAGGGAGAGCTCTTTTAAGTTTTCTTTCAGCAATTTGCTGTGTGAATCATGCCTTGGTGATACAGTATTGCAAACAGAATCAATGCATCAGTAAAGCAATATAAATAAATAACATTTTTTTATGCTTCCAGAATGCTTAACTGTTTATGTTCTTTATCATACCTGATCTCACAAGCATTCTGAATGGAAATCAGGTCCTCAGTTTCTATGTCTTATAATTTTGTCTGGGGATATCTGTTGAATTCCAATGTTCTTTCATTTTGGGGAGATTTGCTTTTCTTGATCTAAGGAGGCAGCATGGTAGAATGGAAAGGGAAAGGGGTCTGTCTCTAACTAGATGTTTGACCTTGAACTAGTAAAGTATTTCCTTTCTCTGGTTCTCTGTTTCCCTATAAATAAAAGGCCTCTAAGGAAAAATTTTCCTCTCATATGGCTAAGAGAATATGTTATTAATGTTTAAATGTGAGAGTAAAATTTATTAACGCTTCAGTAACTGGTATGTTGATTTGTACCTAAAGTAGAATATTAAGACAGAAGATGATGGTCTTATTACACATTGGAATAAATTATAAATGCCTGATTAGCATTCCAACAATGAATCTATTTTGTTGAAATGCTGTCCATTTTAAAGGATTTGCATGAGCACATTGTTTAACCCAGTGATTTTTACATAAAAAGGAGGGAGAAAAAGACCTAAAATATATGACTAAGTGCTGTGCTAGATACTTTACATACTCATTTATTTGTTTAAAAGATATTTTGGGGGTACTTAACATGTATCATGCATTATAACAGAGCTGGTCATAGGATTGATGCAGCAGTTACCATGACAGCAAGGTGTCTGCTGTCATGGCACTTCCATTTTGGTTGGAGAGAGAGATAATAAACAAACAATCAAGGAAAATTTAAAATAAAGGTAATATCTATAATGATAACATAGAGAAAATGATTGAGAGGAGTGGGGACTACCTTAGCTTAGTTAGGAAAAAAAATCAGGAAGGATCTGGGGGAAGGATGTATCTGGCAGCAAATGCAAAAGCTTCCAAATGAGATGGTAAGTTTAGCATGTTTGAGTAATACATTAAAGGCTGGGTCATTTAAACCTAACAAACTTTAGAAATAGGTATTATTATCTTACAGATGAAGATACAGAGAAGTAAAGAGCCCAGGTTTAGGTAGTAAGTTTCAGCACCTGCGATGTAAACCCAGATTAGTCTCACTCTAAAATCCATGCTTTTTCCACTGTGCCATGCCACTCAGCAATTGATTGAAAAGCAAAGTTTCTGAGTTGGCTTGAATATATTGTTTCTCTGTAACATGGGGGTAATGTACTCTTTCTTTCTTTGTATTCAAAGAGTATATATCCCAGCTGAAATATATAAATGGCTATTTGATTTTGGCATTTGATGAACATATAATATTGGGTATTCTTGTGTGATACTGTTTTACATATTGTGGCTCTTTGTTCCCTCAAGTCCCAGGTGGGTGGTGTCCTCTACTAGGAATCAAACAATAGGTTTTTATTAAGGGTATTGTGTTGGCGTGAATGTTTGTGTCTCCTGCTCCCCCAAATGCATATGTTGAAGCTCTAACTCCCAACGTGGTGGTATTTGGAGGTGAAGCCTTTGGGTGATAATTAGGTTTAGATGAGGTAGGTTTCCCATAATGGGATTGGTGTCCTTATAAAAAGAATGACTAGAGTGGTCTGTCTCTCCATGATGAGAGAACATAGCAAGAAGGTGGCTCTCTGCAAGTCAGGAAGAGGGCTGAGGATTATCTATCTATCCATGCATTCATCTACCTACCTACTTACCCACCTATCTACCTACCTACCTACCTACCTACCTATCTACCTACCTACCTTATATAAAGATGATATATAGATAAGAAATAGGTAATATATATCTATATAAACATATATTTATATTAATCTGCATATAGATTGACCTGCACAGTTCAAACCTGTGTTGTTCAAGGGTCAAATGTATCTATATCTGTATCTATATCTATACCTACATCCATATCTATCTATATCTGTCTATAGCTATAGAGAGAGATAGAAAGAATATAGATATATATATATAGAAAGAGAGAGAGAAAGAGATTTATTATAAGAAATTGGCTCTTACAGTTATGGAGGCTGAGAAGTCCCAGGATCCTTCAGCAAACTGGATACCTAAGGGAGCCAATGTTGTAGTTTCCATCCAAGGCTGAGGCCTAAGGACCAAGAGAGCTGATGGTGTAAGTTTCAGTCTGAGTCCAAAGGCAGGAGAAGACAGATGTCCCAGCTCAAAGGCAGAGAGAGTAAATTCTCCCTTCGTCCAACATTTTGCTCTATTCAGGCTTTCAATAGATTGGATAAGACTCACTCACATTGGGGAGGGCAATCTGCTTTATTCAAATGTTATTCCCATACAGAAAACACCTTCACAGACACACCCAGAATGATGTTTAGCCAAATATCTGGAAACCCATGACCGTGTCAACTATCCCAGCTATGCTTTGGGTAAGGTAGGGGTGAGTGCGAGGGCAAGGGATTGGAGACTAGGAAGGAAAGGTAAGACAGTGTGCACCCTCAGAGGGCTTCTGATACAGTAGTGAGGAAAGGGCACACAAAAATGAGAAGTCAGTGGATGATACTAAGCTGTATCTGTTTATAGTGACAATTGAATGAGTTTCAGACTAAGCTTTCAGAGGAAGGAGAAACCATTGTAGGAGGGTAGGATTTTATAATGGGGGTAGAACTTGTTTTGGATGTTCATAAGGAATGACGTGATTTTTTTCTTTTTTAAAAACATTACTTTTCAAAGGGTCTTTAATAAGTTTTAGGATATGTGCTAAAATAATTCATAAAATTTGTACCAGAAAAGGAAATAGAAGACTCTCAATCCAATTTTCTTGAGGCTAAAATAATCTTGACAATAATTTGGATAAGAGCAATGAGAAAATGACGTTTGTCCCATTCCATGTACAAATCTAGATGCAGTCATTCTTTGTAACATATTAACTAATGGACCCAATTAGGTATTAAAAAATATTATATTATAAAGTAAGATTTATTCCTGGATCCAAAGGCTGGAAGAAAAGGGAAAATCTATAATTGCTTCACAAGTGAATTCTCCCAAACATTTGTGGTAGAGATAATACAAGTTTCACAAAAAACTCTTACTTCCCAATGTATTCCAGGAAGCCAGCATTATTACTGTGACACCAAACCAGATAGGGACACCACAAGAAAAGAAAACCACAAACCAAATTTAAATAAACATAGATGTAACAATTTTTAAAAATATATTTTTGTTTTGCAATTACAGTTGACATACAATACTATCTTAGTTTCAGATATACATACAGCATAGTGATTAGACATTTATATAACTTAGGAAGTGATCCCCAAATAAATCTAGTACCCATCTTACACCATATATAGTTATTACAATATTACTGACTGCATTCCTTATGCTATATTTTACATACCCATGATGATTTTGTAACTACCAATTTGTATTTCTTAACCTTTTCCTCCTTTTCACCCATCTTCCCTACCCTTCTTCCATCTGGAAACATCAAAATGTTTTCTCTATCTCTGAGTTTATTTCTGTTTTTTTGTTCAATTATTTTGTTCTTTAGAGTCCACATATAAGTGAAATCATATGGCATTTGTCTTTGTCTGATGTACTCTACTCAGCACAATTTTTTCTAGGTCTATCCATGTTGTTGCAAATGGCTAGAGTTCATTTTTTTATGACTAATATTCCGTTGTATATACATACCACTTCTTCTTTATCCATTCATCTATTGACAGACACCCAGGTTGCCCCTATATCATGGCTATTGTAAATAACCAAGTCGTGTTTTTGTTTTTTTTGGATAAATACTCAGATTTGGGATTACTGTGTCTTTCTTTTTCTCTTGTGATAACCTTTGTTTTAAAATCCATTTTGTCTGATATTAGTATTGCTACCCCAGCTTTTTTGTTTCCATTTTCATGAAATATCTTTTTCTATCCCTTTACTTTCAGTCTGTGTGTATCTTTTGATCTGAAGTGAGTCTCTTGTAGGCAGCATATGTAAAGGTCTTGTTTTTTTAGTCATTCAGCCACCCTATATCTTGACTGGGGCATTTAATCCATTTAGATTTAAAGTAATTATTTATAGATATGTAGTTATTACCATTTTATGATTCGTGTTTTTTATATTGTCCTCCAACTCCTTCTTCCGTCTTCCCTCTTTGTCCTTTTAACATTTCTTATAATATTGGTTTGGTGGTGGTGAACTCTTAGCTTTTTCTTCTTTGGGAAGCTCTTTGATAGCTTTGATAGCTTTGCTGGGTAGAACAATCTTGATTGTAGGACCTTGCTTTTTATCATTTGAGTATTTTGAACCAATCTCTTCTGGTTTGCAAAGTTTTCGTTGAGAAATCAGCTGACAGTCTACTGGGATCTCCCTTGTCAATAAATAACTGTTTTTCTCATGTTGCTTTTAAGACTCTGTGTCTTTAAACTTTGGAATTTTACTTGAGCTGTGTCTTGGTATGGGCCTCTTTGAGTTCATCTTGTTTGGGACTCTCTCAGCTTCTTGGGCTTGTATGTCTATATCCTTTGCCACGTTAGTGAAGTTTTCCATCATTATTTTAAATAGGTTTTCAATTTCTTGTTCCATCTCTTCTCCTTATGGTACCCCTCTGATGCAATTGTTGGTATGTTTGATGTTACCCCAGAGGCCCCTTAAACCATTTTTTAAAATTATTTTTTCTTATTTCTGTTCTGATTGGGTGTTTTCTGCTACCTTATCTTTTAAATTGCTGAATTGATCCTCTGCTTTGTCTAATCTACTATTAATTTTCTCTAATGTATTTATTTCTGACTGGTTCTTTTTTATATTTTCTATCTCTATTTTTATGTTTCCTATTTTTTTGTTGAAATTCTCAGTGAAATTATTGAGCATCCTTATAACCCATGTTTTGAACTCTGCATCTAGTAAATTGCTTGTCTCCATTTTTAGTTCTCTTTCTGGAGCTTTGTTCTGTTCTTTCATTTGGGACATGTTTCTTTGTCTCTCCATTTTGGCTGCCTTTCTGTGTTTGTTTCTATGTATTAGGTAGAGCTTCTGTGTCTCCCAGTCTACATAAAGCCCAGAGTGTTATGTAGCAGGTGTCCTGTAGGGCCTAGTGGCTCAGTCTTCCTGGTCACATGAGTTGGGTACTCCAGGTGTGTTCCTTGTGTAGGTTGTGTATGCTTCCTGTTGTTGGTTACTGTTTGCATGCCAGTAGAAAGGACTGACCCTTAGGTTTATTGGTTGTGAGGACTGGCTATGGCTACAGTGGAAGAGATGTTGTGCAGGAGCTGTTCCTATAGAGCAAGATTCACTTTAGCATGACTCTGGTGCCTGTCCAGTCTATCCTTTGGGTGTGTCATTTGTAGAGGTGGTTGGGTGGTGCTCCGGTGTGGTCTGAAACTGGTCACTGGGTATGTTAGTTCTGAGGCCTCTCGAGAGGGGCTCATTTACAAACCAAGTTCAGTCATTGACTGTGCCAAGCCCGGAGACACTTGGTATGAGCTATAAAGTAATCTGCAGTAGTTGTCATTTGTACTGATCTTAGAGGTACCTAAGAGAGGCTAAGCTATGAACTGAGACAGGCTTAGCAAGAGTTACAGGACACACTGAGGTCAGATGCTGTTTGTTTGGGGTTTGTGAGCCTTTGAGAAATTTCAGAAGAGTTTGCAGCCTAAGCCATGATAGCCATTTGTATGGAAAACCACTAGAAGTGGTTTGGGGAGGCCCACAAGTTGTGTGGGGTGAGGTCTTAGAGAGTCGCCAGGGCAGGGAGAATGATGTTAGCTAGGTTGATGGAAACTCAGATATGGGAGCCATCTGCATTGGGGAGGGCTCAATAAAGGAACAGTGGCTTCTGCCAGTACTTCTGTCTGGGAGGAAGCTGGCCCTCTAGTCCTCACCCTGAAGCCAGACAGTTCTTCTCCATATGTCCCTGGTGTCTTTTGAGCTGCTGCCCCAGTGTTGGATCTGTGTAAGTGAGTCCATTAGCAAGAAAGTCTGTGTACAGGCCCTTTAAGAGAGATGCCTGGGACTCAGCCGCCCTTTGTCTCACTCAGCCACACTCTCTGCTGGTTTTCACAGCTAGAATTTGTAGAGACTTCTCTTCCAGGCACTGGGAACCTGGGCTGGGGAGCCTGGTGAGGGGCTAGGAACCCTTACTCCTCAGGGGGACCTCTGCAGCTGAGATCTCCCTTCTGATTTTTAACCACTACATGTGAGTGTCGGACCAGCCTGTTCTGAGTTACCACCATTTCTACCAGTCTCGAGGTGGCTTCTTCTGTACAAGACTTATTAATTACAAGACTTCTGTTCAGCTAGACTTCAGGCTATTTTCAGTAATGGTTGTTTTGTAATTTCATTGTAATTTTGATATGGTCGTGAGAGGAGTCAAGCATAGCATTTAGCTACTCCACCATCTTGACTGGAAGCTCGATGCAATAATTTTAAACAACGTTTTAGCAAGTTGGATTCCATGATATATAAAAAGGATCATGCATCACGACCCAATGGGATTCATCCTGGGAACTCAAGTTACATATAACATTTGGATATCAATTAATGTAATTCCCCATACCAGTAACTGTATTAAAAAGACTATGATGTCAGTAGATGCGTAAAAAGCCTTTGAATTCTCTTTGCTGCATATACTGTGAGGGTGAAGATGATTCTCAGCAATTAGACTGTTGACATTCCAGAAAATATGTATATCTGAAGGGATGCACAGTTGTTGTGAAGGGCCCTAGAAGCACCCTGCTAAGGACTTCAATCACATCAGTGTAGAACTCAGTCTCTCTGGAAATAAAAAGAAGAGGCTCTGGGTTGACAAATGGTGGGGAAATAGAAAGGAACTGGCTACTGTTCACCCTTTTTGGAGTCATGTACTGAACATAATCAAGGGGTTACACCGGACTTCCATTACAAGGTGACGTCTGTGTATGCTCACTTTCCCATCAGCATTATTCAGGAGAATGGTTCTCTTGTTGAAATCCAAAATTTCTTGGGTAAAAAAGGATGAGGTCAAGTGTTGCTTGTTTAGTATCTCAAGCCCAGAAAATGAGTTAATTCTTGAAGAAAAGAACATTGAATTTGTATCAAATTCAGCTGTTCTGATTCAACAAACCATAACAGTTGAAAACAAGGATATCAGAAATTTTTTTTGTATCTATGTATCTATGTTTCTGAGAAAGGAACAATTCAGCAGGCTGAAAAATAAGGTCTAAGTTATCTAGCTACAGAAACACAAAGATGTCAGATGATTCCTCAGACTTAAAGATGCGATAAAAATTGTGAATTGAGGAAAAAGGCTTTTGAAATTACTTTTGTTTTTTGGTTGGTGGTGCAAACACTTAGCAAATTTCTGTGCTGAGAACTCTTGGCAAATTTCAAGTATATAATACAGTATTGTTAACTATTGTTACCATGCCATATTTTTCCAAAACTCATTCATCTTGAATAACTGAAATTTTGGACTCTTTGACCAACACTCCTCATTTCCCCCTCTACCAGCCCCTGACAACCACCATTCTACTCTCTGCTTCTGAGTTTGGCTGTTATAGATTCCACATATAAGTGAGATTGTGCAGTATTTATCTTTCTGTGTCTGGCTTATTTCACTTAGCATAATGTCCTCCATGTTCATCCACATAGTTGCAAATGGCAGGATTCCCTTCTTTCTTAAGGCTGAGTAATATTCTAGTGTATGTATATATCATTTTTTTTAACCCATTTGTCCACTGACAGGCATTTAGATTGTTTCCATATCTTGGGTATTGTGAAAAAGTGATTTCTAAGTGAACTAATGCACAGGGGCGTTTGGCAAGGGGTAGTTGAGGAACAGTGTCTGAATGGTAGATGAATGTAATAGTACCATTTTAGTGTCTGAATGGTAGTAGGATGGGGTTCCTGTATATGCTTCTGCCGGTTGTTCACTGCATAAGGGCATTGACTGAGGAGACAGTGGGGGATGAAATACAGCCCCACATTCTGCTTGCTAAGTAGCCAGGTCCATTGTCCACCTGGAAAAAGGTGTGCCTTATTCATACAATCACAATGCAGCATTTTGCAAGAGGGAAATAGTGGAGGATAAGTTTGAAATAAATGGTGGGGCAAGATCATAAAGGATATTTCTTTGTATCTAGACTGCTGGATAGAAATGTGCAGCTTTAATGGTAATGGTGATTGTAGGTATGGTTTGTGACCCTACACTGGGGTTAAACTTGGAGACTTGTCACTGCTAGGAACCCTATTTATCTGGCATAAAATAAATTCATATTGTTTGAAAATTATATTTGCTCAGTGTTTCTCCAAAGCAAACTTTATAACTGACCCACTTTGCTTCAATATCAAATCAGCCTGATTTAATTTTATAAGCCAGTCGTAGAAAGAGAATCTGTCCCATGACTCCAAAGAATTCTGTTCTGTAGCTCCCCTATAATTACAGACAAATGCATCCAATCTATCTATCATGTGTTCTCTTGAGTTATAGGATTCTTTTTTTTTCTGTATTTGATAATCTTGTTATCTTGTGATACTGCATCATTTAATTATTTCCCAAAATAGAGATCTTCAGAAAAATCTGCTCAGAAAAAGAGTGATTTGCTGTTCTCAACTAAAGTTGTAACTAGGGTGTTTATTCAGAAATTAGTCATTTTCAGAGCTTTGAGATTGCTCTTTTTCTTAAGGGGTCTCATGTGCCACCTAAGGATGTTGAAGCCCTCCTACAGAACACTTGAGGGAATTTTAAACTCCATAGAAGCACTAAGTTGGTATCTTTAGAGATCTGCAAGCACAGGACTCTGTCAGATAGAGTATGATTGCCCTCTCTGCTATTAAACTCCAAATGTCTAGGTTTACTCAACTCAATAACTCAATAAACACTTCCTGAGAATCTACCATGTGCCAAACAGTAGGACAGGCATTGGCAGTACAAAAAGTAGAGCACAGTACCCATCTAAAGAAGTATAGTCTCTAAACTTGATCATCAGAAGTGCTGAAATTTAATTTTACCAGCTAGCTCTGCCACCTACTAACTGCTATTGTTAGGCAAATCACTTAATATATGTGAGCCTCATTTTCCTATAAAACTAGTAACATTGAGTTGATGTTCCTGTAAAGCATGAAATATTGTGAAATTGATTTGGTTATCTGGGATGAATGATGTATATAGTCACTCAGTGTTTCCTTTCCCTTTTTCATGTCCTTTTGTCCCCTTTGGTTTTTACCTTTACAGACTGAAAAAGACTCATTATTTCAGCCTTTCCTAAAATCGAAGCCTTTTCATTTTGTTCTGTTTTTTGTTTTGTTTTGTTTTGTTTTTCCTTTGGGCCATTTCCACCTTCATCATGTCTTTGTATTTAGATTGGTGGACCTGATATTCTGTATCACAAATACAGTATGAAAGAACTAAGGCTTGTACAAGATGAGGTCAGAGTGTAAGAAACCCTTTATATTAGGTTTCCAATAAACTTGCTGATGATAACCAACATTTTCCACCTTTCAACTCTCAGTATTTTTGTGTTTTGTCTGTGACATCTCACAGGATTGATGTCTTAAGAAAACAATTTTCTGTCATTTCAGTTTCCTTACTGGATTGTAGTCAAACGCTTGTGATCCTCTGATAAGATTATTTCCCCTGAATGTTTTCTTACACTTAGTCACATTAAAACTCCTCTGCCATATTTCTACCCACATCCACATCTTCTTTCAGTTTATCCCTAATCACCTTGGCATTTTAATCCCTGGAAGAGCTGAATGCCATCTGCAAACTTGGCAATTTACCATGCACACTCTTCCAGTTCATGTATATGAATGTTAACTAAAACGCCAGCAGCTTACTTTCCATCGAAGAAGTGCCCTAGTTACAGAGTATTTGATTTAACAACTTAATCACTGAATAATAATATAAAAGACCAGCCACAGAACATTGCCTTTATCCAGAAAAGTGCTCAGTTCTTCCTATCCTTTGTTTCTTATTCTTAAACCAATTATCCATAACAGACATTTCTCCATGTACTGAAAGAAAATTTTATGGTTCATGAATTAGATAACAAGTTCAAATTTTAGATAAGAACCCTTTTTACCAATGTAAGATCCTACTTGACTATTTTAATCTCTCAATTATTTCTCTGTTACAGAAAATCTATAGGAGTCCTATACCACTTTCTATCACTTCATTAAATCTTATTTTTTAATATCACTGTCATTTATCAGCTAGATTCTAAGTTCCTAGGCCTAATTAATCAAATGATCGATTGAGTTTCCACATAAGTGCTGTCCAATAGCTATTGGTTTGCCATGTATCAGTAAAACAGCAAGTCCTGAAGTCTAGTTACTACACAGCTTCCCAAATGATCTTGAGCCCTGGTGTGTTCTGTCCAGTCTCTTCCAACATTCCAGACAAAGTAGTCTCAGATCTTAGGCACATTTCGTCATGTCACTTCTCTGCTTAAAATCTTTGACAATAGTTTTGGAGACAGTTGGGAAAAGATGAATACAGGTATAGCTTGGAAATATTGTGGTTTTAATTCCAGACCACTGGAATAAAATGAATATCACAATAAAGCAAGTCACAAATATTTTTCACTTCCCTGTGAATATAAAAGTTATGTTTATATACTGTAGTCTGTTAAATATGTAATATGATCATGTCCAAAAAATGATATACATACCCTAATTTAAAAATACTTTATTGCTAAAAAATGCCAGCCATCATCCGAGCCCTCAGTGAGTTATAATCTTTTTGCTGGTAGAGGTGCCTCGATGTTGATGAAAATGTAATATCTACAAAGCTCAGTAAAACAAAGTATACTTGTATAGAATTATTAAGATATTAAAATTATTAAATAATAAATTAATTATTAAAAAGTCGTAGGATAGGTGACTTCATAGAGAGTAGATTAGAAGTTACCAGGGATTGAGGAGAGAGGGGAGTGGGCAATTATTGCTTAATGGCTTAATGGCTACAGAATTTGTTTGGGATGAATCAAAGTTTTGGAAATAGTGATGATGCTTGCACAACACTGTGAATGTACTTAAAGACAAATTTTGTTACATATATTTTGCCACAGTAAAAAGAAATTAAGTCATTATCACTTATAGATAATATTTAAAATTTTATAGGAGAAATGACATATTTTGGATTTGCTTTAAAGCACTCAAATAACATTCCCAATAATAGTTGAGGGTGATGAAAAAGATTGGCAAAATGTTGATAACTATTGAGGATAGAATTTTTTAGTAATAAAAGTTTATAAAAAAAATTTTTGGAGGCTAGCCATTAAGTCTCAGCTACTCAGCCTGACATTTGAAGACCTTTGCCAATCAGTCTGTTCTCTTTCTCCGGAAACTAAGCTCTCACTGCCCAGCTCACAGTTCCCTTCCCTGCAGTCAGCTGGTCTGCTGCAGTGCTTTGTGCTCAAACAGCCTTTGCCCTCACCTTTCAGTTCTGCTTATGTGGCAGACTCCTTCTTATTCTTTAAGACTCAGCCTTCCCAGACTTCTCCAGAGAGAGAGAACTCCCTCCTTTGGGTTCCCACAGTCCATTGTTCGTACTCCTGCA
This sequence comes from Macroglossus sobrinus, assembly GCA_004027375.1. NCBI lineage: Eukaryota > Metazoa > Chordata > Mammalia > Chiroptera > Pteropodidae > Macroglossus > Macroglossus sobrinus. The sequence continues at coordinate 466,022 of PVKZ01001066.1, read as the reverse complement.
ACAGCTTATACCACATGTTAAAATCTTTAATTTATGCTTCTCCTCTCCACTAATCTGAGCTTCTTGAAGATAGAAGAAATTTATTTTTCACTATACATATTTCTGAGCTACACGAAACTTTTGATGTTTTTTTTTTTAGTTGTGTCCTTTAAATGTTTTTTAGAGGAAAAGGTAGAAAGATAGGAATGTGAATACTGTTTATAAACCATGAGACTTGAACAGGATCTTAGCAATTACCCATATGGATATTGGTCCCCTTTTCTAGAATATGCGTTCTTTACTTCACAACTGCTAAAGTACTTTTACATTACATTTACTGACAAATCACAGCCTTTTTTCTACAGATTGCAAAAAGCCAACTATATAATTTGGGTTATGTGGACACACACTTTTTAGAAGAAACCATTAATCTTCAGTCATGGTTTGTTAGAGCAGCAAATAAGGACTTGGAGGAATGTCCTGGGCCAGTGGAGCCCATGGCTATTCAGCTGGCCTAAGTGGGTGGGTAAATTGACTACAGCATGTCTGCAGTATACATCTTGCCAGTGGGTGGCAGCAGGCACCTATGATTTCTTTCCAAGACCGGTAGACCTAATTTTTTTTCCGCTTTGTAGGGTGAGTAATAGGAATCTTCTACTATTTCTAGTTTATTTGCTAACTCCTCGATGCGGAGAGTTGTTTTGCTGAAAGAACAAGGCCTGAGTTAGAGACCATGAGAGCCAGACACTAAGCACCTTGTTAAAGATAAATATCTAGTCCAATGCTAAGTATTTACTATGTGCTAGGTTTGAGAACTCTAAGAAAGCCTTCTTCCTAAGTGCCATCTGGAGCTTGCAAATGCATTGTTAGTGTTTTCATCTTCTACCTTGAGGTTTTAATCCTTGTGTAAACCTCAGTCACCTAGGGAGGATTTACACTCTAGGCTATTTTAGGTCCTTCAGTTCCAGCTGGATGAGATTGAGAACAAATTTTCATGTAGGGAAGGATTGGGAAGAAAGAGCATGACACCCTGGGATGTGCACATGTGAGGAGAGAAGATGGCTGGGCTTGGAGAGACAGACTCAATCCACTCATTCTTGAGAATCGTCTCTTCTGGTTTTCTACATTGTCCAGCAAAAACCATCACTCCTAATATCTCTAGTCAATAAGTAAGCCTGACTGTGAATTTACTAAATATACAGCTCAGTGAAGGAGTTGGAAATTTATAGATACAATGATTATATTTATATAAATCTTAGCTCAGAGCATATAATCTGACAACATGATGTAATCAATATTTAAAATCCAAAAATGTTCTGGAAAATTCAGGGTTCACATATGGATGGTTTTTGTTCTGAAGCATTATTACATAATCTAGTGTCTGAGGGTGGGGGTGAGAGAAGGTGGCACAGATTATTAGACAACTAATTTTAAAAAGGTATAGCAAATGATGATGCCATGAGCCAAATATGAGCAGACAGTAAATGGGATGAAAGTTCAGAAGAGGAAGAAGCCATGTTAGCTGTGGTAATAGTAAAACAGCAATAATACCTGGTATATAAATATTTATTGCGTTTTGCTAGTAGTACTTCATATTTGCAGTTGAGAGTTTCCAACACTTTAATCTAAATTATTCTCATCTGATCTCATTAAGTCTTCATAGCAACCTGTGAGTCAGGTATTATTAAATGAGGCAAAATACATAAAATACTTAGAATAGTGAATATTTGCTATTATTATTAATCCTATTTTATATCTGAGGAAACTGAGGCTCAGAAAGGCAGCTATTTGCCCAAAATCACAGAGCTGAAAAGTGATGAAACTAAGCCCAAACTCAGTTCGCCTGGCTCCTATTTCTAGACCTTTTTCCATTATCTCACATATAAGACAAGAGTATTTAAGCTGGGCTTGCCTAGGTTGGGCCAAGTTTGTAGGTGGCTTTAGCAGAGAAGCCTCTGCTCCTCAGTCTCACAAGCCCTAGTTGTGTTCCTCCGTCTCAGAAGCCCTAGTTGGCAGCTGAATGGGAATCATGAGGGTATTCAGTTCTTTGAGTAAGAAGAGTTAAATCTAGAAGCCTCTACTCATTTTAGCAATAAGGGGAGATGGTCCATCAAGGAAGCTGCAAGCCATTAAACTCACATAGATCCTCAGCTGCTAGGCTTGTTAAGAAAATGTTACAATAGAGGGAAATTGACAACACAGGCCCCATAGATATTTTTAGTCAGTGTTTCAAGGATGTACATCTTGGGTTCTGTTTAGGATTGAGCACAAGGGGGTGAATCTGGATTGATTTGATGAGACTGCCAGTCAGAAAGTTTTTACTGAGCACCTTTTTTTGTGCCCAGCTTATGCAAGGGTCTGTGTGTTTGTGGGGGGAAGGGGTCTAAGGGAGGTAAAATTACTTTCTCAAACTTTCAAACACGGGGGAGGGTGGAATAATCTTTTTCTTAGGTGGGGGGGCAGTGTGGCAGTATCAGTGAAAGCTATAATTGTGTCTGTTCCTTGCAACAGCAATGCTGCAATAAATTATTTGTCCTTGTAATGTACATCATGGTGACTATGGTTAATAATGTATTGTATACTTGAAATTTGCTGAGATCATAAGCATTCTCACCACACACACAAATAGTTGGTAACTATGTGAGGTGATGGATGTGTTAATTAATATACTTCACAAAGTATATGTATAGCAAATAATCATGGTGTACACTTTATATAGATACAATTTTATTTGTCAATTTTAACTTGGTAAAACTGGAGAAAATAAGTTATTTATCCTATGGATATCTTCTTAGATGTAAGCCATTGTAGCACAGTTTGTAATAGCTAAACAACCCCAAAACTAGAATTCTAAATGCTTACCAATAAATATTGGTTAAATTACTATATGACCTTCGAGTGGAATTTCATGTAAATATTAAAAAAGAGATCCATCACTATGTGCTGAAAGCATATTATCACTAAGATAAGATTTTTAAGTGCAGTAAAGATCAAAGTTCAAAAAAAGAAGTTTATACAGCATGATGCCATATACATATTTGAAACAAATATGTATATAGATATATGCACACATTTTCCCATATTGGAAGGCTATGCTTACAACTGATAATGGGGAATATGTGTGATGAGAGAAGAATGGGAAAGAAGAAACTTATTCTTCATTTTATCCTTTTATGTACTTTTGAAAATGATTGGTTTACTATCAATTGGTTTACTATATGACATACTATTTTAAAAAAAAAAATTTAAGCCATTTGCCTAAGGTCACACAGCTAGGAGTCCCACCCAGACTTTATGATTAATTATCTCTGTGATCCATAATCCTTCTGGGTTCTAGCATGCTGCTTCCTAACAGTGCTCTCTTACTATCAGGAAGTACTTCTGTCTCTTGCTTGTAAGCTACAAAATTTTTCATAAAAATACCTGGAACCAAAACAGTCAAAGGCTGGGAGCTGGGAGAATATGCTCATTTTCCAGAGTAAGACTCTATGCACCATGTGCAGGCCATTTTGGCTCCTTTTCTTCAAGATTGTGGCTCTGCCAAGAGAGGTCAGTGACCCAGAGCCAGGACACACAGACTAAGATTTCTAACAGGACAAATTACCTTAAGGAAAATGCATTAAGATAATTGGAGAGGTGGGGGTGGGGAGAAGGCATGGAAACAGTATCATTAGCCAACTTGGTTAATGGGCAGGTGCAGGAAGTGGCAGATAAACCCAGCCAGAATCTATAAATATACTTTAATATTAATGTTCAAAATCCGCAAAATAAATGAAGGAATTAAAAAATTTGGCAGCATGTCAATACCTGGATATAGACTCCTAGTTCTATGCTTAACTCTTATGAACTTTTCTGTGATTTGGGCATATTATTTACCTGTTCTGTGTTTTAGTTTCCCTATTGGTCAAATGAACAGCAGTATCTGTCCTGGCTACTTCACAGAGTTGTAAGGCAAGTAATGTGCCTTGAAAATGTAAGGCATACAGAATGATAAGTTATTGTTAATGTTGCTGAGACTTACTTCACAGAAGGAGAGCTATATTGAGACACGAAGGTAGAAAGAAGCATCTGAAAAGCTGGTAACAAGGTAGACACACCTCACTAACACAAGGAAGGAAACTGATGTGTCATTTATTCTAGTTCCTCCTTTTTTATAGTCATGGACAAAGACCTACAGATTCCATGATCTGCAGAGCAGTGATGGTATCATATGTAGACTATTATTTAAACCCATAAATAAGATGGAACAGTAGCCAAAGGGGCGAGATATGCTACAGGTCTCTTGCCCAAAGGGCTTGCTGAGCTATGAATGTTGAACAGGGTCCTGGAAGCAAGCTGATGAAGCTTAGTAAGGAACTAGGGCAGAGGTTGGGGGATGGACTTCAGTGCTTTAACTCCAGGATGGCTCAGTGCCTCTGAGGAGCAATTTGAGGGTGGCCAGGGACTTGGATAGGACAAATGACAACTTCCTAGAACGGACTGTTCCAGAGCCCAGAGAGGAAAGGAAATAGCCTGGCCTTATCCTGGGTAGTTCACAGGAACCAGGGTAGGAAGTATTTGTAGTAGAACTAGTCCTCACAACAAGTCCCTTTTGAGCGGAAGAAGGAAAATGGGGTGGGGGTGGGGAGACATGCAACACAGCACACATGACAAGTCAGGTTTTGTAATGGTGGGAGTGAAAATGGAGAGGATGAATCAACAGAGGGAGATAGTGCTGTGCAGTGCCAAAGGCATTGGACTCAGACTTGAGTGTGAATACTAGCTCTGTCAATAACTTGCTGTATGACCTTGAACACGCCATTTTCTTTCTCTGAATCTTTCTTTCCTCATTTCAGAAATGAAGACCTTTCTCCCTATCTCATAAGAGGGTTAAATGAAATGTTCTTGAAAGCAACTAGCATAGAATTCCTAGAACATCATGCCCAATATGTTAATTTTATCCCTTTATTTTGGAGAGGGATTTCTAGACAATTTTTAATGAAACGTGCTAATTTCAAGTTTCAAGCACGTAGGAAAGCAAGCCAACCTAGCTAACAGGTATAGTGTGAAAAGAAAAGCTCTTTCTGAAAATGTAGAAACGGCCTAAACGGGCAGATAAGAAAATCTTATGACGGGGAACATAGGTTAAGGGCAAAGTAGGAATGGATATAGATGTAAACATAAACACAGTCTACTTCACAAGAGGCTGTGAAGTCATTAATGCATTAATGTGAGGTTCTTCCAGACTCATGACAAAATGGAAAGATGATAAATACTGTATAATAGCTTGACTCATTTTTTTTTGACTGCTCAGAAATACAGGATAGATTTTGTTTTCAATTATAGTAGCTTTCCTCGGCATCCTTCTTTTATTTTTCTGGTATAATTAACTCTTTCTCATTTATTGGTTGTCCTTTTATCCTTGTTTTTGGGGGTATGTTATTAACTTAATCAAATTATTAAAAAACCCTTTTGGAAGTATGGGTATAAAGAGGCAAAATAATATCAGTTTCTTTAAAAGTAAAATTCCAAAGGTGAAAACCAACAAGAAAATCAGAGTGAAATATCAGATGAGCAAAAATAAACTATAGATGACTGACTTAGTCTTTACCAGGATTAACATTAGAGAAAGTTCTACTTCTAACCTTCTGTAGTAGCCAAAAGACTAGGAATATTATCATAAAATTACAAAAACAAAGAATGCTCTTTGATTTATTTTATAGGTGGGTGAGTTGGGCATAAAGGAGAGGCGGTGGTTTGCTTGAGTCTCTTAGTTGGGGTGATCCAACAGCAGAGTTATTAACCCTAACCCAGGTCCCTCGACTGTCATTCTGGGGTTCTGTCTGCTATAAATTCACTTTTGTGATAGTGAATTTTTTTACCTTAAACGCTTGTTTTATCATAGTAAAACTAATTTGTGTATGTGTTTTTATTTTTCCAGGGCCAAATGCTTTCGGGGCAAAAAAGTCCTTGGAGATTATGATATCAAAGTGGAACAGGTAATTAGCCTAAAGCCCAGAGCTGCATCTGCGTCATCACCCAGACCCTCTTGGCATTCCAGGGTAAACTATCTAGTTCTGCTGAGTGGAGTACAGTGTTCGTCACTGGGTTTCAGGCCCTCCATCTCCTCAACTCCACACTTTCCCTAGGGCTTTTCTCTCTATGAGACATGGTCCTGAAGGTTGCATCTTTCAATTTATGACTTCTTTTTATAGTTCTGGTATCTGTAGAAAGGCAAGCAGTGTGGCGCTTAGGGTACTCTTGCTGTGCAGGGTTCTCAGGCTAAGGAAAATCTTAAAGGAATGTCTTCCCAGGACCATGACCAAACCTCTGAGATATTGGTGGCATAGTATTCCTGAGTAGGCACATGTCTGCCATTCAGGTGTGTGGTCTTCAGAGGTACCTACCCTGGGCCTGAGGCTACACTTCAGAGAGAACTTGGAAAAGAACACCTCCTTGTTTTAATGCAGTGAAGTCCTGAAAGGCTCATTTTTTATCTTCTTTTATTCTTTGCTTCATGATAAATAGAAATTAGATCTATTTGGATAGAGAAGGGATGCCCAGTTTAAATAATACATGTGTTTTCCTGTGTAATAATGGAAGTTACTCATTCCTTACACAGCATGCTGTGATTTATAGAGGACTTTTCTATTATTGTATTCAGTTCTTAAATTGATAGGCAAGGTAGATAAAAAATTTTTCCCATTTTACACATGGGAGAAATTGTCCCACCAGAGAGGACAAGTAACTTGCCTAACATCTTACACAGCTAGTTGGGGGCAGAGCAGAAACAAAACTCAATAGTCTAAACTAAAACTTGGTGCTTTTATGTTGAAACCAATAAAGGGCATGTTTGCCGTGGTTCACATTTCTGCTCTCAGAGAGGCAGCACAAAGAATGCTGGTCTGGGAGTCCGAAGACCTGAGTTTTGTTCCTGTCACTGCCAATAAGGCTTTTTTTTTGGGGGGGGGGGTGCAGAGGGAGGAGGAGGAAGGGGAAAAAGTCACTTAACAACTCTTTGGATAAATGGGGGATAATTATCTCTGTCCCTCCTGCCTCATAGAGTTTCTATGAGAGTTGGATGAGATTAGTTTGTGAGAATGCTTTGAAAACTGTAAATAAAATGTTTGGTGGTAGGGATGTTGCTGCTGCTGCTCTTGTTGCTACTATGTGGAGGACTTAGCAAAGTTAGGACTGTGGGTTTATTCCCCTACTGTTATTTTTATTTTTTTTTATCATAGTAAAAACACATAACATGAAATTTACCCTCCTAATCCTTACTATTACTTTCCAGGCAGAATTTTCAGAGCTCAACCTGGTGGCCCATGCAGATGGGACTTATGCTGTGGATATGCAGGTGCTCCGGAATGGCACAAAAGTTGTCCGGTAAGGTCCTTTCTGTCCTCAGAGTTACTGTCACTGTCTCCATAGTTACTATCTCTGGCTTGCAGAGTGGTTTCGAAACCAAGTGTGGGAGTGGGAAAAGTGATATATATTGTGTAGTATACAGAACTTAATGTTATGTGTACTGTGTGCAAGTAGTAGAGGAGTGCAAAGAAAATCAGCTCCTATCTCAGGAAGCTCTTAGTTTGGTGGCAGAAAAAGCTTCATGGACTTAGAGTTTACTTAGAGGTAACTGGATTCATGTCAGAAGGGTTCTAGGGCTTACGCCTCACCTCAACCACTGTAGCTCTATGTTTTTATCTCTGCATATATCTTCCCTGGAATACAGGATTCCATTGCTTCAAAATTAAATGAAAACTTCTGATCTCTTTAAACTTCTATTTTACATTGATTTGCTTAGATTCATTCACTGAGTTGGTAGCAGAGCCCTGTGTTCTGTGTGAATTCTATTAAATCCTAGTCCTGTGTTCTTTTTATATTTTTTATTTGGGAACTCTTAAGTCTGATAGGAAAGCCTATAGTCAGAAGAGATATTGTGGGTGGAAGAAAATTTGCAATTACAGAGCACTTACATGCCAGGTAGTGTGCTGGGTGACTTATAGACGTGATCAAACGTGACACAACAATTCTGTGAGGGAGTTGATGAGAATTCCAGATGGAGTAAAATGGTTTCCAGAGTATTATTCCTCCCAGGGGCTCAGTTTGACTTCAGGTTTTCAGATGTCAGAGTCTTGCTCTAGGAAGTATTTCACTTCACTCTCTTCCCTACCTCAATCTGTAGTACCCTAACACTGAGGCCTCCAGTATCCAACAGGCACTGGGTCAATGACAAGAAAGGCAAGACTCAGGTGTCTGGAACCTAACAGGAAGTGTGAGCTCATCCATTCTGGAGACTAAGGAGGACAGAAAAAGAGGTGTCCATCCCGGTAGGAATTAAGCTCAGGGATATCCTACAAGAGAGACGATAGGTTTCTCCAATAACAGGTAGGGTGAATCATAGAGATGTATGTACACAGCAGGTGGTGACAGGGTCCTGGGAGGGATCTGGCCAGAATAAAGTAGGCCCATCCAGGTACCAGTGTAGCAACTCAAGAGCTGTCCACTAGTCTAGAGCTTAGTTCCTAAAACTGGGATATAAGGTTTGATCTTAGGCATACAGATAGAGCCAGTTTTCCAGAACTGGGAGGTCAGAGCAGCTCTAACACATGCCATACTGACTTAATGCTAAGTTCCCTGAGTGACAGAGGAGGGCTCCTTCCACTCTCACTTTAAAAGAATGATCTTTGAGCCTTGGCAGGACTGCAACTGTAGGTGGGGGTTAGGTAGGTGCCTGGGCTAAGAACCAGGTAGGTCATTGGACATGGGGTGAAACTGCCAACTCCTAGAGCCTTGAGGGTAGATGCTGCTGCAGAATAGAATCTTTGGGAAGATGGGGTTCCTCAGGAGTAAGGGCATGAAGATAGGAGCCCTGGTCCTGCAGAGCAGCTGGGCTAGGAGCTTTGCTGGCTAGAGGTGAAATGCAGGGAGCCTTCCCATGCATGGGAACATTCTGTACTCACAGTGCTTCCTGTAGCTGTTGCTCAACCTCAGTTCTGCAAAAAATATTTGCACCTCTCCCCAGTGTCCGCTTTGTAAGAATAACATTGGAAAGTCTGGCATCTGGTCTCAGCCAGCCTGGACACTTGTTCTCTTGGGGGCCCGATGAAGGCATTGCCTATTTTCAGGAGCAGCATTAAAGAGTCAAAACAGGACACTGAAATAAGAGATATCCATGGTAGAATGGTCAAGTCAGCCAAGCACGTTGTCTTCAGAATCTTCTGGGACCCCCTTAGAGTACCAACTCTGGAGCCACAAGTGGCTTCAGCTCTCATACTGGCTCATAGTGACAGGGGAAATTCTTGTTCACTTAAGGTGTATGCGTCTAAAATGCTTTCTTCCCTCCTGAGGGCATGTATACCTTAGAAAAAGGCAGTGCTTAACCTAGAGGAATAAGGGCATTTCTCAAATCTTCTTTGAGATGTGCCATAATACCTCATTTCTAGTTCAGAGAGAAATAATAACAAAATGAAGGACTTGCACCACGTGGCCCCTAAACTTCTCTGTCTTGGGCTTTGGAAGTAGGAGACAAAGTGATGTATATATGACCTGAGGTGCTAGTTAATGGCATACTTGCCTCTACTTTCTTACCAGGTCCTTCCGGCCAGACTTTGTGCTCATCCGGCAGCATGCGTTCGGCATGGCAGAGAATGAGGACTTTCGTCACCTGATCATTGGTATGCAGTACGCAGGCCTCCCCAGCATCAACTCACTGGAATCCATTTACAACTTCTGTGACAAGCCATGGGTGGTGAGTGAGGTCCCTTTCCCCCAGGTAAAAGTGTAGGATCCAAGTCTCTCATAGCCACACAGGGTTATTCTATTATCAGCTTTTTCTGGGTAATTTCACTCATCAACCTCTAACTACAACCTCTCTGTGCTGTGGTTTCTTTGTCTGTAAACTGCTATCAGTTTCCCAGCCTGGTTGTTACAGTACCCTAGTATTTCAGGTCTCTTAAAGAAACTAGTTCCCTGCTTTATATTTCAAAACTGTGCCAGGGAGGGGAAAATCAGAAAGCCTACGCCTAGGCTTTGCCCCTCCTGGGACCTGGGATCTGGTGAGGGTTCACCTTCTCACCCATTCACGATCGCAGCACTTTGCCTTTGCCAACACAGGAGAACAGCAGGGCTCCCTGGACAGATTTCAAGTTCTCCCTTCATTTTCACTAAGCAGCTGCCACATTTATGGTATTTTATATATTATTCTCTATAATTTATGGGAGTGGACAGATTTGGTGACTATTGGGGGGGGGTACCTCTGAAATGATAACTTTGGTTCCTAAATTTCCTTGTCTTGGGTGCTTTTGGTGTGAGGAAAGGCCTCAATTAGAAAAGGCTCTACCTTGCATCACTGTCTTTGATCACATCTGCCATCTCATAAATTGGTTATGGCAGGCACACTGTGATTTTGGAAGCAGACGTGGACCTATCAATGAAAATAGCATTCCAGGGGAAGCAAGAATGTCACCATCCCATATTGTTGCAGATAAACCCTGTCACTCTTTCTGTTTTTTTTTTTTTTAGAGACAGATACATTATGGTTAAATTAAGCATTTTATTTCTAGGAGGAATAAGGATAACTTATTAAATTCCGACTGATCTTGGAAATCACATTTCTTCCAAAATCTTTCCTGATTCATTAGATAAGTAGTTATAATGAACATTATCTTCCTATTTGTTGCCAATATCACTCTTGGATCCCAAATCCATCCTTTTGGATTAAACCTTATCAGATATTACATTCACTTAGATGGTGACTGTGTGCCTGTGACTTAATCTAAGTTTCCAAAGAAGCAAGGGTTAGATGCCAAACCCAGTACCTTGAGCAGACAAGGACTGCTAGAGATAAGGTGGAAGAAAGTTGGGTGAACTCCTAGGGGCCCAACTAATGCCTGGGAACTGGCTACCATTTTAATCTTGGCTGTCCCAGGACTCTGGCAGTCTGCCGTGGGCCTTCCTGGCATCAGTGTCATGTCTGTGTAACTCTCCTACTTGCTGGGAAGATAGGGACCCACATGCCTTGGTGCCATGCCAGGGCGTGGGCTGCAGCAGGACAGAGGTTGTAAGCAAAGCTGGCTGGGAATGCTGGGGAGTCTTGGGAGCTCAGGCAGGTATCCAGAGGCAGAGCAGGAGTTGGCCAAGCTGAAGTGGGCAGGCAGGACTTAAAGATCAGATGAAGTGGTGGAGAGAATCAGACAAGACAGGGAAGGTATCAGGGGGCTGGTCTTGATCCTCAAAGCAAGTTCAAGAACCATAGAATGGCAAGGATAGCAGGGTACAATGGAGAATGCACTTCAAGAAGAGACCTGGGTGTTGTCCCAGTGCAGCCCCAACTCTAGGCATGATTTGGGAGTCTGCCTTCCTTTACTTCTCTCTAGCCTCAGTCTCCTCATTTGTAAAATAAGATGTTTTGTCCAGAGGTCTCTAAAATCTCTTTCAATAATAAAATATTAGGGTCTTGATATTCCGTGAATCATATTTTCAGTCCTGGTGGAGGCATTAGAGTTTTGGAGTCATCAACAATGTGTCACTAAGCAAAGTGATCCCGAAATTCCAACATTTTCCCATATTTCAAAAACAATAACAAAATTCTATCTTTGCCCACAGAGGGACCACAACAGATGATCATTTGAACTGCCATTTGATAATGGAGTTTGGGAGGAAATACAATAAAAAATGGTAAAAAAGTTTAAGGGCCAATCTAATTCAGTCCTCTCATTTTACATGTGAAAAAAATGAGGGCTAGAGAGAAGAAATCATTTGCCAGAGGATACCTAGCAAGTTAAAGGAAGAAGAAGAATCAGAAGACTCCAGTTTTCTAGCAACCAAGTCCTGAGTTTTTATAAGTCCACCCTTATCTTCCTCACTGGCTCATGTGCCAACATCCATTATAGAATAGGACCTGGGATGTTGAAAAATGTTCTAGCTTTCCTTTCTCTGATAAATGGAAAGCAGGTTTGATCTGGTAACCTTTCCTTCTAGCAGTTCCAGATACTGGGTTAGACTGTAAAAATAACACGAGAGTGAAGATGCTGTATTACTGCTTCTGTCAGTGCACTGGGGATGGGTGTGTGGGAATGTGTGTGAATGGATTGAGCCAGAAAGTCCTCTGTGTTTCCTGTGTGAAGAGCATGGTCTCTGTAGAACCTGAAAAGCTACTTAAATAGGAAGAGTTAAGGAATGGGAATAAAGGGGCCAGGCTATGAATCTGACTCACCTACTGTATGATCTGGGGCAAGTAACCTCTCTGGGCTTCAGTTTCTTCACTTATAAAATGTAAGGGAGTGAAGCAGGGGTGCTAGATGTTTGCCAAAGGCCTTTCAACCCTGACACTATAATTGTATGTACTTCACCTCTCTTTCATGGAGCTGTTCTGCTTTCTCATAGGTGAAGAGTCCAGCTGAGTTCAGTTCTTAGATGAGTAGTAAGACCCAGAAAGATTGAGTCTGTCTATTCTATATACTGTGACCATCAAAACCTTCCTACTTCCTTTATGACCCTGCTGCTCAAACTCTGATGACTCCATACCGATAGGAAATACCATTCCTTTGCCTGGCATTTGAAATTCCAAGACTTGGCCTCATGTTACCTCTCCAGCTTCATCACTTGCTAGCTTGAGAGATGCAAATGTTTAGAATTAGAGACCCAAATTGCAATCTTGGCTTCACCTCTTTGCAGTTCTGTGACTTTAGGTAACTTCCCTACCCTCTCTGAATCTCATATATAAAATGAAGATGATAAAGTACCTAGTTCCTTAGTTTAATATGATTGAGTGAAATATCATTAAAATTGAGTAGATATTGAATGAATGTTAGCTCACCAACTAAAGAATATGTTTCTTGAGGATAGGAATCATTCACTTCTTTTATATCCTCAAAGCGCTTTGCACAAAGCTTTCAACAGAGCAAATGCTCAATAGGTATTTGATTGTTGTTTTGTTTGTCTGTTCCGTAAGTTATCTAGATAAGCTGAAATATTTGCTTCTCTTTTGCAGTTTGCCCAGCTGGTCACCATCTACAAGACACTGGGAGGAGAAAAGTTCCCACTCATTGAGCAGACATACTACCCCAACCACAAAGAGATGGTAGGTGATTGAGCAGAGACTTTAGTCTCTCTGCTGTTTCTACTCTGAGCTCAGTGACATGTGACTATGGGGCCTCTGAAGAGGGCCTCGGCATTTCACCCCATAGATTTTGTTGGGGTTGAACTGTGGACTGGCTTTGTGGAGCCAGAGTGGCTGGATTTTAGCTGATAGCCCTTTGTTTTCAAAATCTGGAGACAAAATAGGGAAGAGCAGAAACAAGCCAGTTTATCAAGCTGAGAAAGGAGTAAAGCTATAGATCGGTAATCAGAAGATCCCACTGTTTAGGGTTCTGGCCTTGCCTTGCCACATGTCATTGGACTAGTTACATTCCCTCACTGTGTGTACTTTCCCAATTGGAAAGTTAAATGGGCATAATTATTACTGACCAAGATATCTTATTTGGTACTTACAAAATTTAAGCGAGATTCTTTAAGTAATAGCCTTCTGGAAAAATGTGAAGTGCTCCTCAGATATAAGGTGTTGTTTTTGTTATTACCAGGTCCTTCTATTCCCTTGGTTTTGTCAAGATTTTGATAAGATTGGGTTAACACTATGCCTTCTCTGAGACTATCCGAGGATATCAGAAGGAGCAGAGAGATGGCATGGTTGGTTGGTGCAGATGTTGCTATGTTTCTTTCAAGGAGACCTCGAGCTCAACTGCTTTCTCCCTCTCTGTCCCCACATCCTCTGCCCAGGCCTTCATGGTCAGTTGGTGCTCCTGTTGGAGACCTTCTGCCCTAGCATTCCAGCTGTACTCTGGAGGGGAAATTATGTCTGTTTCCCTTCCACTCCCTTCTCCAAAAAGGATCTCCACTTGCACCATTTCTGTGAATCAAGAAACTTCTGGTATATTGTGCATGGCCTTGCTTATCAGCAAACAACATGGAGAAGATGAATAACAATGACCTTGGGCTTTGAAAAGAACTGCCTCCTTCATCTTTGTCAGAGCTTCCTCAGGGAGAAGCTCTGGAACTTGAAGCCCTTGCCCTTAATAAATCCTTGAGACAACATCAGGGCTTTCCCTTTCAGGGAAAGCCAGGAAGCCTTGCAGAGGCTGAGGAACCCTAAGGGGTCTGTTTGGAGTTCTCTATGAGTCCAAGACACAGTGGTAAAAGGACTGAGTTTAAGGGAGGATGAGGAGCAAAGTTGGATTTTTCCTATTGTAATATCTAGCAGGGCTAAGCACCAAAAAAATTTGGTGGTTAAAAATTGCAAAGTATACCCCCTATCTACCATCCTTTTCCCACAGGGGCCTTGCGTTAATTTTCTTCTGGCCTCTATCCTGAAATTTGCCCTCAAGTGAAGACCTCCTAAGATATCTCTGAGGTGTCAAAAATTAAAGGGAAATTTCAGCTCTATAAGATAAAGGCTTTTTGGCTTAAAAAAAGTTCTAAAGTTGGAATGACATTACTAAACAGTAGAGAATTTCTAAAAGAAACAGAAAAGAAGCCTATGGACATCAGTTGAGGGCATTAAAGTTAGTTCACATGGAGAGATAATACCTAAGTCTATTATTGTTCAAAGAGGTGTGCTAACTGTGCCAGACCATCTGCCAGAAATGGTATAAAGGAGATTATAGCATATGTAGGGAGTTTAGGTCATTGTAGGTCTCACATTGAGTGACTCCATGACCATGCAAGTCACATCCCTAAACAGATGAAAGTGTATGAGAAGATTAGGATGAGTTGAAATTTCAGTAGAGCAGGGGACCCAAACCATGGGCCCAGACCAGTACCAGGCCCAGTAGGAGGTGAGCAGTGGGTGAGCTAGCAAAGCTTCATCTGTGTTTGCAGCTGCTCCCCAGCACTAGCATCACTGCCTTAGCTCTGCCTCAGGCATTAGGTATTCACAGGATCAGGTCAGGTATTAGATCATCAGGTATTAGATTTTCATAGGAGCACTGTTTTCTGGTGCCAGAAAGGTTGGGGACCACTGCAGTAGAGGATAAACAGCCACAATATGATGTTCTTTTCATCTTTGCAAATTAGCTTGTTATGATAACTGTGAACTTGCCTTCTTATATTGCACATCAGAAGGCTACTCCTTCTCACATGTATAACATTCACCATTTCTCCCATCAAATCAATTAAGGTAAGAGAAAACAACTTTTCCTAGGGAGAAAAAGGAATAGTTCTGGCTCTGGAAAACAAACTAAGCCAGAATAAAAACTTTCAGTAACAGGTACCAGCTGGACTAAAAGGGTTTGGGAGGCAGGGGAGAAGGGCTGAGGGGAGGATGGAAAAGTCATGCTGCTTTCCCTAGTGTTTGACAGGTTCTGGGCTGGGATTGAAGACACAAGCTGTAACACAAGAGCCCCATCCCTGCTCTAATGCCATCCATTTGGTATTTCCCATGGCTGGCAACGATGAGACCGATGGTGACAGCCTGAACTCTGCAAAGAAAGAGAACTGCGTTGGTCTTCAGGACTCCCAAAAGAATGTGGTAGTCACTGGTCAGCACTAGGGCTGAATGATGTCGACAAATTCCTTCCTGAGGGTCAGGTGTCCCTGGTACCAGCTGCAGGTGCCATCAGGATTCTTCATGCAGACATAATGCTGAGCCTGGTACCCATAGAGCTTCCGTTCCAATAGCCAGTCTGTCCAGAGGCACTCATTGGGGGCCGAGATGGTACAGGGCACTGTATAGCAGGTGGTGATCTAGAGTAATAGCCACACAACATCAAAATGAGTAAGGTGTCCTTTTTCTTTTATTGACTTTCAGATTCTTACATATCTTTATAGTCTAGCTCAAATGCCCCTGTCATATGAAGCCTTTCCAGTTTCTAAAATTCCCACTTTATTCTTCCCCTGTGTTCCCCAATTACAGTTTTGCCTCTCTAATGGCATCTCTGGAGTCAGACAAACCTGAGGGTCCTTATTGTGACACTGACCTTGAATAAGTTACTTTACTCCCTAGTGCATTAATTTCTTCACCTTAAAATCGAAATCCTATTTCTTCATACATTTGTTATAAAGACTAGATTAAAATGTTTTAAATAAATTGACCATTATGGGGCTTGGCAAAGAGTAGCCTCTCTTTAAACGGTAGCTATATTGCCTCAGTCTGCCTTATATGATGGCTACCTTTCATGCCAAAATGTAAGTACTTTCCAATCAGGGACTATAGACTATCTTGCTTTCCCATTCCCAACTTTATATAGTGCCTGATCCATGGCAGACCTCAAGTATACTCTAGTAAGTGAATAAATGCATGCATGAAGGAGAGAATACATGAAATGTGAGGCTGCAAGCTTCAAGACCCTTTCCCACCCGCAAAAGACCTTGTAAATGGACATCTCTTACTTGGCAGCCACAGTTCAGGTGGTAGTGGTGATTCAGACTTTCTCTCTGCAAAAAGGATAGGTTCTCCCAGGGCTCAATGTAGTTACACAAATGGATGAAGACCTTGCCATCATTGAGGACTTGACCTTCAAGGGGAGATGGAGGAGAACCTAGCATGAGGAATCTGCTCATGAAGCTCCAGGAGCCCATTTCCTTGAAGAGCTCACAATTGAAGCCTTTTCAATGGCCTTTAGGTGGCACTGGTAACATAAGGCTCAATGAAGGGACCAGAAAAACCTCTATAATCTTTATATCAAAGATTATTTGTACAAAGAAGAGTTGGGTGCTTAAAGCCTTTTTCTTTAGCATGGTGCAGAAGAACATGGGCTTTAAAGTCAGAGTCTTGGTGGAACTCCCTTCTTTTATATTATTTACTAGCTGTGTGACCTTAAGAAAGTAATGTAACTTCTCAAGTGGAAGATAAGAATAATATGGTTATTGTCAGAATTAAATGAATAGTTTAAAAGTTGAGCACACAGGATGCTCAATAAATAATAGGTCCCTTCTCCTTTCCTACCCTTCCCAAATATTTACACATCCCTACCTTAGTAAGTCATTCCCCTTCCCCATAGGAAAGTTCCCCTTCTTTACTTATCAAACTCTTTCCCATCTTCCAAAGGCACTTTTCAATACCACCTCATCTTCAAAGCCATCCCTGACCATGTAGCCCACATTTCTTTGAACTTTAGTTGCTTAATCATTTATTTACTGGGCAACTACTGTACCTGGTACCAGGAATACAGAAATAAATATGACAGGATGTTTGCCCTCAAAGAGCTTAAACTAGTAGGTCAGACAGATAAATAGGCAAAAATCATATTGCCATGTGATTATATACAAGACACAGTATAGGAACAAAGGAAAGCACAGTTATCTCTATCTTGGAAGGGGTGGGAGCAAGGAAGGTGTCTTAGGAGAGATGATGCTCATGTTGGGCCTCAAAGGGATAGGTCAGAGTTTCCTGCCAGACAAGTTGGGAGGACTTCCGAACATTGGAACTATCCTGTGCAAGGTGCAACCCAGCCAAACACCTTCTATAACTACAAATAGTTTAGTTCAACTCTGGGGAAAATGAGGGGCTTAGAACTGTCAGTGATAAGAAGCAGAGAACAAAGCTGGAGAGGTCAGCAGTGTTATGGTCACAAAGGGCTTTCAACATTAGGCAAAAGAGTTTGTGCCTTCTGAAAAGCATGGATGCCACTGATGATTTTTTAGTAGACCCGTGTTTTGTCATTTATCCTCACCTTTAGTTAGACTTGACTCCTTAAGGGCAGAGAGCATGTTGCCTGCTTTCTCTGATGCCTCACAGTGCTAGCACAGGGCTAGGCAAACAGAGGGTAGGTGCTTAGGAAGGAGGTGGCCTCATCTGTTAGTCCTGGGACATGGAGGGCTCAGTGGTATGCTCTGCCTCTGCTTCTCTCATCCAGACGCTTCCAGAGCAGCACAATTCCACATCCTTAGAGCTGGGAAGCCTCTACCAGTGTGATTTCGAATGCCTATGACTTCTCAAGAGCCAAGTCTGGACTCTGAGCTTTTTGAGGACTATGACTTATTACTGAGTCTCCACTCTCTTAGCCAAGGCCTGACAGCAAGTAGGTATCCATTCATTGATGAATGGATGAGCAGATAGTGGCATTTTTCCTCCTCTTCTCTCCATCTATTGTGTTGTTTTTTCCATCACCTTGCTAAGTATTTTTCATCCTTCAGGGCTAATTTAGATCTGCTTACACAGTGAAGCTTCCCTGATTTTTATGACTACACAAATACTTTCTTCCCTGATCTACGAAATAATATAGTATTGTATTCATTCACTTATGGAGTCATATTCTTGTGACTTTAACTATGTTGTTGTTCTTTAACTATTCTTTCTCAACCAGTTAAATATGGAGGAGACCTGCCTAAGCCCAAGTTCATGGAGACAGAACCATGTTACACTCAAGGCTCCTATTAGGGCTTATGCTTTATTGTATCCCCAGAATAGGGCCTGGGGTGTAAATTAGCCACAAAGGCTCACTATGAGTCAAGAGTGTGGTCTGATGTGGTTGTCTAAAGCTAATGCTATCATATGCTACAGTAACTATAAAGTGTGTTTTGGGGGTGGGGATTGCACGCACGCAATTCTTTACTCTGTGAAACTAACACCTCTCCTGTAGTGCTCAGGATCTTGTGCTAAGGAAGAGACAGGGACAGGCTATATCCCATTGGAGAAGGTAGCCATAATAGGAAGGGGTCTAGGAACCACGGCCAGCAGACCTGGAGTATCTGTTGTCCTCAGGCCTCTGAGGGTTCATCATAGAGCAGGGGGCAGAGCTGAATCCACAAGGGACAGTTTCAGAGGGGCAGATTTTGGCTTAAGATACCAATAATCTTATGCCAATTAAAGCTGTTTGAAAATGGAACCTAGCTGCCCTACATTGGGAGAGAAACCTGTCCTTAAAGTAGTGAAGCAGTGGCCAAGATTGCTATAATGAGGACTCTTGCACTGAAAGGGAGATTATCAATGTGAGGCTCCTCCCAGTTCAGAGGCTGCCTTTTAGTAAAACAGCTCTGTTTTATACCCAAGAAAATATCACCTGGGTCAGCTTGCTGCCCAGTGACAGCGGTGAAAGTGGCTCTTCCTTGGCTGCCTTCTTAGGACAGAGACTCTTGAGCCACTTGCTGCTCTTTAACTTACCAGTCAAGAGATACTGCTTCTGGCTATTCGCTTCTAGTTTCACACGACAGAGGGAAGAATCAAAAGGGGTATAGATATACTGAACATCCTTGACCTTCTCAAACCCTTTAAACATCTGAAAGGCAATTACAAAAAAATATTATTGGGTCAGTGAGTAAACGTTATATCTTAACAGGAATAACTCATTTCTCAATTTACAAAAGTTAAGCAAAAGTCTAGGATTTGATGTACAGATAGCCCAACTGGATCATGTCTCTCTTTAAAAAAATCTGAACCTTGGTTTATTCCAGTGAGGGGAGTTACCTCTAGTAGTCCCCTGCATAGGCAGCTATAAGACAAGAGGGACACTTAGGTTCTGTCCTGCACTGTCACTTGAATGATTTGAGCCCGGCTCCCAACATGTCATCCACTTCCATTTCAGCATCTACACCCCTGAATCACTGAGGTGGGGTGCCTGATATACCAGCCCTACCCCTCCCAGAACACAGACCCCCCCCCCATTCTTCCCAACAGCACAGGGGATAAAAGCCCTGTTCTGTCCCCATGTACCTTTATCTGTTTGATTTCATACAGGATCATTTTTTGAGTGTCAGCTGGGTCTGCACTGGCAGAAACTACCTTCTCACTGGAGATTTTGGCCCGGATGGCTGCATAGGAAGCAAAAAAAAAAAAAAAGGGAACCTTCAATAACCTTTGGGAGCAGCCCATCTGGGATATGGATGACCTGGGGCCCCTGGAGAATTCGTAGTTTAGGTCTTGTTGGGTTGTGAACAGGATGTGAGAGAGTGAGGACCTAGAAAGTCCTCCTATGCAGTTAGGCCTGTCTCTACATTTTACCTGCTAGTTTTTAGAGTCTAGTTCTCCTTAGCCCAGGGTTCCAAGGAGTAGAGATGAGCATCAGGATAAAGGAGGGAGGACGAGCCCCTGGAGGGCAGTCAGTGTACAGTCATCTACTGATGTAGCCCAAGGCCTAAAACAGAGCCTCCCCAGCATTTATATTAGTAAATTTTTATTGAATTAATAAATGATCTGACTCTACACAAAAGTAGTTCATCTCTTGCCATTTTGGCATTAATCAAAAATTGTTTATGAAGTTTTTCCTCTGTGCCTGGCCTACCACTAGGTACTGAGCCCATAAACATGATTAAGACAAGGTCCCCATCCTGCATAACTCTTGGTCTAATGGAGAACACACTTACAAAGAACAACAGCACAGCAGGAGCACTAAGATGTTAGAGATGTTGTGGTAGCACCAAGGAGTCAGGAAGCCTTCAGAGAGGAGGTACCTGAATAAAACCTGGAAGGATGAATAGGAGTTTGCCAGGAATTTAAAGGTAGGTGAAGGGGCGTTCCAGGCAGAGGGAAGAGAAGTGGCAAAAGATGTGTGTTGGGGTGGGCACAAGATGGAAACCTTAATTATAGGATTGGACACAGAGGGCTGTTTATAATGAAAGCCCAACTCCCTGGCCTCTGGCTTCCCCTCCCCCATCCAGTAGTTAAAATAATCACTGGATAGTTCCAGTGACTTATTCACTGACACTCTTTAATTACAGTAGGCAGGAGTGTGTGTGTGTGTGTGTGTGTGTGTGTGTGTGTGTGTGTGTGTGTGTGTGTGTGTGTTGGAGTCACTGTGTAGGCCCCTTACACAGTTATTTTCTTGCAAATCAGCCAGGCTCTGTGCATACAAGGTTGCTATGGTGCCTGCCCTGCCTGACCCACCAGCCCCAACAGGAAGCAACTGGTGCAGGATATGAGCACCTCCTTTTCCCTCCCGGTCTACAGCTGGGCCTCATACCAATTCCACAGAACCACCCCCTGCTGTGGACCTCCCAGGCTTGTAGACTCACCAAGCGCGGAGTGGCAGAAGTGCTGCTGGGGGTGCGCGGGAGCGCAGGTGCATGCCTCGCTCAGCCCTGGCGGCCGCAGCAGTGCCAGCAGCCGCAGCAACAGCGCCCAGCTCGGCATGGTCTGGGGGCTCCGGGGCATGACACTGCAGGGCCCCGACTAAGACAGTGGGGTCAGTAGGAACAAACAGCCCCTCCAATGCTCCTTCAGAACGTGCTGCCCCTCGCCTTTGGCTTTATGAGGTAGACTTAGGGCCAATCCCACCCCGATGGGCTCCGCCCTCCTTTGGCGGTAGGCCATCTGCGGCTGCGGGATGGGGCCCCCTGAAAGGCGGGCGGGCTCATTAAGATGAAGAAGAAAGCCAAGAGAGAGGCCCCTAGCCTCCATTTCCCTTTCTGGGCAAGTAAGCCTCCCAAAAGTGGAGGGATGGTGCTGGGAGAGCGGATGGTATCATGGCAAAAAGAAGCGCAACAAAGGTAAATGCTTGAGGCAAAAAGACGGAGGGACTGTGATTCAAGCATAGGGAACACGAGTGAGGAGAGGCACAAGCAGAGCGAGGCAGACAGAATTACAACAGGCAAAAGATACAGTGACAGAGAAGGACGGACCCCTTGCTGAGCTGCACGCTGGGAATAAGACAAGCTACTCAGAGCTTCTTTCAGCTGCAGGAAGTGTTTTCAATGCCCTATTTAGGAGGCTCCAAAGCAACAGTAAACAGTAATGGAATAGGACACAGAAAGTAGGGGTGTGTGTGTGTGTGTGTGTGTGTGTGTGTGTGTGTGTGTGTGTGTGTTGGCTCCATTGGCTGGGGAGTGGGGCAGGGGGGGTGGGATTTGTCAGAGAAAGCAGCCAGTGCTTCAGAAACCCTTTCCCATACCCAGAGCTGCAGACTTCAGATGGCTGAGGACAGTGCTCTTGGGATCTCAAAGCACATATTATCTCATCAGCTAGGGCAAACCTGGGACCTCAAAGCCCTCTTCAGACCCTAGGCTGCATTGATTGCTATCTCATGTCACTACTCACCAGAGAGACTATGTCTTGTTACATAAGGCGGAGCAGCTTAGAAAACAAAGAAGCAAGGGATTTGGAGTAGTGCGACCAGAGCCTTGTACACTCTGTTTGCCAAAGTATAGTGCTCCAAGGCTCCACATACAAAGAGACTCACGGGATTATTGTAGTATATCATGCCACATAGTGCTGGACTAGAAGGTAAGAGGCTAGGTTCTGATTCTATCACTAGGTAGCTCTGCAACCTTTGTCTCACTGGGCCTCACTTTATTCTCCATAAAATAGGGTTGATTTCCAAGTCCCTTTGAAGCTCTTTGCCCCAGCATCAGCTGGCCTCAGCCAGGAATACTGAAATCCTCAGGTCAGGTACTCCCAGTATCTAGTTACATGAGAATCTGACTTTTCATCAGTCAACATTATTTTCTTTAAAAGACATCTTTTCATATTTATGTGGTAGTGATGTTTGAAAAGAAGGAAATTGAAAGAGAGCTGAGCCTGACAAAGATGAGTTTTGGTGTCTGGGTTGGTTCAGCACACAATACCCAGACCAATATAGAGTCTAATGTATTATTGGTCAGGATCTTCAACAGTGTCCAGTCCAGTCTCTTCATTTGGCATGTGTGAAGACCGAGGCTCAGTGAGTTGAAGTGACTTGCAGAAAGTCAGTAGCAGAGAGGACTAGAATTCAAGTCTCTTGATGCCAAGTTTAGTGCTCCTTCCACTCCATCGTATTACTTCATTCACCACCATTTTTTAACAGCTTGAACTCCTGCTTTTGGAGGGTAGTAGTCCTTCTTTTAAGTTTTTATTGTTCCTCTGTTTAACTATAGCCACCTCAAGTCAGAGTTTATTCTCTTAAGGATCTCTTTCAAATGATAAACATGTTGAATTTTTATGTCAGCTCTCTTCCGATCTCCAAGCAAGGCAAAAATAGGCCTCAGCATACTAAGTTGTGTTTGGTGGTGAGTTTGGGGTTTTGGTGAGCAATGAAGAGACTGTGAAAGGGCAAGAAAAGACAAGTTCAGTATAGGAAAGCTGGACATTTGAAAAGGGAGGGCAGGGTACTAAGAGGTACTTACAAAAGGGACATTAAGATGTCAAGATATATTTCTTTTGTAAATGTGGTTTACAATGGTACAATTTTCATACAGTAAAATTCACCTTTTCAAAGATACATTTTACACATTCTCTTTGGCTAGGGACCAGTCCTGCATGAGGGTTTGTCTAATGCAGAGAAGGTTGAAACAGTATGTTTTAAAGATGTAGAGAGTACCAAGTAGGAGAGCCACGTTTTATAGCCCTGCAACTAACATGCTATGATCTTAGGCAAATCATTGTCACTCTATGGGCCACAGTTTTTTAATTTGTAGAGCAAGTAGTTTGGACGGGTTCTTTAAAGGGGCCTTCCAAGGTTGTTCCCAAGAAAAATATTTGTAAGATTCTGCAGAGAGACAGGCATGCTGTAACAAATTCATTCCTTTCTCCTCTGCTTTCAGCTAACACTGCCCACATTCCCTGTGGTGGTGAAGATTGGCCATGCTCACTCGGGCATGGGCAAGGTAAGGCTCAGCCGGTTGTGCTTACGGATTGAGGCCAAGAAAGGCACTTTTCACAGAGCCCAGTTATGGACTATTCTCCCACCTCTGTTATTGATGAATTCTTTCCAAGGAGAAGATGATTTGGCTTCTCTGAAGTCATTAATGTTACCCCAATAGGCCACCTTCTTGGTCCCTTGGGCTCTTTGTAGCAAGTATGGCTCCTGAGCCCTGGGAGGAGAAACTAGAGAGAAGGATCCTCTTAGGGAGATATGGTACCCAGTTTTGCATCTGGATGGGAAACATCTTGATGGGTTTGGAGGCTCAGGGCTCTTGTGACTCTCAGCATGTATATATGTATGTCTCATTTTCTCCCTCTCTGCCTTGCTCTAATATTATTAGGTCAAGGTGGAAAACCACTATGACTTCCAGGACATTGCTAGCGTGGTGGCCCTCACTCAGACCTACGCCACAGCAGAGCCTTTCATCGATGCCAAGTATGACATCCGGGTCCAGAAGATAGGCAACAACTACAAGGCTTACATGTAAGTGGGGGTGGGGTTGCAGTAGACACTTTTTACTTTCTTCTCAGCCCAGTAGAGAATCTGAGCCTTCAGATAGCAGCCAACTCTTGGTTTAACCTCATCCTGACCCACAAGGCAGAGAACAGAGATGGTGCCATTCAAATCAGAGTGTCTTATCCTGGGTTCTTTTCAAGCGAGAGGAGGGGGTCTATGAACTAAAATGAGAAATAAAATTAATATTTATTTTCACTAGCCCTTAAGTGAAATTTGGCATTCTCCCTGTTATGAACAAAGGCAACAGACTGTAGCAGTAGCCACAATATGTGTGATTTTGTCACAAAAGGTAATCAGACTTTTTGTATTTTTGTACAGTTCTGACAGATATCTCTAAATATCAATTGCTGTTATCACTACTTAAGAATCATGGTAGTCATTAGACCTGCCACCACATTTACCCCTGTAAATATATTTGTTATTTAAAAAGAAACATTTTTTTTTTACTAATTACTGATTTGCTTACTATTTTGATAATTCTGTTTTGATAATTACTTTAAATAGTTGAATTCCTTTGTTATCCTATATCCTTTATACATTTACACATCTTATATATTTTATATTGTGAAAGGATTCTGTATGCTTAACCAGGCTACCAGAGCACAGAAAAAGTTAAGAAACTCCTGATGTAAATATATAGCCCTAAAAACACTAGAGCGTTAAAAGCCTAATGGTTATGAACTGTGTTCATTTGCCAGAATGGAAAGTTAAAGGTTTCCTCCATTATAATTTAGAAAAAGAAAAGATTTCAAGACTACCTGATCTTCCATAATATATTTAAGAATGCAAATGGATTACGATTCCAAATTTGGACATATTAACCTCCATTTGTTTATTTTTTACAAAGAGAGAACATTATAATATATGAATTTGATCTTTGCCACTCAGGACACAGCAGACTTCAAGGTTGAGCAGCCTCCCATTCCCTACCCATCTGTTTTCTTTTTGCTTCCTTCATCCCCTTTTTAGTGGTTCCACTCCTGACCCCTAGAGTTAGTTAGGAGCCCCTCCCTGCACTCCTTCTCATAACCCTTCATATACCTCTAGCTTAGCTCTTTTAATATATACGAGTTCATATCTCCTCTGAGCTCTCTGGGCATAAATGATAGGATCAGCTCTGCAGTCCACTACCTTGTGCAGCAGCAGGCACGCAGTAGACACCCAATAAGTATTCATGGAACAGCTCTTGTGGAAAACTGAGTCATAGGATCTTTTTCTCCTTTGTCAACTAGATTCCTACATTTTAAAAGTTTGTAATTTTTTATTTATAGTCTTTCTGCTTCAGAAAGAAATTTGGCTTGCTTTAAAATTATGCACAATGTAAGACAGGATAATTTAAAAGACTATTATGGAAACTACATAAAAGAAGCAGAAAAATCAATATGTTCAGGCACCTAGAAAAGCAGATTTCTTGTCTTTTAATTTTAAAATCCCTAAATAAACACAAAACATTTTTGATGGTGGGGAAAGAATATCTCGATTCTTAAAAAGGAGACATCACATTTTTAAGAGTTAGGGTTTCCAAAAGCAATTTAAACGAAGCATAAGAGAATCCCCAGCAATTGATTAAGGATGGGTGATCAGAGCAGCTTTAGAAAAACGTTTACTTATTTTTTTATTTGCAAGGGACAGTCAGTTATTTGGGAGAATGTTTAGGTACTCTTAGCTCCTCTTCCCCAAACTTTTGGTTATCCCCTTGCTCTCAGGAGAAGGAATTGGCTTGGCAATAGCCAAGATAAGAT
This sequence comes from Macroglossus sobrinus, assembly GCA_004027375.1. Classification (NCBI taxonomy): domain Eukaryota; kingdom Metazoa; phylum Chordata; class Mammalia; order Chiroptera; family Pteropodidae; genus Macroglossus; species Macroglossus sobrinus. Next base: position 440,257 of record PVKZ01001066.1, on the reverse strand, counting down.
TTGAGATTCTTTCCTTCTCCCCCAGCTCTCACTCTAGAGACCCAGAGACAGCCACATTTGGTGGAAAGAAGGTGCTGTTTCTGCTCCACTCTCTTTAGGCAATAATGTGGGTCCTTCTGTGGAGGTCAGAAGTCCTACGAGTCCTGAGAGGCAGTTAAGCTGTCACTGAGTGGCTTCTCCATGTTCCCTGTGCTCCCACATGCCCCAGGTAGTCTGTATGGATCTGTGCTCTGCATCCTGTTGTTAGAGAAAGGTGTGAAATGTAAAAGATATTATTATTGCTCAATCAAAGTTTCTGAGAACCCTGTTATGTACCATGGCACTGTGCTAGGGACATGGAAGTGAGTGACTCACTGCCTTTGTCCTTGAGGAGCCCAGGGAGACATCTGTTAAACACCTCTGTTGGGAAGAGAGTGTTACTTTCATTATGATCCGTCTTTGTGCTGCCACTCAGATTTGGCAAGCCACTTTGCTGTTAGTTGTTTTGTTTGTTTGTTTGTTTGTTTGTTTTTTCCTGATCTGGGAAGTGGAGTATAGAAGAAAGTGGAGCACAATGAGGAAACCAAGAGGCCTGGATTTTTATCTTATTTCTACTTTGACTAGATATACAATCTCAGACAAGACATCTAATCTTTCAGTGTCTTAATCTCCTTGTCTGCAAAGTAGGGGCAAGAATCCCAGTCTACTTACAACAGGGGGGTTGCAATGAGGGTCTGGTGAGGAGCTTGGGGAGGAAAAACCTTGGAAAGCAGTCAGTATACAAGTGTGAGCTGTTATTACCACATCTGTCTATTCACTGCTCTCCCTGAGTGCTCTGGGATACTAGCTGTGCTAGGTTTCTCACTGTCTGAAGTCAGCTCTCTAGGTAGGGTACTCCTGGGAACTGCTAAGTGAAGACTAGCATGTCCAATCTTCAATCAATAGTGAGTGACAAGGACAGCACATGAAGGTTTTTGTAAGTGGCGTGAGCATGGCCCTTAGCCATCCCCATCCTCTTGACTGTGTCTGAATGAAAACTAATAATTACAAAGACATATTTTTGGTGTTTTAAAGTTTATTTAAAACTATTGGTCCTCATGATAATCTTACACAAGGATAGGAGAAGCTCAGACAGGTGAAGTGATTTGCTCAAGATCACCCAGCCAGTCAAGAGCAAATTCAGAACAAGAAACCAGGTTATCTGCCTCCTATTTAGCCCAATACTGGTTGACTCTAACACATGCTTATGGATGGAGGGTGCAGAGGGCATAGCAGAGAATAGGGACTTGATTTCATCAGCTCTGTTTGATGGATGAGGCAACTTAAGCCTGAAGAGATTAACTGACTTGTCCAGAATCAGATTACTAATACCACAGGCCCTCTGAAAACAATTGTTCAATGAATGAATAAGTGAGTTAGTGTGGAAGCTATTGGGAGATAGTCGCAAGAACCCTGAGGGTATTCTCAGGATCAATAGAATTCAATTCATGTATACATCAGTTCCCCCTTATCCATGGATACCTGAAACTGTGACCAGTACCAAATCCTATATATACTATGTCTTTTCCTTTACAAACATATCTATGACCAAGTTTAATTTACAAGTTAGGTACAATAAAAGATTAATAACAATAACTATAATAAAATAGAACAATTATATTAATATATTCTAATAAAAGTTATTTGAATGTGGTCTTCTCTCTCAAAATATCTTATTGTTTCATACCTATCCTTCTTGTGAGATGATAAAATGCCTATATGATAAGATGAAGCAAGGTAAATGAGATATTATAAAGTAAAATAAGGGTTACTTGCACAAAAGCACCTGTGATACCACGATAGTCGATCTAATAATCAATACTAAGTGACTGATGGGAGAGGGAGCATATGCAACATGGATATACTGGACAAAGGGATGATTCACATCCTGAGCAGGGTGAGCAGGACAGTACTAGGTTTTATCATGCCACTCAGAAGAGCATACAAAAAAACTTATGAATTGTTAATTTATGGAATTTTCCATTCAGTATTTTCAGAATGCAGTTGAACACAGGTAACTGAAACCATGGATAGCAGACCACAGAAAATAGAAGACTACTGTACCAAGTCAGTCCAGATACTAAGTGGATAGGCTGCTGGGTATACAAGACACAATATACACCTTCAGGTGATTTACAGACTTGTGGACAGAAGACTTAGCTCAAATAACTAAAGTAAAAACTAGATGTAAGATTGTGAGTGATGTACAGGCAAAGTCCTATAGGGGTTCTAAGGAGAGCAAGCACTCTGATAGTAGAAAGATTGAGAAGGCTCCATGGAGCCAGAGCAGTGGACTGTTGTAGAAAAGAGGAAGGCACTGAAGGTGTGGGGTTGGCAGAGACAGCCAGGCTCTTGGCTCAGCAGATAGGCACCTAGGCTAATTGTGGAAGAAGCAGTGAGGAAAGCAGTGGTGAGCTAAAATTCTGGAAAGTTTCATGCCTTTCTCTTACTGATGTGGCTCACTGCTTGTCCCATCTTGGTGGGACCTTGTTGTAGGAGGACGTCGATCTCAGGGAACTGGAAGACAAACACTGGCTCTGCAATGCTGGAGCAAATCGCCATGTCAGACAGGTGAGTGAGAGAAGGAGTTCAGTCCCCAGCCCAGTGAGAGGAGGGGCTTCCATAGGAATAGAGGTGTAAGAAATGAGCCCTGCCCAAGGGGAGCCTCTAATCAGACAGGACAGATAGAACACAAAGGCCCAAGCAGCCATTAACAAGATCAGGCAGGACTGGGTTATATGCTAAATTATGGAGATAAAGACTGGACATAGAAGGCTCCAAGAAAAGAGTAGTTACTGTGGGCTGGAATAGCCAAGGAAGTTCACCTAGAGTAGGTGAGACTTGCTCTGAGCCTGGAAAGATGGGTAGGATCTGAAGAGCAAAGCAGAAGGGCACTAAAGATAAGGCAATGTGTTTTATGGGAGTGGAGAGAGGGAAGGTTGAGACAGAGGTAGCAAGGAAAATGTGACCATCAAGCCATCTTGATATGAGCTAATGCCCCAGCTTCAGGATACCTTCCCATCTCCTCCAGGTACAAGCTATGGGTAGATACCTGCTCTGAAATGTTTGGTGGCCTGGACATCTGTGCTGTTAAGGCTGTACATGGCAAAGATGGGAAAGACTACATTTTTGAGGTAAGTCTGGCTCAAGGAGTACCTCAGTAAGAGACAAACCCCAAAGCTGGAGCCCAAGCTCTTAACTTGAGAACTATGTGTGCAGTCTGGACTACATTTAGTTTAGACTCTCCTGGACCATGGGAAAGTTTCCATATGACATGACCAGTGGCTATGAATAGCAAAACACATCCACTGATTGGAGCTCTTGTTTCCAGCCAACTATGCTGACCCACATCATGGGTAAGAGATACCAGGTCTGGATTTCTGGGGTCCTAGCCCTAATGCCATTCCTCTGGGACAACCGTGGTGTTTTACTATTATTGGTCTCAAAAAGAATCATTCAATCGGCTTACTTTACAGGTGAAAAAACTGAGGCCTAATGCCATGAGCATGTATCCAGGGCCACAGAGTGAATCAGTGTCTCAACCTGGGCTCGAACTCACATCTCCTGGATACAGGAGGTTCTTCTTATCATCTCTCTAAGCCTTGGAGACACTTTATTCAGTCTGGCCCTCTTAATACAACTTTGCTGACTTCCTTTTCTTGTATTAAAGGGAAAGTCAGTGGCACTATGAATCTTTCACCTGGATTTCTGCCCAATCTTTCTAGGATCAGGAAAGACCAGGAGTTGGTATTTGCAGAAGATTAGTGTCAGGAGGCCAGAGTCGGCTTCAGAATCTACTCCGTGGTCTTCCTGGCAATCTATATGGTCATTCCTCCCCTGTCTGGGTAGACTTCAGTTTTCTCATCTATAATTGAGAGAGTTGGACTATAGAGTCTGTAATCCTGGGTAGATAGATACTTTCGAAAATAAGAAAACATTGATCTGGACCTTGAAGTATAGGAAGAATCAGGATTGGGACAAAAAGGGAAGTCATCCCAGTTCATGAGCAAAGGTAAAAATCTAGTCATTTAATGGGCAGAGTGTGGAGGTACAGGTTTTGTGGGTGAAAAGTCACAGAGATGAACTCCTGGCTCCTAACCAGAGAGTTAAGAAACTAGCATTCATGTGTTCTCGCTCCCCCTACCTGCAAACTTCTGGGCCCTGGGTCTGTACTCTCCCCTGCTGTCTACCTCTCCCCACTGCCTTTAGCAACCAGTCTTTCAGTTTCACTGAGCACTGGCCTAGGTAAAGATTGGAGGGAGGCCCCAGGCAAAGGTTTGGAGGAGGAAGAGGAGACAAAGGTTCTATTTCTGCAAAGGAACATGCTTCCAGCTGAAGAGAAGAACACCATCTTCATCCCCAACCTATCTCTGCTGGGTTAAGTCCTACTCATTCTGAAAGACTATACCAGGCCTTTAATGTCTCCAGACCCTTCCCTAACCTGGGCCACGTCTTCCACCAGGTCATGGACTGCAGTATGCCACTGATAGGGGAACACCAGGTGGAGGACAGACAACTCATCACTGAACTAGTCATCACCAAGATGAACCAGCTGCTGTCTAGAACCCCTGTCCTGTCTCCTCAGAGACCCTTAACCACCCAGCAGCCACAGGTAAGCAGCTAGGAAGAGACACAGGAAAGCCAAGAACTGTTACCAAGCCCACTGCTCTAGACTGTAGTGGTTCTAGGATGGAAAAGAGATCAGAAACCTACAGGCCTGGATGGGATATATAGAGTCTTCTCTCTCTTCCTTTCCTTCCCTGTCCTCTGGAAGCCTGATTACCACTCCTTATAGGAGTCTTGTCATTAGCAATCTGTACTATCCAGAGATGGACTGCTGAATCTCTTCCCTCTGAACTTGAAGTATGCAGGGAACCAGACCCATTTTCCCTTGGGATGCTCCCACTTTTAATCTGGAAGCTCTCAGAGGAAGAGCTGGGCCAGACCTCTCACTGTCTGGGAGGGATCTGCCACATTTGCAGAGAAAGAAGAATGTTTCTGAGAAATCTGCTGGTCTGGAGGGAGGAAGAGAGTCTCCCTCAATCTGGGAGAGAGTAATGAGGTAAAACTCAAATAAGAAATCTGCTTTCCTTCTTAAAGAAGAGGAAGCAGGTTTCTTCAGTTGACTACGGTATGTGATTCATGGCCAATCATGTTCATAGTGAAAGTACCCCAGCTGCAGGTCTAGTAGGAAACTCACATTAAAATTTTTGTGGAACCTCAGGCCCCATGGCTCTAGAATGAGCCAAACAAAGGCAAGGACCCTGGGCCTGAGGGTCTTTAGTCCAGTCTAGGAGATATCTCATATTTCAAAAATATCCACAAAATCCACTGAGCTTTTATATAATGAAGCGGTAAGAACTCTCAATCCAAGAACTGAGTCCTAGTCTAGCTCTTCTCTTAGCTGTGTGAATTTCAGAGGATGTTACTACCCTTTCTAGGGTTAAAGTTTTATCAATTGTAAATGAAAATATCTCAGAAATCTTTCTTTCAAAATTCTATTTTAAACAGTTAGAGAGGTAGAATATAATAGTGACTCAGAATGTGGGCTTTGAAGCAAGAACTAGCTGAGTTTGAATCCTGGACCCTTCATTTATTGGCTTTGTGACCTTGTTCAAGGTTTTTATCTTTAGCTCAGGAGAGATCTGAACAACAACAGCTATATTCTAGGGTTGTTTTAAGAATCAAATGAAGTAAAACTAAAAAATGGCATAGTATAGCATAAGTACTCAATAAAGGTTACCTATCGTTATTACATAAGCAAGCAGCCTCTGGGCTTGGGTTCCCTAAAACCTTAGGCTTTGCGATTGTAACTCACTTTTCTAAAGAGCAATGTCTCACAGTGTCTAACTGCAGTTAGAAGCCAAGTAATTAGATCTCAGAATCCTTCAGTAAGAAAAAAGGAGAATGAGAGGAAAAAACAGTTTAAAGTAGTCTGGATTATTTAATCTAGAAACAAATTACCTGATATTTTTCTTTTCATCATTTGAATATCACAGAATCATAGCACAGAAGCATAGTTGATATTATAATAATAGACTCGAGCCATCTAGAAAGGGTTACATTTAATCAGTAGTTCATATTCTGTTTAAGAAAGCTAGAAACATTATAATGTATAAAAACATTTCTTTAGAAAATGACTAAAATAAAACAGTATGACATTGGTAAGTCAGTTTCCTCTCTGGATCTCAGTTTTCTCACCTATGAGATGATATCTAAATACCTTTTGAGCTCTAAACATTTCTTTAAGTAGAATACTTTAATCTTTACTGGTGTTGGATAAATGGGAGCTTCTGGGCTAATAGATGTCGACTATGACTCTTTTTGGGTATCCAATTTGAAAGTAGCTTCATGTGGCAGAATATTATCATACATTAGCTCTTGTAGGTGTTTCATACCTTCTATAGCTGGTTCATGCTTTATCGGATTTCTGACCAAGTGCAAGAATCTGTTCCTGTACTTCAGGAATGAGAGTCACTAGAGAATTACACTTAGGAGAACAAAGTTTAATTGCTTGTTAGAGATACAGGCCCATTATTTAAAATTTTGTACTTAGCTAGAGACAATAAAAAGATTTTTCTGGTTAAAAAAAATCAGGCCTGTGGTCGACTTTATGACTTTTTAAATCTGATAGAATCAAAATATTTGCAGCCTTACCTTTTAGTGCACACTCTCTTTCAGTGATGGAATTGGCAGATTATTGCTCATTTCTGCAATAGAGGAAGAGTGACAAGTAGTCTTCTTCCCTTCAACCATGAGAAATACAGAGAACATCTGGTAGCCGCTTAAAGAATTTATGACAGAGTAAGAGAACCTTACACTGCCCAGATAAGATAAATAAAAATGAGTTGCTGTAGGATCCTGTGAGTGTCCCTTAAGTACTTCTATAAATGCGTGCAACACTCTCTTGGCCTCCTATAGGGAAGTCATTCTGAACTAGAATGAAAGCTACCCTTAGAGTCAAGAGCCTTGTTCTTGCCACTGAATCACCAGGTAACCTTGGGTAGATGTCCTATAATTTCTGAACCTCAGCATCTTTGAATGTAAAATGGGCATTGAACCAAAAAATTGCTTAGGTTTCTTCTAGGAATAAAACTGAGATAATACGAAAATGATCTGAAACATAAAAGTGCAGTAACTAAAAGAGAATTCACAACAATATTGTTTCCACCTCACAGAAAGCATTAGCTCTTCTTTGGTACAAGCCCCTTATTTTATAAATATTCATTATTACAGCTTAAATATTGTAAAGAGAAATCTATCAAAATCAAGTCAGGAAATATAGAAAAGAATGAGCCTCCCTAAATATAGGGGCTCCTGCAAAAATCCCATGTAGCAAAGCCAGTCTGGCTCAAGGATACATTTTTTTTTCTGCTCAGCCTCACAATGAAGCTGCAAAAGAATATTGTGGAAATCACATAGTGCTGGGAGTCAGGACACTCAGGGGCTAGTCCCACTCTGCTATAATATTTTGTGACCTTGGGTAAGTCACTTCCTATCTCTAGGTCTCTCTATTCATCTATAGAATGTAGCCAAATTTACTTGATGTCTGGATCCCTTTGAACTATAAGGTCACATGAACCTGGAGTGACCCCAGCCATAAAGTCTGAAGACACAGCCCTCCACAAGACTGCCCTCACTCCTGACACTAATGGAAAGGTCAGAGTTCTCAAAACCACCCTCACGTTTGATAATTCTCTGGAAGGACTCACAGAACTTAACGAAAACTATTATACTCACAGGTGTATTACAGAAAAGGTTCTAAGTCAAAAATAATCCAAAGGAAGATTCATAGGGCAGAGTCTGGGAACGTTCCAAACACAAAACTTCTGTTTTCCTTAGGATGTGTTGCCTACATCTATGACAATACATGGGATGGATTACCAACCAGGAAAGCTCATCTGAGCTTCGATGTTCAGAGTTTTTATTGGAGTTTCATTTCATAGGCACTGATTGATTGATCACCTATTTGAACCCAGTCTCCAACTCCCTGCTCCCTGGAGGGGCCCATTGTGAGTCATCTCAGGTGTGACCTGAGAGGTTCCCACCGTGAATAACAAAGACATACTATCACTCAGGAAATGCCAAGAATGTATGGGTTATCTCCCAGGAATAAGGGACAAAGGCCAAATCTCTTTGAGCAAGGCCAAAAGATTCTTTACTTCATACATAATTAAATAAATTTAGCAAATGTTTCTCAAATACTTTAAGCCTCTTGTAGGCTGGGCCCTTGCCTTATTCATTTGTTTCTGCTGACTAGTACAGGCCTAGCCTAAAGTGTGTGCTTAAAATTAGTTAACAGACTTAGTGATGAATGAGATAAAGTTTCTGTCCAAAAGTTCTTTAGATTCTAAATTGAAATCATGACTGAAATCACAGAGGTCATCACTGTTTATCAGATGTATCCTCTATTATCTTTTTCCTGAAACTTGTGCCTTGACCCCAGACCATCCAAAAGAAAAAAGACACCCAACAGTCTGCCACACTTGAAGTCATGACTGGGACTTGAAGTCATGACTGTCCTGGTTATATTTCTACCTCCCATATCTCCCTGATAATCTTTCCATTGGTCACATTTCAGTCATCATGACTCCAGGACCATGAAGCTATTAGAGCAGATTGTCTTCATATTCCCGCTATCATATCTGCCATCTTACCTGCATCTTTACCCACATGAATCTCTTTCTAAGGCTCACCCTCCAGTGGTGATCTGGTTCTCGCCTACTTTTTGCTTTCAAGTATCCCTTCTCTTCTTTGTCTTCAGTTTTTCCTCTTTCAGATTATTATTACATAAACACACCAATATTTCCCATTAAGAAAAATAAAATTAAAAACAAAGACCTTTCCCAATCCCATATTTTTTTTCAGCTACTGCCCCATTTCTCTGCTCCCCTTTGCAATAAATCTTGAGCAGTCTTAGTCACCATCTCCCCTTCATCGCATCAGATTTTTTTAACTCACTCCTGTCAGCATTCCACCTCTACCGCCCCACTGAAATTGCTCTTGTGAAAGTCACCTCCATATCACCAAATCTAGTAGTCACTTCTTACTTTGAATGACTTCTCAGTAGCCTTGACTCAGTTGACCACTCCCTCCTTCTTGAAATTTTCTTTTCTATGCCTCTGTGACTCTACCCTTGCTTGGTTTTTATTCTACTTCATTGGCTTCTCCTCATCTCCTTCACTTCTAAACCTCTAAATGTCAATGCCCGAGAACTTGGTCCATGCACATTTGACTGCCCTGATCACTCCTTGAACTCCAGATGCATACTTCTGACTCGTGCTTGACATATTTATTTTCATGGCTAAAAGACTTCTTTAATATAACATGGCCAAAGCAGAACTCTTGTTTTTCCCCGCCTTAAATCTGTTTCTACTCCTGATTTCCCCCCAAGCAATTCACATAGGCCTCTAGCTGCATCTCTACCCTTGTACCTCGCCAGCTCTTGCTCACTGTGCGTTAGCCATACTGGTAAGGGCCTTCATATTAACTGTGTCCTCTCTCTGAAATGTTCTTTTCCTTATTTTTGCATGGCTAGGTCCTTTATGACAGTAAAACTGAGAGTTTCTTAACCATCCAATCCAGAGTTGCCACCTTCCAACTGACTACCATCCTCATGTAATTTTCTTTATAACACTTGCTATCAGCTAAGATCATCCTCATCTGTTTCTTTGTCTCTTCTACTAGAATGTAAGCTCTTTGAGACTAGGGACTTGTTCACTGCTGTATCTCTATTAGAGCCTGGCAGAGTAGCTAGCACCTAGTAGCCATTGAATATATATCATGGTTATACTAAGTGGTGGGTGGGTAGAAGTGGTCAGCTCAGGTTCAGTCAGTTGTTTATAAGAAAGTTAAACAATAAAAAACAAATTCAGTCTGCTTTTTATTATCATAATGCAATTCTACACAATGGTTGTGATGAAATATTCCCCCTACCCTGGTAAACCACTCCCACTCCCACTCCCATCTCCCCTTCCCCTTAATATACCATTATAATGCATATTTGTTGAATGAGTCTTTAACAACCATAGTGGCATATTGGAGTTGGTTTTAGTATTCTACGAATGATTTTGGTAGTATCCAAATGAAAGGGATGTAAACCAAAAGCCATTACCTGGTTCCCAGCCAGGACTTTACATGATGAACTGAGCTCTTAGGTGCTGTCACTAACTCCTGTGCCATTCCACACAGTCAAGCCCCTCTCTTCCGTGGCTCTGTCAGTTTGGGCCTGAGTCACAAGCCCTAGGAGCTGCTGCTTGCTCAGTATTCTAGATCAAGACTGGGGCAGACTTATGACTAGCTATTTGTCTACCTTTCTTTCTATCTTGCTTGTAGCTCTTGAGTGTTTTTATTTTGATTCTAGAAGAGTACTAAAGGAGGCTGGGAGGAGGAGAGTAGAGGGCACACCCAACCTTGTTGTCAACCAGCCTCCTAGCCGAAGAAGGATTAATCATAGAAAATAAAGCCATAGAAGTGGACCCAGGCTAGTTGCTGTGTCCAGTTTAAAGGAATTAGGGCAAGAGTATAAGAGGCACTGTCTGTGTCTCTAAAAGCATGGAAGTGAGTGGCAAAGCCTTCTCTGGTTGATGACAGCTTAGCTTTGGCTGGACTGCCAGCTCTGGGGCTACCCATTGACTCTAAAATGTTTTGGAGAAACGGTTCTCAAGGTGGCAGTGACACCTGGTGGCCAGTGATGGCCAAAGCCTCCAGGCTATATACCTCCAGAACCTCCTCCTTATATACTCTGCTCTCCTTTCCACCCTCGCATTCACTGACCTTTGGGGTTCGTTGTCAGGAATCAGAGCTGGACCTTACATCCTGAGTCCCTGGTGAGCTGTGGGCTGCTCCTGAGACTCATGGGAACCAGAGAAAGAACTTTAGTTGGACAGAGCTTTCAGGTCATGCCAGTAGAGGTGGCATCCTGGTGCTCTCCTTTATGTGGCTAATCTGTCAGTGTCTCATTACAATGCTTCCACTCTTTTTATTTCCCTGTAAAATCTTCTGGGGCCAAAGGGCTAAATTGCTAATGCAGGAATTTCAGACACCAATGGGCTTTCTATTTGGCTTGTGGGTTAGATCCATGAGGAGTGATTCTGAGACTCAGCCTTTGGAAGCATTAATACATATATAGTTTCCAGGAAGAAGACAAGCCTCTTTTACTCTGAACTGAATAGACCAACACCTGCAATGTTGTTTCCAGAGTGAAAGTCACAGTATAACAAGGACAAACCCTCAGTGGAATGTCCTTAGAGGAGAGAAAACCAGGAGGTTGAGATATTTGGCAAATGTATTTTATGATTAAGAGTTAAACAAGCTGCAGTTGAAGAGCAATAGTCTTAAGGAGCCCCATGACTTAATATCTTTGGCTCCCTGATAGTTGTCATGGGTTAGAATTGGTGCCAAAAAGCAAACTTTCTAGAAGACAGGAGTAAACTCTGTTAACACTGAGAGAGAAAATGCTACTCTGGGAAATCGTGTGTGACTGCTACGTTATGGCCAGTGTTCAAGCAGGAACATGATGAGCCACTTGTCAGGGACATTGTAAAAGGGTAGGCTGGGGGCTGGGGCTGTTGGACCAAGTAACTTTTAAAATCTCTTTCTAGATCTGAGATGCTATGATCCAGGCTGTGTGTTAGCCACAGACCTGGAAAAGGCAGTGATGAGAGTTCAGACTTGAAGGACTGGAGCCTAATAACCTCTGGTCTCTGGTAGGATATTCTCCCAGTCCTTTATTACTGGCTCTGTGGTCTAAAGAGATATTCAAAACATTTCTAGCTAGGCCTTTCCAGCCACAAAGGCTTGAAAAGATGAAGTCTCTTGAGTGCAAGGAGACCAAGACTGAGAAGGGGTTTCATTGGATTCTAAAGGGCCACACAGTTAGAAAGGGAGCACAATTCAGATCCCAAACATGGGACTAAAGAACTTGACTTAGCTTAGAAGAAGTAAATTTAGGACAAATGAAAGGCCTTCCTGCTTCCCACAGCAGGACTGGCTTTAGGGAATTTGTTCCCCAGTGAGGATAAACTGAAAATTTGAGAAAATTTGAGGCAGGTTCGGATAAAGTCGCTAGTGACTAGATCCCTTAACAGACTATTAAGGGAAACTGACTATTTTGGGGCTGTCTTAACTTTTTAGGGACATTTTTCATCACTGGAAGCTGACATTCTGACTTCGGGTAACCTGGCCCTAAGTGCCCCCATAGGTCTCATGGACTGCCCCCATGGGACATGTCTTATATCCTTAGGAAATCACTGGTTATGGGAGGGCCCCAATCCAGGCAATGAGCTCTGCCTTCAGAATAGCAATTTCCCTCCAAAAAAAAAAAAAAAAAAGGAAAGAAGAAAAAAGGAGGAAGAAGAGCTCATCTTTGGGCACCTTTAATATAACCTTTTAGATAAAGGAATATGGGCATGGGTGACTACAGGGATGATCCCAGAAAGATCCCAAGGTGCCTGAAAACATGCTGTTCCCCTTGCTCTGACTGAACCTACAACCTCCTGACCACATTCCTTCCTGCTGCCTCATTCCCCCTGGGGTCCCAGACTGGGGGAGCAGGGCCTGGGGGAACTGATCAGAATAGTTCTGTGGCATGTGGAACAAGGAGCTTGGCCTGGCCTCTTTCCTGGGGCCAGACCCTGAGACCCTTTCCCAATTTCCTGTCTCAGATATGCTGAGCAAGCACAGGCCTTCCTCCTTGGTGGGGGCAGTTGGATTGATGCCAAAAACTCTTAAGAGTTGAGTCACTAATATCTTTCCTTCCTCAGCTTTCCATTCTGCTGGGACCTCAGGAGCTCCTGTCTCCCAGTTTGTCTGCTGGAAGCCACAGGATGGCAAATTAAAGGTGCCTTTGACAAAAACCTTCACCATGGGCTTGGTTTCTCTATCAGACCAGTGATTTGTTTTCCAGTCAGCTCAAGAGCTAATACTGTTTCTGAAGTGACTTTTCTGTATCTTCAGAGACCTTGCTGGAACCAATCAGTGATATACAGAGGGCATGCTACAGCTTAGCCCAGAATTCCCCACACACTATGCACCAGGTGACAGGAAGCCACCCAGCAATATCTTCTCTACTGATGCATGAAATCCTACCATCCTTTGGACTGATATTATTGAATAATATCAATGATGTTCCCTTATATGAACATTTTGCCTACCATATTAGAGTTTACAAAGCACAGCCATTATATTGTAACCCTATGTGAGATAGTTTGGGCTGGTATTTCTATCTCTGTTTCGCATATCTGCAAAGAAAATGCAAATGACTTGTCTAAGATCACACAGCTTGTAAGTAGGAGAGCTGGATCTTCTGGATCCCCTACCAGAGTACAAAGGATGGTAAAACTGGATAGAACGGGGCCTTTGTGACCCTGTATAAGGGAAATTCTTGCTCTCTTCCTCCTGACAGCTGAGTGATAAACCTGTTAACCTGGAGGAGTCTGAGCTTCACCAGCTCTCTCCTGTCACCTTGGCTTCTCTCAGTCACTAAAGCCCAGTAGATTGAGCATAGCAGGATACAAGCTCAGTTAGCTTTTATGGAGTGCAGCAGCATACTCTCCTTGTTAAGTCCCTCAAAGCTTGTGCCTGCAGGATACCTCTGCTCAGGCTCAATAGCCCTGGGGTCTTGCTAGGCTTAGGCTCCAAAGCTATGAAGGGCTTGTCTCAAATCTTAGACACCTAAAGAACTGAAAAATTTATGAAGGAATTAATGGAAGCCCAGAGCTAGAAGAGCCTATAGAAGTCATCTGCCTGCAACTATGTGAGCCTCTTCTACAGTATCTCTGACCAGAGATTGTCCAGGCCATACTTAAATACCTCTAAATACCAGGAGACTCACTACTTCCAAGCCCGCTCTTGACCTTGTTCACATTTACATTAAACTAACTTTGATCATCTACTCTGTCCTAAATGATTCCATATTACCTTATTTAATCTTTATAATTGGCCCATTTGGTAAACTGAGACTCAGAAATTAAGGAAGATGTCATTTCCATACTTCTCACCATCCTATCTGCTCTGTGTACCCATTTTATTCCACCCAAGTCCCCCTTAAAAGAATTACCCAGACCTGGTTGCAGTGCTCTCTTATAAGGTTTATCAGCCAAAAGATCATTGGACCTGTGGCCTCCCCTTTTTGAGACTCTGATGCACCTCCAGTTGCATTAGATTTTTGGCAACAGCATTACAAACTGACACCATCCGAGCTTGTTTTCAGTCTCTAAGCCCAGGGTAGTTGTACTTGTAGTTTTTTTTTCTTATGCTATTATAAGACCATTTATTTCCCCCTTTTTTTTGTGTGCCGCTGGACACAAGCATTAGACTTCGCATTCTTACCTGTTTTAAGTCAACCCAATGTCCTGAGAGAAACTGCAGCTCAGTCCAGCCATGCATTCCTGCTGCGGGCTGGCTGTAGGCCAGTCTTTGGCAGTGACGCCAGAGTGGCCAGACTTCTGTGGAATTTGGCGTCCCAGGCAGCTCTTGGTGATTGGAGACAAATCCCATGGTAGCCAAACCCCACAGGGAGTAGGCCGTCAGCCCCAGCAGACAGAAGACTTGTTGGCATAGCAGAGAGTCTCAGCATGGCAAGGGACAGTCGTAGGGAACACTCTTTCTGCCTCCTGTAGCTCCTGGGAAGTCTTCAGTCCACAATCTTGTGGAGCCTAGGGAAGGAGAAGCTCCTTAGGCACCAGATAATGGTGGGCAAGACACATTCCCAGGCTCCCACAGGACTGGAGCTATTCCCTTGAAGTTTTTGGAAGAGAACTTTTAGGCCCTGTTCATCCTTGGGTGTCTTATTTGTATACTTTTATGACTTGGAGAGCTAGGGCCAGTCTTCATGACATTATTATTCCTGTCATCTTAGAGTTTTCTTTCCTGGAATCATAGATTCTCAGGGTCGGAAGGAACTATAGTGTTCATCAACTCTGTCTCATAATTAATGAAGGCATATTCTCTGCAGTATCTTTGCCAGGTAATTCTCTAGCCTCTGCATGGACACACCCACCTCCCAAGACAGCCTCTTGCACAGTTTTAACTATACAAAGTTCTTCCAAAAAGTGAAAGTGATTCTGCTGGGGCTTCTGCCCATTGGCTCTGGTTCTGCCCTTGTGCTCTATGGTCTTCCATAACTTTCTCTGAAAATGACAATTCTCTGGGAGAAGAAATCTTAAGATGTTCTTGACCAATGCCCGAGATGATTCTTTGGCAGCCATCAGTGGTACAGGGTGACACCCTGGAGGAGGGAACTGGCAAGAGCCAGTCTAGTGGCTCCACAAACTATGAATTTTGCTGTCTTTCATCTGAACATCCCTATCAGGCAATGAGGACATAACACTGATGGCTTGTGAGGGAGCCCAGAGGAGGCTGTACCATTACAACAGAATAAAGTTCTCTGAAGTCCAGGAATGGGAGCACACTGCATGGTATATTCCATCATGAGAGTGAAACCTAGGAAACAACAGAGCTTTTGATGAGGAAAAGACCTCACCAGTATCACTATCACCAGCATCTGTTATATCTCATTTAGCACCTACCAGGGCCAGGTGCTTATAGATATCTAGATATCTAGATAGATAGATAGATAGATAGATAGATAGATAGATAGATAGATAGATAGGTAATCAATCTTTATATCACAAAAACCTTTTGAAAGGCAGGTGTAGAGAGGCAAATAACTAGCCCAAGGTTACAAGCTAGTTCAGTGGCAGGTTTAGATTTAATTCAAGGTATGCCTAACCCAAAAGCCCAATTTCTTAATCATTCTTAAAGACTTGCTATTGTAGACTTGGGTGGTGTGTGTGTGTGTGCGCGCACGCGCGCGTGTGTGTGTGTGTGTGTGTGTGTGTGTGTGTGTGTGTGTTGAGGGGTGAGGTTAATGCCCACCTCCATCTGAGCATATCAGGAACCTAGGTAAAAAGGCAACCCTTATATCCTGTGCTCCCAGTATCAAATACTATATCCTGGCCCCAGACTTCTCATCTAGTTGGCAGCCAGGTTAAAAGAAAGAAGAGATCACAACAGGAAAGAAGTGTTGGGCCCAAAATGCCCCCAGCTTAGCTGTGTTAGACCATCTTGATGGGTACAATTATTGCTTCTTTGAGGCTTGTTTTGACTTTACTTCTGTGAATGACATACAGACACCTATAACAGGCCTCAAGTTTCATTCCCTAACCTGACCATTTTCAGAGCTGCTCACCAGAGTTAATACCAAGTAAAATATAGTTTAACATCTTAAACCTTTAAAAAAATATGAGGGGTGGTTAACAATATTTTTCTTTTAAAAGACTTATAGTCTGCTCCATTTTGGATTTTCATTATAGTTGTTACATGTTCATTTATTTAACAACTGTTGAAGGACCTCTTATGCTTAGCCCTGTGCTTGATAATGTTTGTAAAATGACAATAGTTTTGAATATTTCAAAATTATCCCTGATTCTATTTTAACTTTTAATAATTAATTCCCATATTAGGCTGCATATCCTAAATTTTCTTTGAAAAAAAAAATGAGCTCTGTATTTGTTAGGAATTCATGGGAAGATGAAGACACAAAGTCCATGCACTCAAGGATCTGGCTGTCTTAGAAGCATCATCCCAGTCTTCAGGATAACAAGATAACACTGCAGATGCCCTCTTTAGTAGTATGAGTCTCCTAAGTGCTATTACAGGAGTTTGGAGAGGAGATGACAATTGAAATGGGTCGTCAGGAGAGGAGATTTCAAGAATGGGGTAGAACTTAACTTAGACCTCTAGGATGTGTTGGATTGGGTTGGTATAAAAGGAGAGAAAAAGTTCTCCTGGAGGGTACTCACCATAAACAATGGAGCCTAGATTAGAGAATAAATATTGAAAGGTCAGGCCTGATAGGAGCAGGTGTGATTAGGACATGAGGGAGAGAGGCTTAAGGATTGATCCAATGATGCTAAAGAAAGTTCTTGGTGTCAGGCTGAAGAATGTGGATATTATTCTCTAGGTAATGAGAAAGTGAGCATCAGACTGCTGAGACTCACATTCCAGTTGCATTAGCCACTTAAGTATGAACCTGGACAAATTACCTCACTTAGTTGTACCTCATTTTCTTTATCTAAAATTAGGGATGTTATAATAGTTTCTACCTCATAGGGCTGTTATAAGGTTTTAGAGACATAGTGCATAAAAGTGTCCCATCGTGCAACCTACCATATACAAAGTATTAGCTATAAATCTTTTAGAGCAGTAAAATGATAAAATTAAGGAAAGAGTTTAGAAGGATAATAAATAGTCATGGAGAAGATAAATTGGAGAGAGACGAGACTAAAGAATTAGGAGACTATTCTAGTAGTCTAAGCAAGAAATGATATAGGCCCAATCAGGGTTGGTCAAGAGAAAATGGTGAATTTTGGATGCCAAGGGGAAAAAAAATGATGAGCCTTGATGGCTAATGGAATGGAGTGGTCTCTACCTGGCTTATTGGGTTTGAATAGTTCGGTGTCACAGCTCAGACCAAGCCTCATGGATTCCATGAGAGTGCTTGGAAGAAAGGGAAAGAAGTGTCATGTTCTTGCTGTGATCTGTGAGGTTGGGGATTATAGATATAATGCCCTTTAATGTGGGACACTAAGTGTATTTTAAAGGCCCCCTGCTTCCTTCTATCTGAAATCATCTAAGTAGAACAGTTTTAGGCAATGCTGTTATTAAGACCATGATACTAGAAAGGGTAACACTTCTGTTTTCCTGGTAGTGGAGCTAAAAATGGGTCTTAATGGACAGGAGGGGAGATTGGTAGCCAGAAGCAGAGCTCCATGGGAAATAGGGAACAGTAGAAACAGTTTTAATATGGGAGTAGGGCTTGAAGGGTGGGGGGAAGTGTCACAAGGGGAGAAGAGCATTAAGAGAGGAAGTGGGAGAGTGCTAAAGACATAACTCAGCCCATTTTGCAGCCTTGCCTCAGAAGCTCTTTCTTTGACATCACCATTGGCACACTTGGCAGCCCTTAGGCTTTAGAGAGCATTTCCCCTGTGCTGAATCCAAGCTCCAAAAGCTCACTGCCTTTAATACAAATATTAGACAAACTGAAGTCACATGCATCTTTGATCCTGTCAGGGCATAATCAGAATCACAGCTGGGAGGAGAGGAAGCTTGGGAGTGAAGTCCTGTTGTTAGGTAAAATGCAGTGATACTCTTTGAGAGGGAAAACAGCTTGGCCTTGAGCACTTTTACAAACAGTAACATCTTACTCCTTCCCTCTGGATAAGCAGGGTTCTGGGAAATAAACAACTGCCCCCTCCCTCAAGTCCCTCCCTGTGAAAGTTCCAGCCAGACCAGAGTGACTCTGACCCCCCTGATTTAGACCCATAGCTGATCTCACCCGGTAGTTAACTCCCACAAGAAGTGAAGCAAGTCACCTGGTCTAACTCCCCCCACGCCCCTCCCCCCACACACACCCCCACCACTTCCCCAGCTCTCGAGGCCCTGGAGTCGCCTAAAACCCAGCTTGCTCTCTGGAGTTTGGTGTTGATCCTTCCTTTTCTTCGGGAAGCTAGGCCTGTGAGTATGATGGGGAGTTGGACATCAGGCAGCTCCCGTAGAATAAACCAGATGCTGCTAGAAAATTCAGAGCTTCCAGAAAGAATAAGTCTATAAGTGGGCAAAATGAAAAAGGGGCTGAGAAGGTCTCAGACATTGTGTATGAGAATAGTTCCAAGCCCTAGACTGCCTATGCCATGCCCCAGCAACACCCCAGAGGTGAGAGAGAACCCCTGTGAGGCATTTCTGGAACAGTAGAAGCCTTTCGGCCAGATCTCACTGCAACCATGCCACAGAGCCACAGGTTTCTCTTTGGAATCTGCTTGGAGTTTTGTTTTTACCTTTTTTGCATTTTTGTCTTCCAGAGTGGAACACTTAAGGATCCGGATTCGAGCAAGACCCCACCTCAGCGTCCAGCCCCCCAAGGTTGTTTACAGTATATTCTCGACTGTAATGGCATTGCAGTAGGGCCAAAACAAGTCCAAGCTTCTTAAAGTGATTGGTAGTTAATTTTTCAAAGCAGAAATTTTAAGCCAAAAACATTTAAGGAAAGAAAGGAAAGCAGGGAGGGGAGCAACAGACCCTCTCATTGGTGCCGTTTCTGTGCCGTTTCAATGCTGACTGGACTGTGTTTTTCCTATGCAGTGTCAGCTCCTTTGGCTGGTTGTTTACCTGTTCCTGTTTGTGCTTGTAATGCGCACTTATGTTTCTCTGTATAACTTGTGATTCCAGGGCTGTTTGTCAACAGTGTACAAAAGAATTGTGCCTCTCCCAAGTCCAGTGTGATTGTATCTTCTGGGTGGTTTGATAGTATTTTTTAAAGATTACACTATGTGGGGTGAAATAGGAGTAGGGGCTGGACAGGGGAGAAACAAAGACCACAAAAACAAAACCCAACTCCTCTCCTGCTCCCCCCATTCCAGGCTCAGATTAAACCACCCCCCACCTCCTGCTTACCTCCATGAATGTGCTTGGGATCTTCAATGAACTGTGCTTTTTGCTTCCTTTCTGCATGACTAGGGTAAATAGATAGAAGTTTAAGAGATTTTCAAGGTCTAATTTCCATAGCTTCATCCGTTGAATCTGAAGTCATCCACCTATTTCTCCATCTGCTAAAATTTGGTGCAGTTTGAGTTTATGTGAATCGTCTGGCTGTGCTGTAAAGTTCTTGTGTTTTTAGTGATGATGTGAAATACAAAGAACAAGCTATTTGCAGGAATGTGTTCTGTATTTTACATCCCAGTGTACCCTTCATTTTATTATGAACTAATTAGCTATGAGATTAGACAAAAAAAATGGGGCCGCTGATGTGCAATATCAATCAAAGTGAACTTGTGAGTATTTTCTATGTTGATCTCAGTCCCCTTTCTTCTTTGTTGCTGTTTCTGAATTGGCCATGTGTGCACTTCTGTAGAACCGAGGCTGCTTCATAGTCTCCAAAGCTTGACCTGTGTACAGAGATGATCTTTAGCAGTTCTGGACATAGAATGCAGGGAGCTACTGAAAGTCTGGGAGGGATTCAGCCATTTTACTCTTGGCATCTCCTGAGGCATCATAACACAAGACCAAATCAAAAATGTCCCATTTCACTTGAGTGGGTACACTGCCTGCAGAACCCTTAAGTGGACTCCGGCTTTAGTTTTCAGCTGTTCTAAGAGCCCTCTGGAGTCTAGATAATGAAGAGCTTTTATCTTTTCTGGGAAAAACTGTCTCAGATTTCAGCTTGTGTGTATTTGGGGCAGAGGCAGCACAGCTGTGGTTCTTGAAGAACCCTCACCAGTTTGTTCTCTTTCTTCTGACACACAGCTTCTGGTAGTGATGAGGTAGTTAATTAAACCAGGCCTTTGGTTCAGTGCCTCATTTTGCCACCTCCTGGCCACACTGGGAATGGGCACCAACTCCCTCCTCTAGCTCCATGGTCCATGGAAGTTTGTGCCAGCAGTTTGCCTTTTAGAAGAAATGTTTCTGGCTCTACTTTTACATTCCCTCTCATTTCTATGCTGATATGTCACGGTTCTGTATTATTAGGTTTGAGGAATAACTACTGTTGGTAGTATGTAACATGATTTGTGTGTCAAGGGGCACTGCCCTGGTTTCTCCTTTGGTTGCTAGCAAATGCCGAAGCTATAGGGAAATGCACAGAAAGTGAATGTTGTCTGTGATCCTCCTTTAGATGATGATGGTAGTAAATATGTAAATATATATATGTGTGTGTGTGTGTACACACACACACACACACACACACACACACACACACATATATACATATATATTTACATACTTCCAGGTGGGTTACATTAGAATTAGGCCCTTAAATACCTCCCAATTTGATTAAATGAAAGAAGGGAATAAAGCAACATTTTCTAGAATGAAGAAATACATTTTATTTATTTTTATTTTTATTTTTTGTCCAAGTGGTGAGCTGATGGTAGTGTTGCTTCTCTGCATGTTATCAGTGTGAACATCTAGGTGCTTTTCATGTGACATATGTGAACTGCAGATATAAACTTGCCATTTGAATTCAGTCAGGCTCCAGGGTGGTATCAGCCAAGGTCTCTCAAGTGGGAAAGAAACTGCCAAAAACAGACAGATAGTGTACCCTGACTGTCACGTGCCCTCAGGCAGCATGCTAAAGGACAATTCTATGTCCTGGGGGACATCCATGTCACAGTATAGGATTGCCATTCAGGTGTTTTGTACCCATTTCTTTTCTGATGTTGTCCCCTTTTTTTGTATCAATCCAGCTGGGAGAACCTCAGCCAATGCTGGAAGTGTGATTGAAGTACCTCTCTTTTGTGACTCTCTTGTACAGCTTAATGTGCAATAAAGGAAAAGTTATATCTGTCTTCAGTGTTAAGTTGTAAAGTTTCTGGCTATTCAAGCATCTCTTTAGAGGTGGGAAAGTATTCAGATTTCTGGTACAAGATGCTGAGCCATCAACCTGCAGCACTTTATAAGAAAATGCTAATATAAATGATGGCAAACTTTGGAAAAGGCAAAAACTAATTAATATGAATTAATCTGCTAATCTTCACTAGTTATCTAATTTGAACTTGGAAATTCTTAAACATGCAAGTGCGAAATTCCATTTATTCATTTATGTATTTATTTATGTGTAACTAACTCCGGTATTAATTGATACTTGATGATAAACTGGAGCCCATGCCATGGAGTAGGGAAATGGGCTGACAATCATGGTTGTAGACATAGTGATATAGGCATAGAATTCTGCCTCTCCAGCGGGTGCAAGTATTCTGGTGTTTCTAGAAAACAAAGTCGCACCTCTTAGCTGCTGTTGAGTTTCTGTAAGCTATTCCTTCCAATAGACCCATAGATATGGACTCTAGGATTGGATCTTTCAGGCTAGTTATGCATAATTTTTACTAGTTTGTATGTGCTGATGGAAACATCTTTCAGTTTCTTAGTATAGGAAGTTCCTCAGCAAAATCTGAGCAATTTGGTACCACACTCCTTGCCTATCAATCCCCAGAAGAAGAATGGCCTTTTTTCTCTCCAGGTTGCCAGATTGCCAGATGGTTTTCTGTCTTGTGCTGGGAAAAGGATATCCTGGTCCTCTTTTTTTTTTTTTTTGAGAGGGTGTCTTCTTTGCCAGATGGTGCTCACAACATCCCCATGTGGAAATGGGGCTTGGGTTTCTGGAGAATTTCACCATACTCACCCGAAACGGACTAGGGCCCCTGAAGATGATACTAAGAGGCAAAAGAGTGCCTGGAAATAAAAGATTCATTCTAGGTATGGGTGTAAGTTAATGCTAAAATGAAACCCTGGTAGGGCGGGGTGTAGCAATCAGACACATGTAGGCTCAGAGCGAGACAAAGGCTAGTTCCATAAAAATAATGTAAGTCAGAGATCATTAATGATCATAAGGCACAGAATACTTTTTGAAAAGCTTTCTTATCCATTATAATCTTCAAAACACTACCATCTTGAAAGATAACTAAAACTAGGACCTGCTTTTTAACACTGAGGTCCAAAGAAGTTTGCTTACTTGCTCAAGGAATCACCGATAGACATATGTCGTGGGTTTTCTGATTCCCAGACCATTCTTTCCACCTCCCTGTGCTGTCTGCTGTGTGGAACTTGAGACCTCCTAGTCAACCATGGGGCAAGTTGGCCAGTGCCTGAGGAACGTCTGGGAAAGAGAATTGGGGTCCCTCTGATCTGGGGGGGGGGTCTTCTGTAAGAGAGCTCACCTCTGATCAGGGCGGCTCATTCTTCCCTGTCTTCCTGACTTCTGCTGTGACTGCGGTACTGTGTCTCTGAGGAGGAGCAAGTAGTGGTGATGTTTTGAGGGTAACCAGCAACTCACTCTGGAGTCCTTCAGAGCCTCTGGTGGCTTCTTGTAATAGAGCTTATCTTTTTGGTAATTAACTAACCGCACCCTTTGAGACATATATTCTAACAAGGAAACCCTTTGATATGGTTGAATTATGAAGTTTTTCTTGTACTGAACCTAGGGGGCCCTGGGCAATCCCAAGGAATGCAACCCCCAGGCAAGGTGCTGCCTCCACGCCGGCCTCCCCCTGGACCATCAGTGCCACCTTCCTCCTCTTCCTCCTCCTCCTCTTCTTCCTCCTTCTCGGCTCCTCAGCGACCGGGAGGCCCCACCACCCACGGAGATGCACCCTCCAGCAGCAGCTCCCTGGCAGAGGCCCAGCCACCCCCGGCTGCTCCACCACAGAAGCCCCAGCCTCACCCACAGCTCAAGTAAGAGACAACTCAGCAGCTCTTTCCTCAACCCCTTTCCTGCCCCTCCTCGCAGATTTTGGGCTCCAGAGCTGCTAGAAAGCACTTTCAGTCAGGCTTCATCCTTTAGATATTTTTGGGAGATTTTGGGGGGTTTTGGTTTTTGTTTGTTTGTTTTTTCGTTTTGTTTTGTTTTGAGTTGGGTGCCTGATCGAGGTTGATTGGGGAGGAGAGAAAAGAGGGAAGTGAAAGTCTAAGGTCTAGCTAGAAGCTCAAATCCTTTCCTTTCTTCCTAGGGAGTAGCAATAAAGCAGAGTTACTACTCTCTCTCCTATTCTTATACTAGCTTAAGGTTGTTGTTTTTTTTAATCCTGTCTCCTACTCTTTTTTCCATTCCTTTCTCTCTGTGTGTGTATCTCTCTCTCTCTCTCTCTCTCTCTCTCTCTCTAAAAAAAATTCTTTTTCTTGCCTCTGACTCACAGTTTAGGGTGTGAAATCAGCAAGGCTGCCCAGAAGGAAAAGGGGAAGTAGGGCCCAGATAGAGGCCCTGAGGAACTCCATCCTGAGGGGTTCCCTCATTCCCATGAGTAATTTTAAAAGCTCCCATTATACTATTCTGCTTTAGAGGAAGAACTGAGGACCCCTAGGAAACAGTATAGCTGTACTTAGGAGGGACAGCAACTGGGTGTGAATGGTGGTCAGTTCTACCCTCTCCCACAGAACCAGAGATGCCTCTCTTCAATTTCCTCAGATAGCTCTTTGTCATCACTGTCAGCACACACAGCTGTAGCCTTGGGAATGTGATAGAGATGCATCACTGTTTTCCAGAGTAAAATGAGAATTTTTAGGGAGGGAAAAAGAGAGCTGTAGAATTCTAGGGCTCAAATGAGCCACTTAGAGATTATCTAGTCATTGCATAGATGAGAAATATGGCTCAGAGAGATTTGATTAATTTTCTTTTTAAAGTCACTCTGCTAATTAGTGGCAGAGCCAGTATTGGGGCTCCAGTGGTCCAGATGACCACTTTCTCTTGGTCTTTCATTCCTTCCTGACAGAAGGAACATCATTCACTCTTGCTCCCCAGCTCTGGCCAGTGGCACATTTCATTTCTCACCTGCCCCATAACTTCATCTCAGCTCATTTTTTTTTAAATGTGTGTGCTGACTTTTAAATCTTTCCTACCTTCTCATTAGCCATCTCTGGCCCGAGTCTAATGGCAGAACTTTGGGTTATCACTGACTCTGGCCTGAAGATGTTGAATAGAGACAGCATCTGATGACAAGTAGGAGGCTTATACCCTGTGTACTCAGCCTGTACATGCAGCAGAATCCCCTCTCCCAGAAACCAACATGATGGGGCTTATCCCCAGCCCTAATGAGAGGTGGGGCATCTGTTAACAGTCACTGCAGGAGGAGAGAAACTGCTCACACACACTTCTGTAGAAGGGAGTTTCTGGGGCTGCACCCTGAATTTAGAGGAGAGCTGAGAGTTCTAAGATACCTGAAGAAGAGCTCTGGAGCCAGAAACCAGGAGGAAAGAGACATAGTAGAAGTCAAGAAGGAGAGAAGATGGGCCACTGGAGACATCAGACCTCTGGTCCTCATCTAGAGTGCTGGGCTTGGCCTCCCCTCAACCTTCTTGCCTCCAAAGTTTTTTCATTAGAAACCTATCCAGTAACCTTGTATAGGCCTGATATGCACAGTTGTCCCTCAGCATCCACAGGGGATTTGTTCTAGGGCACCCTGGGGATACCAAAATCCGAAGATGCTCAAGTCCCTAATCTAAAATGGTACAATATTTGCATATAGGCTACCACAGGGTATGCCTACATATCTTCGTTAGCATGGATTTAGTGTAGTGCTTGGCTTATGGCAGATTCAAGTTTGCTTTTTAGAATTTCTGAGATTTTTTTTCAAATATGTTTGATTCACAGTTGGTTAAATTTATGGATTTGGAGGGCTGACTGTATCTTGCCCCTGGCCCTGAACTCCACAGACTTCATATTAAGGCTACTTTGAAGAAGGCTGCAAAGGGTGATTATGTTAATTTTAAGGACAAGTAAATTGACCATTAGAGTTTGTGCCAAGCCAAAAGGTTTTTTTGGGATAAAAAAAAAATGAAATTGCTGAAAAGGGCTAGAGATCATTTTACCAAACATCTGCATAATGCAAATAAGAAACCAAGACTTTGACCTAGGTCTTCTGATGCTGGCTCTACTACTTCACAGTTGATGGAAAAAACAGTGCAAGAGTCCATAGGCCTTCTAGTTGCTACATTTCATAAGAGGGGAAGGGTGTGAGATTCCTAGATTAGTACTTACCAAGAGCCTTTGAAATTTAGCCGATGGGCCCTTTAGCTTTAAATAAAAGAAACATCCTTTGAGTCACCCCCTCTTCCTTTACCCTTCTTTCTCTTCTTTCTTTTACCCCTTCTTCCTCTCCCTCACTGCCTCCACTCTTTCCTTTTTAGCAGCACTGAAGGTGAAGAAAATAGCACAGGGACCTCCCAGGGTCTTGGTAGCAGGAACTCTGCTGGCTTTCTCCTCTATTACCCTGTTCTCCCTGGGGTGGGCATGGAGTTCTGGTTGTGTATCCTCATGTCATCGTCCTTCCCTATCTGGCTGGAAACACCACCCTCTCACGTTCTCTCTGGTTTTTATCTTCAAGCAAGTCGCAGTCCCTGACAAATGCCTTCAGCTTCTCTGAGTCCTCCTTCTTCCGGTCTTCAACCAATGAGGATGAAGCCAAAGCAGAGACCATCCGGAGCTTGAGGAAGTCCTTTGCCAGCCTCTTTTCAGATTAGCTCTCCAGACACATGGGGACACCTAGCCCAACCGGGAAAGGCATCTGAGACATTTGCCAACAACAGTCAACCACATTTGGTGGTGATGTCCCATGACCTTGACTTGTGTGGCCCCTTCCTCTGCTCCGTCGTGCTAAGTGATATTGTGCAGCTCAAAAAGGACCATATGAAGGTCTCAGGGCAGGTACCTAACCAGCAAGGGCACCTGACATCAGAGAGGATAGAGCTGCTTTCCTGTAGTCATGAGAGCTTCCTCTGAGGTCATTGTTTGCTGTGAGTTTAGTGGCCTTATTGTGACAGCGCCATTGTGTCTTATTTTTCCTTGTGAAACCAAGATTCCCTTCATTGAGTCTCACCTAGTTCAGATGCAGTGCTAAGCATGCCACTCCTTTAGTCAGTGCTGCCTGTTTGGGAAGTATATAGTTGTCCAAAAATACTCTTGGCTCTAAATGCTAGGAACTTACCCACACCTGGATTCCTTGTCACACCTGTGTAGCTGTTTAACTTACCCACACCTGGATTCCTTGTCACACTTGTTTAGCCCAGCACACGAGATTCCTCAACTGCTGTTGTGGTGAAGCACCTTTAATCTGATACTGGAGAGAACAAGGATCTGCAGTTTTCCCCTTTTCCCTTCTCTGGAGCGCAGTTCTTGTGTGCGTGCTGCAGTGATCTTGAGCTCCAAAGCTGCACTGTAGAGAATGCATGCCACTGTAACAGCAGTATACCAAGTTTTGTGTTCATCTCCAAATAAATGTTAAGACCATTGGTGTAATAAAAACAGCAGCATTAACCAGCATTTGATTCAGTCATGAGGTCTCCCCTAAGCCACCCTTTTGACTGAGAGAGTGTATGTGAGTCATGTGTGTGTGATTATGAGTGTAGAGAAAGGAAAAGTCTAGAAGGGTGAAGCTGTTTGCATCAGTACGTGTGTGAATGTGTTTATGCATGAGTGTGATTGTAGGTGTACAACTGTTTCCAAGGAGATGACACTTATGCTGGGCTTCCTGACACTTCCCCAGTGAATCAGTTTCCTCCAGGACAGCTGGACTTCCTTCAGTAACTCAGCATTTCTACCAATTTTACTGAATTTGTAGACTTTCTAACACACATACCACTCTTGCTCCCGTAACAGCCAAGTTAGACCTACTTGTTTAGTCCATCAAGCTCTTCAACATGACGGTACCAATGAGGCTGGACCAGCCTGCTCCAGTGAATGGAGTACTGCAAGCCCCAGGCATTCTGAAGAGGCCCATGATGGAGCGTGGGCTCTGGGGGATTTCACTCTGTCTTCTTCATGATTCTCTGGTACTCAAGAGTATGTTCCCCCAAACCACAAATGTAGGATAAACACCATATCTGCACTGATAAAAATAAATGGGCATACTATTTTATTTAAGTAATTCCCTACATGTTACCCATTCTGCTAACTCAATAAAATAACCCTCATCCAAATGCCACTATCTTGCTAACTCTCCTCACAAGCAGTAGATGCTGAGAGTCAGAGAATGAATTTCTCTGGTGCCAGGGTCTCTTTCTAACTCAGCCCATGCTTTCAGGTTCAAGGATATAGAGCTAAACCTTCTTCTTACACTTAAAAAACAAGAAGTAGAACTTCAACTGAATGACACCTGGGGTAGGGATGGCAGCCCTCCTCCCACCACAACACATATAACTAAGGAACAAACTACTCAAAAACCGAACAGAAAGGTCGGGGTAAGAAATACCTATGCTCAAGGGAATTGATCTTCATGGTTCCTTCTATTTCCAACCAAGAGTATGCCACTTGTAGTCACATCTATTCTCCTGATTCCAAATATGATTTAATAGAATGCATTCTTTTATTTAAAAGCATTTATTAAGCATTTAATGAGTATAAACATTGTGATAGACTCAAGGAAATATTTACTAACATTTCCATGTGCCTACTAAGTTCCAGGAAGAATTCTAAGTACTTAACATATCAAATCATTTATTTCTTGCAACAACCCTGAATTATAGGTACTATTATTTTACAAATGAGGAAATGGCGGCACATCAAGATTCAATAACTTGCTTAAGGTCACCCACCTGGTTTATGGTAGAACTGGGATTGGAATCCAAGCAATGAAGCAGCAGAACTCATGGCCCTGACTACTTTGCTATATTACTTTTATTAATCTAGCAGAGACAACAAGATACAATTTTATTAAATTGTACATAAAAAATAAGAGT
Source organism: Macroglossus sobrinus (assembly GCA_004027375.1). Taxonomy (NCBI): domain Eukaryota; kingdom Metazoa; phylum Chordata; class Mammalia; order Chiroptera; family Pteropodidae; genus Macroglossus; species Macroglossus sobrinus. The sequence continues at coordinate 412,018 of PVKZ01001066.1, read as the reverse complement.
TATATTAATAAAATAAGTGTTAACAAAATAAGAGATGTACACAACAATTCTTCTCACCATACCCACTTCCTTCCTTCACCTTCTATGTATCCCTTGGCCCCAGGGAAAGGAGGGGTGGGGGGGAAGTTGGAGTGTAACTTACACAGATATCTTTTTCTGATCAAATATAATTCTGGTTCTTAAAAAATTACTCATCCTTCCACATTTGATGTCAGACCAAAAACCACAAGTGGCTTATTTAGAAAATGAGTCAGCCTGGAACTGCTAGGGTGACAAAAAGGGGAGGAATTTACCATAGGTCATGCAGAATCCTAGTCCAAAGGACACATGAATTCTATCCGAACCTTGATAAGGGGGTGGAGCCGGAGGCTGGGAGTTCCATTCAGAACAGCTCTTTTGGTACATAATAAAGATGGCCCCAGACTCGCTAAATTTTCCACATACAACAATCAATAAATATTTGATGACTACCATGATAAAAATTCACCTAATGCTGGGATTTCCAAATGTTGGTGATAGTCCATTATAGATCTTGAAATCTTTGGTCTCGAGACCAGTTATGACCACTGTGCAACCATCTTTGCTACTAATAGGGATTCCCTACCTATATTTTATCCCCATATTAGTAGAGATAGAATGCCTCATTCCTGTTCTAAGGGAACTCCCCATCTCCTTGGATCAAGATAAATGAATTCTGCTCATTTATATGTTCACAACTCTTTATTCTGTATTCACTAAGATCAATAAATTTTGTGGGAAGAATATAATTGATTCTGACCTCACAAAGTTTACAGCCCAGTAGCATATAAACAAATATAAAGAAGAAAGTGATAAGTGCCATAAGGCAAACGCAGTCAAAATGTTAGTTTGGGGGGAAAAAAATAAACTTGGTAGGTATTGGTGAGGATATGGGAAACAGAAATCTTATACATTGCAAGTGGGAACGGACGTTGGTACTATCACTTCAGGGAAAATTTGGCAGTATCAAATGCACAAACCCTATGACTCAGCAATTCCATTTCTAGTCATTCATTCTAGAGAATCTCTTGCAAATGTAATCAAGGAGGCATGTAAAAGAATATTAGTCTCAGCACCATTTGTGAAAAATGGAAACCTGCTGTCTCTCATGGGGGAATCCAAACAAATTGATTTATTTATAAATTAGAATGCTGTATAGGAGTTAAAGAAGCAAAAATATTTAAGGAATTCAGATAACATAGAAAGAGAATGAAAAAGATGAGACATGTAAGTGTAAAATGGACAACAAGCAGTTTGTGGTGTTGGTGTCAAGCATATTTGTAGCTGGGGTGGTCAGAGAAGCCAGCGCCCTAGAGGCGAGCAACCCACGAGATAGGGAGGCCTGCCAGCTGGGGGAATGGGATGAGCAAACAGAATTCAGTCACTGAATTTTTCAGCTGGAGGTTTCATTTACTTTTATCCTCTCATTTTACAGATGAAAAAACCAAGGCCCAGGCAACTTAAGGAGCTTGTTACAGCCATGAAGGAAGTTAGCAATAGAAGCAAATGAGTCTGAGTCCTAGGTGTCTGATGGGCCATTCGGGGACACTGTTCTTTGCGAGGTAAATGAATGGGTTTCATTTCCAGGGGCCCTTCAGGGAGGGAAAAGCTAACTGGAGCATTTCACAGAGGCCAGGGAAGAAATGAGAAGAGACAGTGCTGGCAGTGGAAAGAGCTTGGACTCTGAAATCAAAAATATGACTTTAAACTATGGCTTTGATAATTATTAGCTAATTGGCTTTTATTATAAGTGATTTATCTTTACTGTGTTTCAGTTTTTTTCATCTATAAAAGGAGAACAATATTCCCTTTCTAAGGATTTTTTTAAAAGAATTAAATGAGTTCATTTATCTCATATCTGTATATAACCATGGTTGGCATGTGAGGGGATGGTAAGAAATCTCTGTCTCATAAAAAGGAACACCAAACTCCCCATAGCCAGGACTCCTCCGGGAGCAGCTAAAGGAGGGGTTCCTAATCCCCAAGCCTTGACGACTGGTTGCAGTCGGTGGCCTGTTAGGAACAGGGCTGCGCAGCAGAAGGAGAGCAGCAGGTGAGCAAAGATTCACTTGTATTTGTGGTGGCTCTACAGCGCTAGCATCACTGCCTCTGCTCCACCTCAAATCATCAGGTGTTAGATTCTCATAGGAGCCCTGGTCCCTGGTGCCAAAAGGTTGAGGACTGATAAGCTCAAGGACTGTCAAGCATGCCTATCTTCTCCTTGAACCAGATGGGCCTCTAGGACAATTTCAGCCCAACTGATGCCTTTTCCTACTACTATGACTTTCTTAGTTTGAGTTGGTTAAATTGAGTTGAGGGTAGATACCTGGGGAGGCAAATGCTACTACCTAAGCATCCTACTAGCAAAGAACACACATATACCCAAAAACCACTGCAGCTATAGAAATGATAACACAAACCACATATGACTCTAATGGGCTAAGTTTTAAACACTCATACCGTATGATCATTCCTACAGTAATACGGTTTTCTTCAAACAATTCCTTTGGGAGACTAAACATTCATTCCAACAAGCCTGCTGCTTATGTTCAGAAAATAATTGCCCTCAGATCTGTAGCTCTCAAATTTGAATTCTGTAACTCTTGGAAGATCAGGAGTTCTTTACCTGGTAATCTAGAGATTCCCATGCAAACTGTTCTGTGTATCGTACATTTTAGCAGGTTCTACACACACACACACACGCGCGCGCGCGCACACACACACAAATTAAGAATCATTGCTTTAGGGAATGTATATTGATTTTTTAAAAAACACTTAGAATTCTTTTGGAGTCAGCTTTGATGATTAAGCTAGAAAATATTTCAGGTTCAAAATACAATGTAACTATAAATTAATGAGATAATTTTGTGTGGCTTGTAAACTGGTTCTGAAGGAAATTGATTCCAGAAAAAGAGCCTCATATGTTTTGAATAGTTTCTCTTTGAAATAAATGTCAAGTGCCATCAAGATTATTGATTTTGAAAGAGAGAAGATGTATTTCAATGGGCAAATTCTGTTGTTTGTTAAAAATAACATTATTGTCTAATTCTCAAGTCACAAACAACATTCAGAATAATATTTTTCTCAAATAATCATAACCATTATCCCTTACATTTATGTAGCATTTTACAGTTTATATAGCGCTTTGCAATTTAAAGGCACTATACAGTTTAAAAAGCATTGATTCCTCTATCATTTTGTTATATTCTCAAAATAACCCATGTGGCAGTCCTCATTATAGGGGACTTCCCAATGTCTGAGCTTTTGGCTCACACTTGAATGATACTCTTCCTACAAATCTCCTTGGACTTCAAAGCCTGTTGATTGTAAACATATGGAGAAAATAATGCAATTATTCATTCCCTCTGATGTTCTCTCCTCCTGTTCAACACCCTATCACTCTGAGAACCTGCTTTCTATCTCTCTTGGATATTGCTGTAGACACACACACACACACACACACACACACACACACACACACACACATGCCTATTTACTGGTTTATGTTTTCAGAAGTCTCTTTTTCTGTTTCATGTTCATATTTCCTAGCCTGCCACCATTATCAAAAAGAAGAAACAACATGTCTTTTGATCAGAATTTCTACTCCTCAGCTAACTCCTCCAGGCAGTTCACAGCAAATAGCCACAGCCATCCCGGTATATCAGGTTAAGTTCAGTGACTGCCTAACAAGCTTTGGTTGTTTGAGATCCAGTTCTTGGGGAAGGGAGAATAGTTCTTTCAGAATACTAATGGCATGAAACAAGTTTGGACTTCTTGGAGACACTCTGGAGTTCAAGGATAATGATAGAGAATTGCCAAGACTAGGCCCAAAGGAGCCCCTTAGATAACTTAGCCACTGAACACTCAGAAGAACCTCAAAGTAGCCTTGATACCTGAGTGGCTTGGCAAGTGGACTGGAATGACATTTGGGCTGCTCATTTGCCTTGGGAGTTTCACTAGGCTAATACAATATAACTCTTGAGCTCTAAAGACACTTTTGAATGTTTAACACCTAAACAGTAAATTTCTCAATATATTTCAATAAAATATTAGCAGCAAGAGGTCAGTAAATTATTTCTTCTTAAAGACTATACCTTTATTTTTCCCCCATAGCTATTATTCTTGATCAGGGCCTTTATTCACACCTCTTATTGTGACAATTGGGCTTCCTGGCTTCAATTTCTTGCCTATTTCTGTAGGGGTACACTTCTTTTAAAACCTCTGATTATCAAAATCTTTCAGTGGTCTCCAGGCATAGAGAGTGAAGCCCAGACTTCTTATCTTGGTATTCAAGGCCCCTTAGAGTCTAGCCTCAATTTACCAGAAAATGAATATGTCTAGTGGTTAGATATTTGGGCTTTGGGGCCAAGTGAATGTGGTTTCAGTAAAAGTTCTATCACTTGTTAGCTGTGTGACCTTGGGCAAATGACTAAACTTCTCTAAACCTCAGTTTCCTTAATAGTTACAACTGTAATAGTAATACCCCATATGGCTGTTAGATTTAAATTAAATAATGTGTGGAAAGTGCTGTGTGCAAGTACCTCACACATATAACAAAAATCTTAATATTATCATTATTGCTTTTCAAACTTATTTTCCCCTATTTAGTTGCAGCTAAACTGATGTAAAATTTACTGTCCTTGCTTTTGCATTCTTGCTCCTCATATATACTCACTTTACTATTTTCAGCTATCCTCAACCCTTTAAAAATTTCTGTTCTTATTCTCACTACCTATCCAGATTATGCATATCTTTCAAGGCTCAGCTGATATAATGCCTACCTACGAAGCACTTTCTGCTCACCTTAGTAGTCTACCATGATTGTTGCCCCTACAAACTCTTACGATACACTATTGCCCCTACTACTTACATAGTTTATTTGCAGATTCACACAATTTCATTAACATGTATGTATCTCTTTTGTCTCAGCATCTTGAACTCTTTTTAATTATTTTATAACAAATTATTTTCTTCAGCTTTTTTTCTCCCAAAGTCTATGTTGTAGGCTATTCTGAATTTCACATTTTCCCAACATTTTATTAAGAAAATTTAAAAATAAACAAAGTTGAAGTAACTGTATAGTGAACATCCTTATACTCATTACCTGTATTCTACAAATAACATTGTATTATTCTTGCTTTATCCCATATCTATCCATCCCTCTATGCATTCGACCATCCATCATGTTTTTAATACACTTCACAGTAAGTTGCAGGTATCAGTACACTCCACTAATGATGAAACAAATTAGTTCCATCTGGTAAGGACTTTGAGGATGATCTAGTTTATCCCCTGATTTTATAGATGCAAAGAATTAAATCCCTAAGATATTAAGCAATTAGTCTAACATCAGTCAATCAATTAACAAATATATACTAATCTCCTACTATTTTCCTGGTATTCTGCTAATTCCTGAGAATATAGTAAAGAACAAAACAGATTGAGGGTCTGTCATCATGAAGCTTACAGCTTAGTGGGGAAGATAGATCTTGAACAGATCATTACAAATAGTTAAACAGTAAAGTACTTGGGGATCCAATTAAGTGGTAGTTTAGTAAAAGATTCTAAGGGGAGGCTTTACTTACTGCAGAGTTAAAGGGGAAACCTTTGTGGGAGGAAAGATTCTAAGGAAAATGGAGATGTTAGCCTCTGCTGTGTAGTTAAAGCTATATGAGTGATAAATGCATGTTTATGTTATCAGCAATTGGTTCTTTGGAGTTATTTCTACGGCAAAGCTGACTGATACATATTGACAAAGAGGTATTGAGAATAGGCCTTCTCTGGAGTTTTGCCTAGAGTAGGTGATATTCCTCAGAAAGATAGTTTTGAACTAGCTATTGCAATATTACAGGAAGATGGTTCCAAAATTAAAGGAGACTAATTCAGGTAAATGAGGGTAGTATGGAAGGAAAAAATGGTGTTTCCTTGACTTTAAAATCTTTATATTAGTTTGTTACATTCTTCTTGGGCTCCCTAGATGATCCTTTTGAAATGCTGAAGTTTGATTTCTCTCAGAAAAGCCATAGCCTATGAAATGACTAACAATATTATTGAAAAATGAGATTGCTTCCAATATTTGATAAAATTCTTTCAGACACCCTACTTGAAAATAAACTTTTCAAGCAACTTAGTGACATAGAAATAAGCAGATATTTTTTATTTTCATCTGAAAATATGATTATAGATCCTCTTACAATAAAATTTTATAAAATGCAACCTCTGAAGAACCTCTTCCTATGGACTAGAAGTAGAGCAATGCTTTTACAATATCTACAGGACCTTGCGTGTACCAGCTTCAGTGTAACAGGAATGGAAATGAGAGAATTCTAAAAAGTTCTGGATTTCTAACTTTTTATTAACTAGGTCACTACTTTGGACCTTTTGATGCCGTTTTCAAAAACAAATATTACCTTTGTTTAACTTCTCTAATTATATATCTTTGTAATGTTCTGGCTGTTCCCAGCCAGACTTGCTTCCCCCATCCATTCTGAAAAAGTAGGCCAGATAAAGCCCAAAGTGTCACTTGCATCAAAGCACACCCCTGACTCACACACCCAGAATAGCTTCCTACACCTAGACCATAAAAGCCATACTGTAGTTGATCATCAAGACCCTCAGCAAACAAAACACAATATATGGTCTTAGCTTCGTACTACACAAATCTTCTACTCTGGACTAATGATCTACTCACTGTTCCCCAATTATAACTTGTGTTTATTCACCTCTGTCCATGAAATTAAAAATGTGCTCTCTGTTTCTCTTCTGCTTGTCCAAATTCTCCTCATCCTTTAAGCCCCCATTCACATTTCACCCACGAAGCTGTCTCTGAATGCAATTACAAGGGATTTGAGTTCTATTAATTATATGGGATGACACAGGTTTTTTGGAACCCAATGTTGCCTGACTTAATGAAGTCAAAGGATAATAATTTATTATTCTAACTTCTTAGGAGTTAAATAGCTTGAGCAGAAAGTAAAAAGGTAAGCATCACATTTAGACCTGATCTCTTAGGCCAGATTCTGCAGTAGGCATTTTGTTAGAATTTAGAGACAAATACAGACACCAAAATCACCTTTTTAAAGAAATGGCTGCTGCTCAAGCAATCCTTTCAGACCCTGAAGACTTATTAAAGATTATTGTTCTTAGAATATCTGGAGAATAAGTCTTAAAAGTCAGGAAGTTCTGTACATTCTCTAGAAAATCTATAAACCACAAATATTTTTAGTCTAATAGCTTTTAAATTTTATATTTTTTATAATAGAACACCCTTTTTCCTCAAAAAATGTTTTACATGGAACTTTAATGTATAAAATGGATTAAAGTAAATTTATTCTAATTAAAGGAGGATAGCATGCCAGGCACACCACTGAGTTGACAGCTCTATTGTCACTTTACCCCAAGATGATCTCTGCATCTCTTCCTTGGAATGCCAAGTTTAAAAAACTATCGTTGGTCTAGTCCAACTCTGCTATTCATTCTGCAACACCTCTGATGATTGTTCACAGCCTGTCTTTAAATATAAGATTTTAGGTTTCCTGTTTAGCTCAATTTGAGCAAAGGTTATATTATAACCATTATCAAAATGAAGATGTTGAAGCTGCTCAAATCAAAATCCACCTGGAATGCACAAGTCAGTAAGTTTCAGCAGATAGTCACATATGCCATGCATGCCAAAGTACTCAGAGATGGACCAAGGGAGGGGCTCAGTGTCAACCTCTGGATCAGAGCTAACTGCCTCCAGCCCAGTGAAGGCAAATAGGAGTTTTACAGAGTGTCTTTTGGAAAATAGGATTGGACTATTTGGCAATACCTTTATTCCTTACAATTGCTTTAAGCCTCAGGGCGGCTGCTGGCTGTTTGAAATATCATTTTAATTAAAACACTCTAAGTGACAAGATCAATCTAATTAAAGGTTACAAAGACTAAGTAAGGGTAGAGAATATTAAAAATGTGTTTCAGATTACCATTTTGTCACGAATGCCCATCCCAGGCCTCTCTCTTCTATAATGAAATCCAAGACTTCAATAGATGGGATCTTCCAGGATCACAAAATGCATTTATTTTTTCTTGCATGGAAAAGGGAACTTTTTAAAAATGAATAAGCATTTCGATGGTATTGTGGGAGGGGGATTCCTCATGCCAGATCCCACATCCAAAATGAGGAACTGAGGAAAAGTACTATGTGACAGATAATCATGGATATAAACACGAATGGGAAACCTGACTTTCTACTGTTGGTTGTCCAGAGCTTGTTGGTGTAACCACAGACAGGACTAAGCCAGAGTTCCCATCCCACCCCTGAGTTAAGTGTTTCTGCCTTCCAAGGAAACTTCAGAGGGCCCTGGGTTATGAGATAGGAGGGTAGGAAGGAAGGCAGAACTCTGTAGGAAAGGAAGTGATTCATTTTAAAATATACTGTGTTTAACTACAATATCTAAGTGAGTATAGGAGTCTGCACTCCACTGTGAGTAAGGGTATGGCTGCTGGAAGCCAACTTGGGGAAAAAACAAAGCAACCAAAGTTATATTTTGGTAAATGTATACCAGCCCATGGATGAAACACCAGCGAGGTACCAGCTGGAAGCATGTACATCAGAGAGCACAAAAGTGAATAATGTTTTTGAGAAAACACCTGGCAAATTCTCAGAACTTAGAATTTAGGCAATCAAATAGAGAACCGTGAAACAAACACATTAACATAAAACCTACCAATCCACCACTTGCTGCTTCTGAATTATGCTGACAGTGGTAGCATTCTTCCAAATGCAGCGTGTTTATTATTTAATGGGTAACAACAAGGTGCTGGCATAGGTGGTTGCATGTTGTCAGTATTTGAATAAGAGTCATCTGGGCTCCTTGATGCATAATTCTCCTTGCTGGAGATTAACAGTGTGTGTGATTTCTACCCCCAACAGAACACTGTGAAGTGCCTTTAGTGGGATGCAGTGACACTGGGTGGTGGCCCTGAAAGCAGGAGGTTCTGGTTGGTAATGGCCAGAATTGTATTCAGTATTCCCCACTTTATTTTAAACTTACCTCTTTTAAGAAGTTTTCTACTTGGCTGCAGTCAGCCTGGGTATGAGGCTTAAAATGAAGACATTTGCTTTCTCTTTGAGAGCTATAAAACCTTTCTGAGGAGAGAAACGTTCATGTGAAAAAGAATAAAATCTAATTTACAAAAAAAATCTAATTTATATGTACATTTAGAATAATTGAATCTTAGAATTGAAAGAAATTTCAGAGGGCATCTAGCCAAAATTCACCTGTCACAAACCTGACATAGAGCTGTGCCTGGGGCTTGTAAAGTACAAACAGTTAAACAGTAAAACTTCATGCATTCAAATTCTATTATTTCAAGTTTTACCATATTTCAGAAGCGGCACAGGGGATAAATAGAAAAAGGCCCATGTTGCTTTTGATGTTTAAAATATATAATCAAGGAGCACCAGGATCAAAAGTGAAATATAAATATATATGGCAGAATTTTTAGAAAATTCTCATATTGAAAATAGACATATCAGAATCATAGTAATATAGCACAAAGAAATTTGCTCAAAGAAAATTAATAGTATTAAATACCTATGTTAATAAATATTAAAATAAATGAATTAAATAAACAAAAGTAAGACATTAACATAAATAGAAAAAACAAGAAATTGATAAAGGTAAAAGCAGAAATTAATGAGTTTTAAAAACTGACACCAGTGTATTAAAAAGCTGATTCATTGAAAAAAATTAACAAAAATAAATAATCCAACAGCCAACTTAATTTTTAAAAAGGGAGAGAAAGCCCAAAGACACAAAATAAGAAATGGTAAGAGTAAAGTAATCATCAAAAGAAAGGTAATTTTAAAAACCACAACTCTAAGCAAATACATTTTAAAACCTACATAAAATAGGTTACTTAGTAGAATAACAGTACTCAAGCTTTTAGGGCTTCCAAAACTTACCAAAGACCCAAAAGAACTTTTATTTATGTGGGTTATATTTATTATATTTCCCACATTAGTTATTAAATTTGAGAATTTAAAAATGTCAATTTTTAAATAATAAACTCATTACATGTTAATATAAATAACAATTTTATAAAAATAATTAAATTTGCTGGAAAGAGTGATTTGTTTACATTTTGCAAATCTCTTTAATAACTGGCTGTGCAGAAGACAAGTGGATTCTGCATTCAATTTGTTGTGATGTCACACACACACACTATAAGCTTTGGATAACTCCACTGTATATTTGTGAGAGAATGAGAGTGAAAATTGAGACAATGTTCTAGGAAAATATAGTTTACCAAAACAAGTGTAACTTACCAACAAAACACCTACAGACCAAAGCATCTCACTTTTAAATATTGATGCAAAAATCTTAAATATAATATTTGAAAATAGAACCCAACAGCATATTAAGAAAATATTATGATCAAGTGTGTCTCATTGCAGAATGCAAGAATGCTTCAATATTAGGAATTATAACTCATCACTAGTAAGTCAAATAAGGAAGTCATTATATTAATCTTCTTCTTTCATTTGTTTTTGTATCCATAAGAAGTTCAATATTTTTAATCTCTCCAAAGGCTCCAAAATATTTTTAAATTTGTTCTTTGAAGTGTCTGGGCTCAATCCACCCACTAAAACCTTTTGGGGGGATTCCTTTCTTTTTAAAGATTTGGCCCTTTGGGATCTATAAATTTGCCATCTAATTTATACTCCTTCAGTTCCAAAACCTTATCAACACCAGCAGCATTTTTGAAAAGCACAAATCCAAATGCTCTTGATCTTCCACTGACTGTGCAGTCTACAACTTCCGCAAATCACAACAGATATTCAGCCACATCCCTCTTGCTTATACCCCAGCTCAAGCCTCCAAAAAACATTTTAGCATCATCCTGTTTATTCTTGTTCTCATTGATCCTGGATACCTCGACGAATTCCTCCATGTCTGTACTCCCTCATGTCCTCTATGGTGGCAGAGTTGTCAGCTGGGGGGTGCTGGTGTACAGTCCCAGTCACAGAAGGAGAAGCGACAGAAAGTTGTATCCCTATATTTTTTTCTAAGAGTTTTGATAGTTTTTAGTTCTTTTAATTTTCTCATTTGATCCTCACAAAGTTCTGTTATACACATTATAAATTAAACCTAAAGTAAACAAAAAAGAAAATCTAATATATATTATATTCCTTCAAAATACTGTGCTAAGTGATTTAATTTAAATCATCTTATTTAATCTTTACAGCAGCCCTCCAGAAATTATTCCTGCCCTATAGACAATAAATTGAGGCTCAAAGATCTTTTTACTTGCCAAAGGCATGTAGCTAATACATACCAAACTGGAATTTGAGGCAGAAAAAAGTAAAATGGTTGAGACTTTAGGCTCCAGGATCAATAGATTTGGGTTCCATTTCTGGGTTTGTCAATCATAAGCTGTAGATATTTGGACGAAGTTGCTATCTTTTCCAATCCTCAGTTTCTTCATCTGTAAATGGGTAATAATAATAATAGTACCTATAGATTGATTGACTTTGAAGATTCAGTAAGATAAGGCATACAAAGAACTTTGCACACTGCCAGGCACCCGTAAGCCTTCATAGATGTTAGGTATTATTATTGTTATTAGGTTTGATTCTAAAGTCCATACTTGTTCCACCATGTAAGTATCTCCATAAAAGAATTTGATAAAGAAAGATGTATACATTGCTCATTGGTTTTTCATTATTTTTTAATTATACCTCTAAAGGCCTAAATTATAAAACTTTCTATTCAACAAGAAGCTCATAATTATACTTTGCATATTGTTACAAATTTACAGTTAATAGGATCTGAACTAAGATAATGCTGTTATACATTGTTGTATGTAGGTTTTAGAGTAAATGTCCTGCCCCCATAGATGCTCCCACTAGCTAAATCAACATTATTCTTGTAAGCTTCTGGAAGGCTAGAACTAAGTCTTGATTCTTTATAGTACTATGAAATTGTACTTGATTCTTTATAGTACTATGAAATCGTGATCACATTTTTTATACAATAATTATCTATATGCCTGTCTATCTTAAAGGTATATGGAGGCAAGGCCATGTCTAATTCAACTTTGTATTCCCTCAGCATTTAGTAAAAAGCCATATTGCATTAAACCAATATGACTGTTAACTGAATGTAACTACAATCTGCTTTAAAAACTTTAAAAAATAAACTTTATTGAGGTATAATTTACACACAATAAAATCAACTCATTTTTAGAAGGTACACAGTTTGATGAGTTTTGACAAATATATATACCCATGTAACCACCATCCCCATCAGGATATAGCACATTTCTATCACCCCAAAAATTTCCCTTGTGCCTTTTGCAGTTGATTCCTATACTTCTCCACCACTCATCCACCCCTGGGCAACCAATAATCTGATTTCTGTCACTAAAGATTAGTTTCACCTGTTCTAGAATTTCATTTAAATGGAATCACACAGCCGGTACTCTATTTGTGTCTGGCTTCTTTTGCTCAGCATAATATTTTTGAGAATCATCTATGTACATATATACCAGTAAGTAGTTCATTCTTTCTATTGCTGAATGGTAGTCCATTATATGCCACAATTGGTTTGTCCATTCATCTATTGATGGACATTTGAGTTTACAGTTTTTGGCTATCACATAAGTGAAAGTGCCATAAACATCTATTGACAAGTCTTTGTGTGGACATATGTTTTTATTTTTCTTGAGGAGTGTCTAGGAATGAAATTTCTGTGTCAGATGGTAAGAATAAATTGCCTTCATAGAAGACTGCCAAATAGTTTTCCAAAGTCATTGAACTATATTAGCACGCCCACCAGCAATGGATAGCAGTTCTAGGGGTTCTTATCCTTCTCAAAACTTGATAGTATGTCTTTTTTAATTTTAGCCATTCTAAGGGGTGTATAGTGGTATCTCATCATGGTTTTAAGTTGCATTTCCTTAATGACTAATGATATTAAGCATCTTTTCATGTGCTTATTGGTCAATTTTATATCCTCTTTGGTGAAGTATTCAAACTTTTTGTCCATTTAAAAATAATTTTTTATTTGTCTTTTTAATATGTAAAAGTTTGTTATATTTTCTGGATATAAGTTTTTTGTCAGATACATGTATTATGAATATTTTCTTCCAGTTTTTGTCTTGTCTTTTCATTTTCTTAGTGGTATTCTTCTAAGAGTAGATTGTAGATTATAATTTTGATGAAATCAAATTTGTCTTTATTTTTCTCTTATGGTTCTTTTTGTATCTTAAATGAGAAATCTTTGTTTATCTTTAGTTTGTAAAGATTTTTCTCCTATGTTTTTTTCTAGACTTTATAGCTTTTGATTTTACATATAGGTCTATGATTCATTTTGAGCTAGCTTTGTGAGATGAAAGTTGAGGCTCAATTTTTTTTTCCATGTAGATATCTAGTTGTTCTAGCACCATTTGTTGAAAAGACTATCCCCATTGAATTACCCTGAGATTTTTTGTTGAAAATAAATTCTCAGTCTGTCTGTCTGTCTGTCTGTCTGTCTGTCTCTCTGTTGGGACTTTCATTTGGATTATGTTGAATCTATAGATCAATTTGAGAATTGATTCTTTAAATTCGTGAATATGATTTCTCTCATTTATCTTAGTCATGTTAGTAGTTTTCAGTGTATAGGTCTTGCACATATTTTGTTGAATTTTTCCCTAAGTAATTTGTGTTTGGGGATGTTATTAAAAATGTACTTTAAAGTGTTACTTTCTAGTTATTCCTTTCGAGTATATACTAGTATATATTCCTTTCTAGTAATATACAAAGATTTTTGTATATTGATCTTCTAACCTGTGACCCTGCTAATTTCACTTTATAGTGTATGAGGGTTTTACTTTTTTCACGTCCTTGCCAACACTTGTTATTAATTGTCTTTTGGATTATAGCCACCCTAGCAGGTGTGAAGTTGTATCTCATTTTGGTTTTTATTTGTATTTCCATTATGGTTAATGATCTTAAGCATTTTTATGTTCTTATTGATCATTTGTATATCTTCTCTTAAGAAATGTTTATTTAAATATTTTGCCTATTTTTAATTCAGTTATTTGTCTTTTTATTGAGTCACAAGAGTCCTTTATTTATTTTAGATTCTATCCTTTTATTTTTAACAGTTCTATGTCTTTATATGTAAAATTCACTTTTTGTGAACAGCATACAGCTGGGACTTTTTTAAAAATCCAAGCTTAAAATCTCTGTATGTTAATCGAAGTGTTTAGCTCTTTTACTTTTAATATAATTATAGATACAGTTGAGTTTAGATCTGTTGTCTCACTACCTATCTTTTGTCACCTCTGTTCTTTGTTCCTTTTTGCTCATTTCCTGCCTTCTTTGGATTAATTCAATATTTTTTAGAATATCATTTCTATATTTGATTATCTTCATAGATGACTGACTGACAAATAGTTTTCCAAAGTGGTTGTATTACTTTTTGCACTTGCTCTGGGTTTACAATATGCATCTTTATATCTTTTTTTAGTTTTATATACGGCTCAATAACATTATACCTTATCATATACAATGTCAGAAACTTAAAACAAAATACTTCTGGTCATAGAAAACAGCAGAGTTCTACTGACCTCAGAAATAACACAACAGAAACTTCAGTGACCATGTACAACAATAAATGAATGTTCAGGGCAGGTGATGAGTTATTATTTAATTGTCACAGCATTTCTATTTGAAATGCTGAAAAATTTTGTATTTGAAATAGTGGTGATGGTTGCACAACATTGTGAATGTAATTAATTCCACTGAATTTTACACTTAAAAATGGTTAAAAAGGTACTTTTTATGTTATATACATTTTACCACAAAAAATGCAAAAACAGGCATTTCATTTCTTTTTCCACTTTTGTGTTATTATATATTTTAAAAGTTCTATATATATTATAAATACTCAGTACAATATTCTTATTTTTGCTCCAAACTGTAGATTACCTTTGAAAGAAACAAAAAAAGAAAAAGTATTTTATATTTACCCCTACAATTATATCTGAGATTCATCATTCCTTCATGTAGATCTAAATTTTCCTCTGATATCATTGTCCTTCATCCTGAATTACTTTCTTTAGCATTTCTTGAAGTACTGATCTGTTGCTGATAAATTCTCCCAGTATTTGTCTGATAATGTCTTTATTTTACCTTTATTTTTTTAGGAATATTTCTGTTTCTTTTTTTTTTTTCATTATTTAAATACCATCTGATTTGCATGGTTTCTGAAGAGAAACAGAAGTTATTCTTACCTTTGTTTCTTCTGTATCATAACATGTTCTTTTTCTCTGGCCGCTTTTAAGATATTCTCTTTGAAACTTGTTTTCAGCAATTTGATTATGATGTGCCTTGATATAATTTCCTTTGTACTGATTTTGCTTAGGATTCATTGAGCTTCTTGGATTTGTGGGTCTATAGGTTTCTTTTTATTTTTTTTTAATTGGGGAGAAAATTTGGCCTCATTTATTCATTTATTTATTCATTTTCTCTATCTCTCCTCCTTCTTGGACTTTAATTACATTGATATTAGACCACATAATATCATCGCACAATTCACAAAATTTCTGTCTATTTTCTCTCACACTTTTTCTTAGTCTACATAGTTTCTGTAGCTATGGCTTCAAGTTCCTTGATTTTCTTTTTTATTTTCTAAAGCACTGTTAATCTCATCCAGTGAATTTTTTATTCCAGATATTGAATTTTTCAGCTCTAGAGTGTCCATTCGGTTTTTTTACATATCTTTAATTTTATTCCACATTGTATTCATATTTTTATTCAAACCCTTAAATACATTTACAATAGTTTTTGATAATTTCACCATCTCTGTCATTTAGGACTGTCTTTATTGACTAATTTTTATTATGACTATTGATCACATTTCATGCTCTTCACAAATCTAACAATTTTTAATTAGACACCGGAAACTATGATATTTTGTATTGATCAAATTTTGTTCTCTCAAAGGGTATTGTGATCTTTTGGCAGGACGTTAAAGTACTTGGAGATCAGTTTGGTCCTTTTAAGGTCTGGTTTTTAAATTCTGTTATGTAGGTATAGAATCACTTTAATCTATGGTTAGTTTAGCCCTACTTCTAAGGCATGATGTTTCTGGGGTCTCTACTGAATTCCCCAGGTGCTTAAAGAGATTTATACTTAAATGTCTTCTATCATTATGTGAGCTCTATGAATTGGATAGCTTATAGTTCCCTCATAATTATGTTTTCCCCAGTAATTGTTATATTTGCTATTAGTGTCTTTTGTAGTCTCATACAAACTTCTGAAACTTTTTCTCTATGCAGTCCCCTCCTCACTATTATTTTACTCCATAAACTCCAGTCTTCTCACACTGCCAGAACTCTAATCTCTGTCTCCTCATTAGTAAGACCCATGTGTACTGCTTGAGTTCCCCATTCCTACACCATAGTCCAGAAAGTACTTTGGCAGTAAGCTGGAGTGATCTTAGGACTTAACTCTTTTGTTTCTCTTCTCTTAGGGATCCTGTGCTCTCTGTTGTCTAATGTTTTAAAACAGTTGTTTCATAAATTTTGTTCAATTTTCTGGTAGTTTTCAGTGGGAAAGGAAGTCTGGTACCGGTTGTTCCATCATGGCTGGAAACAGAACTATAATCTGCTTTTTAGTCTCATGGAACAATGATAGTTTATAGTTGTGTTCCCACTCAAGTTAAAGTAGAATTGAATGAATGAATGCACAAAATATAGTAAAGTAAATTGCCAATGGTGTAATTAGATTTCCTACAGTTTGGAGAAGCTTTAACTTCTCACTTTAAACAGGAATACTTTAAGACATATAGCTAATTTAATTTAAGGTCCATTCTTCCTTCTATGCCATGCATATTCTAGAAATTGTCCCTTCACAATGGGCCTTTAATTGGTCATTAACACCAATAGAATGCTACTTCAGTTAGCTCTCTTCTTTGATTCTCTTCAGCATAAAGTTGGGGACACTAAGTATATTCCAAATGCGCTTTATTTTACTGAGGTGCGAATAATAAGCTCCAGCTTGCTCCAGTGATGTTGGAATTAAGTCATCCAACCATGATTTCAAGGTCAGGTATTTTTTATGACTTCATAGAGAAAATAAAGTCTTTCTTTGTAAGATATAAAAATGTAAGATTCTGCTTTTGCTATTAAGGCCAATTTCCTTACTCAATTTGTGTTGAATGTTTGGACTTTGTTAGCTGTGGGAATATGATTAATAGCTTGAGTCTTACATATTTTCATGTATACTTTCTGTTACAAGCTTTAAGGCTTGTAACAGACTAGATATTTTATCTGGGTGTAATATTAATAATTAGGATAAATGTGAAACAATCTCTCTCTCACATATAGAAACTTATGATATGAATAGCTTATGTTACACCTGGTGAGTACTACATGAGATGTTAAGCAATTTAATGTAAAAAGGTAAGTAAAGGAGATCATTATTTTCTCCAATTAATATTTATTCAAGTGCTCATAGCACTCCTGGTGCTACATTGAAGATAGAATACGAGCAAAACGGTTACTTGTGGAGGGCGATGGTGGTAGGGGTTCAGCTAGCAGAGAGGTTGCATGGTACAGAGTAATTTGTCATGCTTTTTGCACTCTGAAAACAAAGCAAGCTATGTGTATATCAGAAATGCCATATAAGCCAGGGCACTTGACTGAGAACAAAGGATGATGATGGAAGGAGAGAGGTGGAGAATATATATGATTTTTATGCATGTAAGATTAGAAGATTCCCAGGATCTTAAAGAGATGTTAGTTAGCACTTGCATGTACCCTGGAAGACTCTTCACAATAGCCAAGGTATTGAAACAACTTAAACATCCTTAACAGATGAATGGATAAAGAAAATGTGGCATATGCATCCATTTTTAGCCTTAAAAATGAAGGAAATTCTGCAGTATGTGACAACATGAATGAAACTTGAGGACATTATGCTAAGTGAAATAAACCAATCACAGAAAGACAAATACTGCGTGATTCCACTTATATGACGTATCTAAAATAATCAAATTCATAGAATCAAAGTAATGGTGGTTGCCAGGGTCTAGGGTAAGAGGAAAAGGAGAGTTTACTAGTGAATGAGTATAAAATTTCAGATGAATAAGTTCTAGAGATTCGCTATCAACATTGTACCTATAGTCTACAGTACTGTATTATACACTTAAAAATTTGTCAGGGTAGATCTCATATTGTGTTCTTACTACATTAAAAAATATATTAGAGGATTCCTAATTATTTTCATGGTATAAAGTTCTTATAAGAACATGAAAAAGATTTCAAGGTAAAAAAAAAATTGAAGTCCAGTTCTTAAATGACTTTCAGGTTTTCAGCACATGTCTAGTTCTTTCACTTTGTGAATGGAAAAGGTGGCATGTACCCACTGGCTTAATCTAAGGTGTCAACAATCCCTCTCTGAAGCTATTGAAATAAGAGGAGTGCCTATAATTACTAAAGATCTTCCGGTGATAAAAAGAGAAATTGCATAAACGTCTGGCTACATGCATCAGAATGATTAAGCGTTTTACAAAAAAATATATATATCTATTGACTTTTCAGTTAGGTAAATTTTCAGGAACACTTTCTCCTCATACTTAGCTGAGTCAGTCAAAAGGCAATATAACTGCTCACTCTCACAGCTGTCATAGCTTCTGAAAGCTGGTGAGAGATCTGCTTTTAACTATGCTCTTTATATCTACTTTTCTCTTTGAGAGCAGTGGGAAAGAAACTGAATGGATGATTTAGCCAGAGCAGAATTCTACCTGCTGGTAGAAAGTTTTCTAAGCTAGGTTAGCAAGTATAAGATGACTGGTGAAACAAAGAGCATGCTCTGAACTCTTTGCAATTGAGTTGTCTAATTTACCTGAAAGAATCTGTACCTAGCCATGTGTTTATCAAGTGTACTCCCTAGGGGACCCGATTGAGGAAAGGAATAAATAAGATATAGAGCCACTGCCACAGATCTGTGGTGTGAACATCTACCTACTAAAGCCCTGGTTGAAGCTATGCCTATTAACCTTTCATTTCCATGTCCATGCATAGAGTAAAGTCTTGGCTATGAAGATCCTTCAGAGAATGGGGTAGAGTCTGAATAGCTATTAATAAGCAGTCAAGATTCGAACAATAAACTATTATGGAATGAAATCATTCTGAGTTTTGTTTTTCCCTTATAAACAAAGTATATAGAATACCATTTTCTTGAAGACTTAATTATTATAAATATCAATCACAGTGATAGGCTGTAATGCGATGATGCCCTTAAGCATAGTGAGATGTCAGCACACATTTTCTCTATGATATTAAAAAGTTTCCAGACTCCTGTTACCTTTAATTTTTTTCTCTTTCTTGTGTCATTTTCTTTGACTCTGATCTCAAAAGTATATTGTTAGTGGTCACATCTTCCTGTATTGAGAGGATTTTTTTTTAATTCTTGTGATTTATCATTGGATATGGGCATGGACAATATATTACCAGGTTTCTTGTGCAGATACTCTCCTACAAATCAAGTTAATTAGCTTTAGTGTATAGACTCAGTGACATCTATTTTGTCTGCTGAAAGGCATTTTTCACTCAGTTTTTTTGAGGAGGAAGATATGTTCCAAATAGGCTAGATTGCTTGGGAGCTGAGCTCTTGTTGAAGTTTTGCTACTATTTTATACTTTTTTTTTTTTTTTTTACGAGGTGAAAAGTTAATTCCTATGCTATCGAACAGAGTAGTGGATGCTGTGGTACAAGACCCCCAAAGTATCGCCCTGCCTTTTCAGGACTGGGGTACTCTTTCCAATAGCAGCTGACAGTATTGGCTGCTTAAAGCCACAGCTGAGTTTCTCCCTGGACATTGCCTTCAGCTAAAGGGAGGTGCTTCGCCCAAGGACTTGCTTCTGCCCCAGGTGCAGCTCATATCCAAAGACCAGGTTATGTGAATCTACAAAGGCCTAGTCTTCTTGCCTTGAGACAATTTTGAAAAATCATCCCAGCTCCAGAATTTTCTGTCAGATTTGCTGAAGCCTTTGTTGTAACTGTATCATAGACTGCTTCTCCTTCTGCCCAATTCTGCTTTTAACTCTCCTTCCAGATGTTGCTCCTCAGAAAATTCCATTAAACCTCCTGCAGGCAAATCTCCATCTGAGTCTGTTTCCCAAGGAACACACAATAAGAGAGGCAGTAATGAGTTCCTCCACTAACTGCAGCCTAGCTAGTGCCATCCTTCACAATTCCATGACATGAAAGTTTATGAGTTAGAATACCTGTCTTGCCCTTCTTCTGCTCCAACTCCTTGATTTCCATATTTTCCATAGAACCCCTATTTTGAGTGGAGATTTTGAGGTTTACTATTTGAAGTCATAAAAATTAGGCTTCCAAAGGTAAGTTATAGGCTAAAATTTATTCAGATAAACACCTTTATTGAAGAAGTTTTGTGTCTTTGCTTATAGCCTATGAAGTTCAAGGATTTTTTATGTTATTTTATTTCTTTGTTAGACACATTCATTTCTATTATCCTCTATGTTTTATTGATTCTTTTAAAACAAAGTTTATGCTCCAAAAGAAAAGAATATTTATGAACACATAGTTTTGAACTGGGACCATCAAACCCCCTAGCTTTCATACTCTTGCTGCTAAAATTTAGATAAGTATTATATACCTCATTCTTTACTTTAATTTAAGGTTTTCATCCTATTTTGACAGGCTGCTCTGATAATTTTCCTACCCCATTAATTCTTTTTTTAAAAAATGTAATTATATAGTTGACAATCCTAACTATTACTTCTAACTGGAAATTGCTAATCTTAATCTATTTAAATAACCTGGTTAACCAAGTTGAATTCATGGGATTAGAAAAGCCATTGAAAAATATCCCAAGCAGGCTAATGTAATACAAACTATGACTGAATTAAATCATGTGTAAACAAACAAACAAAAAGTATCACTAATCAAAACCAGCATACCCTAAATTAATGTTGTCTATTTCACAGAGTGATAGACATGGAAGAAACCTTAGCAATCATATAATATGAGCACCTCATTCTACACATAAAGCCCAGAGAGAAGTAAATTCCACAGTGTGTGGTAACAAAAGTTGAAATCTGAAGCTAGATCTCTTGACTATTGATTCAGAAATCTTACTACCCTACCACATAACCACTGAATTCCTTTTACTTTCTCTTCAAATCACTCCATGAACCCAGAGCATTTTCTTGACTCAATATTTTAGAGACCACAGTTATTTTAACTTCATTGCTCTTTTAACCTCACTTAAGTGGGTTTCTGGCATTTCTGCTTCCTGATTAGGTTATGCAATCCATCAGCATAATTTAACCAACACAAGTTAGCTTGGGTGAGAAAATATTTAAGCGCTTTCATTGATATCAGGGTTTTGTTTTTTATTTTAAAGAATAACCTAACAAGACCTTTTTATAAGTTCTACTTGAACCCAATGTACTAAAATAATTATTGGATAATGTGCTTGTTTCCTTTATAAAGTGCCTCACATAATATGCTTCTTTGTCTGAATTTTAGCCTCATATGTGGTAAGATGAAACTCTTATTCTTGTCAAAAAGTACATGCAAATCATTTCACTTCTATATACTTAGGATTCATCTAAAAAAACTGGTTAAATTAGTAAAAACAAATTTAATTATATAAATATTCATCATGGAAAAGCATCAGGGTGAGCTTTCAACTTGAATAACAGTCTTAGAATTACTGTAGAAAGATAAGAGTGGTGCCAAGTGGATGGAGCAGAGACTGATTCTATTTCACAAATATATCCTTTCGTATCTCTGGTCTTTGTCAATCTCTTTAGAGTCACTAAGACAGACAGGCAACTGACAGTTTCTTACAGTAAATTATTTTGCTTAGAAATCCTGCATAGCAGGTATTGCCTGCCTTAGCTGGAAATGATAAACTAGCAATGTTGTTATTCAAGTTAGGAGGACCTGAAGGATCATAAAGCTACCTGCTATGTTGTCATGGTATCTCCTTAAGTGATAAAGAACTTCAGTTTGGGGGGAGGGTAGTTTGCAATGTTTCCTTTGGCCTTTAGCATAGCACAAAGAACTAGAATTGTCCGAAACTTTCCATTTTGGTTAAACTACCCAGAGAAGAAGCCAAACCCTTACCTATAAATTCATTCTCTAGCAACTTCTTCAAAGATATCACAGATCTACAAAGGCTTCAGTTACAGAAATGTTTCCCTGTTCCCTGGCTTCTTGTGAAGTTTTTTCACATGCTTGGTGTGGGTGAATCTGACCTTGCTTCTTGTATTTTCCTGAAGTGAATGGCCCAGCTAGAATGAACCATGTCCCTGCCATGGAATTGGTAGGTGCTGACACCTACAGCACTGTGGGCATTTGAGCATTATGCTGCTTTTCTAGTGTCAGGCATCTCTTTTAGATATTTTGGCCCTCTTTCTGCACCACCCCAACAACAACAACCTCCTGGCATTCTTTACTGGGGCACTGAAATTCAGGTTGAGACCTGCTTCCTCACAAAGGGCTTGTTTCCTTCCTATCTGGCATATACCAGGTAGAAATCACGTTTCATAGTGTTTTTCTCCTTTTGTTCTCAGATGTTCTAAGTTGGCTCCCTGTGGTGCATGTCAACATTAGAGCACCTGGGGCAGAGCTGGCTCTCAGATCAACAGGAGAGATTTGCCAAGAAGCTTGCTTAGGATTTCTCTGCCATGGAAATTTGGGGAATGGGGCCTGTTTAGAAATACCAGAGAAAACTTGGGGGGAAAAAAGTGTCAACACTTTCTATTGAACAAGACAGAAAACTACATGGATCATTTTAAAGAAACCAAGCTTTTGACTAGATGTGAGAAGAAAGGGTTTAGAAAAGTTCATAGGTCAATGTTCCATTCTTGCTGATTGTACTTTGACTTTGTTTCCTCAGTCATCATTGGAAAGGCTCTGTCACTAACCTATCAAGATGCTCACTGTATAACCTGGGTCTAATATTAATTCTTGAGGGAAATGAAAAGACAACAGAATTTGTGTAGAACAAGAAGTCCTTCCCTCACTCTGTCTTTTCAATCACAAAGTATGTTGATTCATCAAAGTCCAAACTTTTGCTGGCATCATCTTGGCCTCTCATGCCCTACCTTGGCCTCTCACGGACACTTCCGTAAAAGCTATGGGTGAGTCAGCTGAAATGAGAAAGAGTAAAGAGGTGTGTTTCTGGCTCCTCCACTCAAGATTCTGAAATATGAACGATGGCAAACAAAGTCTTTCAACCTGAAACTCTCAAGGGCAGGGTGTGGGAAGGTGTGTGACACAGTGCATGTTCAGCAGGTTGGACATGTGTACTTTCCTTTCATTTAATAATTATAAAGGAATTAACTTTCCTCACTGAACTGTGGTCCAGCTTCTGATGCTCTTCATGAAAAATGCCACAAAGACAACACTAAACTTCAAAACCCTTGTGTATCCTGGCCAGGAATAGAGTTCCCTCTTTCTCTGCAGTGATATTTTTTCTTAGTTGCTCATGTCCTGGAATGTTTGTTAATTAAATTTGGCTTTTCTGGTGGATTTTATAGAAAGATTTTTTTTTTCACATGTTGAAGTCAAATATCTGCACACATGTTGGTTGACAATCCATTGACAGCCAAAGACACAGACGGAAAAGCCCTTTGCACCCATGCTTTGTAATATGACTGCAGAGCCCTACCTTTCACGCAATTCTTCAAGTTCTGCATAACTAAAAGAAGTTACCTGCAAGCTAACAGAGAAGACAACTCCTCGCATATCTCTATGGAATGCTGCTAGGTGAGAAATAAGAATTATTCATCTAAAGCCAGTAGTCTGCCCCTCATGAAGGACCAGCAAATCTTTTGTAGGAATCCTGGATTGTTTGCCTTAAGGTGAAGCTTAAAAATCTAGAAAAACATTATGAAACATGTTATCTATCTACTTGGCAGTGAGGGATGGTGTGATATTAGATTAAAACACATATACACATGGGTATATAGAGTCTGGCAAAGGGAATATAGTTCATATTAAGATAATGGCTATGTACAATGACAGATGGGTACTAGAGTAATTGGGGGATCACTTCATAAATTATAAAAATGTCTAACTATTGTACTGTATACCAGAAACTAATATAAAACACATTCAAACATATGCGTGCATGCACGTGTGCGCGCGCGCACGTACACACACACACACACACACACACACACACACACACACACACACATACTTCTGTAGAGACAAGTATCTTGGAATTCCTGGTTAAATCCCAGGAGACAAAGGAAGAGAGACTGTGTAGAGTGGGCTTGGACTTGAGTCAGACTGCCCAAATTCAGATCCTAACTCCTTTACTTAGCAAATATGAAACTTTGGACAAGTTACTTAATCTCTGCTTCAGTTACCCTACCCGTAAAATGAGAAAAATATTAGTCCTACCTAAGGTTGTTAGGAGAATTGAATTAATATTTGTAAAGTGCTTGGAAGACTGCCTGGTACATAGTGGTACATAGTGACCTCTATATAGGTTTTTGTTAAATAAATAAAATAAAGGTATATGTTACAACTGTGTTTGTTAGCTCAGGCTGCCATAACAAAATTTACCACAGACTGGGTGGCTTAAACAACAGAAATTTATTGTCTCACAGTTCTGGGGGCTGGAAATCTGAGATCAAGGTGACCTTGGCATTGGTTTCTTATGAGGACTGTGAGGGAAGGATCTATTCCAGGCCTCTCTCCTTGGCTTGCAAATGGCATCCTTCTCCCTGTACGTTCACACTATTTTTCATTTATACATGTCTGTGTCCAAATTTACCCTTCTTATAAGGATACCAGTACCATTGGATTAAGGCCCATCCTAATTACCTCATTTTAACTTAATCACTTTCTGTAAAGAAGCTGTCCTCAAATATGGTCACATTCTGAAGTTCTTGGAGTAAGGATTTCAATATATGAATTATGGGGGGGGTGCACATTTCAGCTCACAACAACAACAATTTTAACAGGAGTTCCTCTGTTACCAGAGGGACCTCATAGAGTTGAAGTAGTCACATGCAATAACAGCAACCAAACCACATGGAAAGGGACTCTTTTATCTGCGTACGTCTCCTTTAAGCCTGTTATATTCATCTATCAATCTCTTATCAATCTGCTTAGAACCTCTGTTTCTCCCCAGAACTTAATAAGTTCAAAAAGCCCATACCCCACTTTAAAGAGAATTGAGATTCTGACATATGCTACAACATGGACATTAAGTGAAATAATCTCATCACAAAAGGACAAGTATGGTGAGATTTCACTTATATGGTAGCTTCTGGGGGCTGAGAAGAAGAGGAAATGGGGGTTATTTAATGGGTGCAGTTTCAGTTTTGTAAGATAAAAACATTCTGGAGATTGGTTGCACATCAATGTGAATATACTTAACACTACACTTAGAAATGGTTAAGAGGGTAAATTTTATGCTATGTATTTCTTTTTACCACAATTAAAAGAAAAGAATGAACAAATAAAACAGACAAACAGAAAATGAAAAGAGAAAAAAGACAAAGAGGGCACATGCCATAAGTAGTTTTTTCCCCAGTCACAGAGCTCCTCACCAACACGTACCCCACCCCCAAATCCAGCCTTCTGTTCTGATTCTTAGTTCCACTTACTGTACTTATCCATCTACTTACCAAAATCATTTTGCTGTTTATATCAGAAGTCCATGCTCTAGTATCAAATTCCTGATCCCAGTTTCTAAACACACACACACACACACACACACACACACACACACACACACGCACACCATGGTAGACCAACACCCTCCTTCCATTCTATAATCTTCTCCTCCCCAGGGTTGACCTGTCACCAAAGCCAAAACTCTTTTCATCCCTTCTATTCTCTAAGTGGGTAAGCACCAAAACTAAGCTAAATAGTGAAGATAAAATTTATTTAGGAGTCTCTTAACTCTCCTTCTTCCCCTTACTTTGGCTGCCCAGAACTCTTCTGCAGCTCCCAGGAAGACAAGGCACTCACTGTGCTCAGCCCAGAGATTCCTGGGTCAGTGCCCTTGCTTTAAACAACTTTCTCTGCTTGGTTAATGCACCATCTCCTTTCCACTCCTCACTAGTGTCACCATCACTCCTACACACTATCCAGATTTGCTCTCAGGCAACTATCATGCTAAAAATAGAATCAGACTACAGAAATCACACTGTGGCAGTATGGAAAGATAACAGTTTATTAATATGTGTTAATCTCTCAGGAAATATTTACATTGTAGTAGGTGACAATTCAAATGGCAATCTCTTTAATAGTGAACTTCTATTTATCAAAGACAGGCCTTTTTATATAGTGAGGCCTTTGAGGTATACATCCAAAGGACACTGAGCTCTGCCTCTTCTCCCTTTTTTCTTGCTTTCCCACTCCTGAGAAAGCCGCTCCTATCCCTTGATAGTATCGCCTTAGAGGGAAACACTTGTAATGTTTTGGTGCTTAGCTTCATAGTCAGAGAGTTAAAATGACAAAGTCCCTGCTTTAGAGTAGACTTGCCTGGGTCAAAATTGCTATTTATTCAGGGAGTCAATTCTGAAAAATTATCATTAGGAGATCTCAAAAGAATGGCCAGATGAAACATAATTCTTAAATTTCTGATAAATAAGGTTTTAGCTTCTTTCTCACAGAAAATTGTTCCAACCCCCTGCTTTTGTATAGGATGCAAATTCTTGTTTGAGCTCCATCACTAAAAATTTCCTCTATGTTTTGTTGGAGAAGTTAATGAGCAATGATATATGATCAAAAATTGCTAGAGAAGGTGGAAAAGAAATTGAGGCTATTGAGTAATTAGGAATGATTAGCTCCTTATTTTTCTGGGCATCATCTTAACTCATGTGATTTTTTAAATGATTTGCTTCTAATATGAAGTATACATGGATTGTATAGGTGAACCCCTAAAATAAATTATTCAATGAAAAACATTTCAACAAATACTACATATAGCCTTTTAATTTACCAGAAGTTCAAGCACTGGGGTCAAGCGTAACTGGCCTCATGATTGATAAGGAGATTTGCTAATCATTCTGAATGCAGTAATATAAAGATGTGCAGCTCCCTATATGCCTTTTAAATGACAGCTTATCTATTATTCTCTAGTAAGTCGCCCAAATATCTGAGTGTCAGTCTTCATCCTAATGAATACACTTTCTGTTCTGACTCACCTTGAGTTGTGAGAATAAAAGATCAGATAATGTTCACTGTTTTTAACTGCACTTGGCTTAAGAGATCCTTCTCTTCATTTTTCCTTTTACTGCTCTTTCCTTGAAGTGTCATGCCAAATAAAGCATGAATCTCTTCTATAGCATATTTAAAGCCTCCCCCATGTTCCTAGCACCAGTATAAAGTGGGAGAAAGTTCAAAATGAGCATTTGTTTTCTAAGGAAGAACAATACAAATAAATCATCTTTCTAACACAGATGGCAATCGAACAAGCAAAAAATATGTAATCACCAATAAACTAGTGAAGCTACACAACCATGCTAGCTCTCACAGTCCTTGATAGCTAGAAGGTCTTCAAAAGGCAAATCCAATTCTACAAGAAAAATTGAGCTAACACACTGGGTAATCCAATAAAGCTCCCAGTAATTCTGCTTTTTTTCTACTCTCAGTCATTTTATTTTTGTCTTTTGCTTATTTGTAATGATGACTCATATTTGCTATGGGCAGTTACCTGTGGCTATTCAACTTTCATTTTAGACTCAAGGTACATTACACCCTTTCCAAGAGTATGGAATTCCTTTTCTAGGAAACATGTTATGGTAAATCCTAGAGACCATAAACATAAGTAAGTCTTATTTATAAATGTTACCTGCTTTCATTTCTTAAAAAGGTTTTTTGTTGTTGTTTTGTGTGTGTGTTTTTTACATTTTAAAGACACTTTAACAAGAAAGAAATGCCATAGTCTTCCTAAGGAGGCATAAATTTTATTTACCCTATATTTCAACTATTTTTTAAATGTACTTGAATTCCAGTATTTTTGGAATAGACTAAGTAAAGCCTAGCTATTAGGGGCCAGGAATGAAAGATGCCTTTCTTAGGATCCCTCTAAATTTAATTAACTTGCCCCAAGTTATAGAAAATTAAGGACATACTCGGAATTACAACCTAAATATCCTAAATCCAAATTTAATATTCTTTTATTGCACTATTTTGTCACAACATTTGGCTAGCGATGAACTCTGAAGGGATTTAATTAATTTTCTTCTACTAAAATCAATATTTTATTCTTGATCTTTGAGAGGATGAGTAAAACAGAAATAACAGAGGTTTCTATGAAGACTTTACATGTCAGGCATTAGAATGTCTACATTTGCACTATAAATTGTTGTCATCATCACATTGAAAAATACTTATTAAGCTACTGACTTTGTGTGGTGATGTGGTAAGCAGTGTATAAAGAGAACTAAGTGGAGATAATTTCCATTTTGCTGTGTAGAAAAGGGAAGCTAAGACAGAGGCACAACATGAGGAATATAGATTTGTTCCAGTGGGTGAGGAATTATGAAGATTAAGAGAAAGAGGGTTTTTGTTTTGTTTTGTTTTCAGAGTTAAATTTGTTAAAAAGCAAAATAATCATACAACTATAAAAGTAGAAGAAACCTTAAAGATCATCCAGACCACCTTATTATCTTATAGATAAGAAAACTGCTTATGAGAAAGGCAATGACTTGTCCAAATTTACAGAAACTAAAGACATATTTGGGATTGCAATATAGTTATCTGAATCCCAAATTTAATGGTTTTTTCATTGCTCTGAAAGCCACAACATTTTCAAAGTTATTATAGATGCTGTCTTAACAAAGACTCAAAAATTTTAAGGTTAGAAGTTTCAGGATTAGTTTTAAGAGAAGAATAAGGAAACAATTAGAGGCAAGACAAGAGCATGTCTGGAAGAATGAAGAGTTTAAGAGGCAAGTGGAAATAGGGGAAGGGACTGCAGGTTAACACTTAGTCCTGTTCACAAATGAGAAGCAGTGTGATGTGTGGAATATAGCAGAGAAGACAGTACTGAGTGGCAGGATTCCTGGACTCTGCCTCTCTTTAGCTCTGGGACCACACATCAGTTACTTAAGATCTCTCTGCATCTTCCTTTTGGATAAAACAAAAGGACTGAACTGAATTCCCTCTGATATGTCCTTTCCTGCTCTCACATGTTGCAATTTTATTACTTGCTGGGCACCAAAACATAGGTAGTTCTGGAAAGAGAATCCTATATTGTTGTAGAAGAATGTATAAACTTCCCACATGGTCACATGTGAATAGATAGTAGCTCTGAGCCAAGAATGATCTCTTTCTAAAGACCTCAGAAACTCAAGTGAATGGAAACAGACAAAAATATTCCCTGACTTTCTGAGTTTCTTTATCATATAAGAGGATTTGGTCTTTATTCACTTATGTGTTAAACCAATGGGAGCCCGATTTTTTATTGGCTCTAATAACTTCAAGTTTGATAAGGGAAGCATTTCTTTTCTTTAAATCGTTTGGGTAAATTCTCCCCCTTCTCCTAGCTCCAACTTTGCAGTGTTAGGTAAGTTTAGGATAATGTTCTTGTGGCAGAATGGCTGCTCCTCACTCTTGACTCTCCAAGAGAATGCTGTGGTTAGAGAAGATATTCATTCTTGCGTTGTTCTTGGTTCAAGAAAAAAGACAAACCAGGTCACACTTACTTTGCTGCTTTCTGTTATGTTTTAAAATACTGCTACCAGGTTGTCCTCGAGAGACCAATATGACCACTAAAATAAATTTAACATACTCCTGATCCAGGTTTGGAGTGGGGTGCAAACTGGTTTTTTTCTTGATGTGCTCAACAAAATTGCCAAATTTATGGGTATGATTCTTAAAGTAAAGTTGCAATCACAACTCATTTCAGCAAAAAATTAAGCTAGCTTAAGGAAGATTCAAACAAAGTCATTTTGCACAGTCTGTTTCCTGAGGCCTGAGATAAGAGCAATGAGCATCTAGCAATGCCATCCCAAAATTTGGACACAACCTGCAAAGTTCTGTGAAATTTCTGTGTGTTTTGGATTATGTGATTTGTATGTTTTGTCTACATGGCACTAAACATCTAGATGTTTGGAAACATCCAGATGATGGACTTAAAATTTTTTATTTTGATGGGATATTTGGCATTATAAACAAGATGCATTTTCATTCAACAACATTGATAATATCAACCTTTGAACAAGCATATGCTTTGTTTATCGTAGATTGACATGAGAGAGTGAAAAACTCCATAACCATAACATTTTAACTCCATTTTGCATATTGACTTCCATTTGCAAGAATTATAGTTTGGAATGCCATGAACTAAAAAGCAATTAAAATGTCTCTAAAGTTCTTAGAACATTCTCTATTGTCTACAGGTCTGTCTTTTCTTTCTTACATTACAGATTTGATCTTTGCCTTATTGGAACTATGAAGAAATCTAAAACTGAATAGCCCTTTTTATAATACACAGTCATTGTTTGTACTTGCAAAATTGGATTAAGAAATCACTGGTATTCTTACATGTGTTTTTTCTTTTTTTTTTTGCCAAAGAAAAGTCAGCATATTTCTGCTTAGCCTTGAAATTTCCACCAACCAGACTGAGTGATTGGGTGTACCACCCACACTCTTCTCCCCACCTCCCCCGGGGAAATCAGCGTGAAACTCACATAACATGTCTAAACTCCTCTTATGCCTTGCTATTTTACACCTGTCCTGCAGGTGAAATCATTCTCTAGCTGTACCACATTATAAGGCTTAGCACTTAAATTAGTAAAAATCAAATAAACATCTTTTCTATGTTTCCGCTATCTATCCTGTTCTTTATCCAAAATGATAGACAACAATGTTCTATTGAGGATGCCTTTTTTCGAGCTTCCTTTTCTTGTTTTTAGACTTCAAACTCCACTTGGGTCATAATTACTTTCTTGATCATGAGTATATTATAAAGGATGTAATGAACATAGTTTTCTTCTTTAGTTTTGCAAAAACCTAAATTATTCAAAACATACTTTTCCTTTTTCTCTCCCTTTCAAAACCAACACACACACACTCACACACACACACACACACACACACACACACACCACTCACAGCTTTAAAAAATTAACATAAGAAACTAAATTTTATCATTAATATAATGATCAAACATATCTAAAGTTCCCCTTTCCTTTACATAGATCCACTATGATCAAAAAAAGGAAAAACAAATAAATACATTGTTAATCGTTATAGTAAGCAGAAATTTGGAGTTTTAATGTTTTTCTTCATGCTAACCATACATATATGTAAATCAAATACTATTACAAACAAATGACTCCCCCTACAAACTACAATTCACTTACCCACATCTCCATCGCTGAATTCTCAGTCACTTCTCAATCTTTTACCCCTTTCTTCTACTATTTCTGTTTCATCTGATATTTTCCTCTATATTTCTAATTGATTTGCTTACGTGGCCTTTTCTTTATTAGTCAACTTGGGCATTATCTAACTTACAATTATGAAAGTTGTTTGTTTGTGTTTGTTTGTTTATTTGTTTTTTTGCAGTAAGCAATCTGGAAAGATACTTTAAGACCATACTAATATACTCTTCATCATTGAAATTTCCCCCTAGATTTTGCATCCATTGATGAGTCTTGCCTGAATCAATCTTCACTTTGATGGTTATAAATGATAACTTAACTCTTGTACTCTCTTTACATGTATTAGTAAGAACTCAGCAGTCTACTGAAAGCAAGAGCCCTCTCTTCTCTTTTTATACATCCATGCATCCATCCATCCATTCATCCATCCATCTGTCCATCTGTCAATCCATTTTTTTCTATCTATCATCTATCTATCTATCTATCTATCTATCTATCTATCTATCTATCTATCTATCTATCCATCTATCTATCTATCAGCTACCATTTATCATCTTTCTATCCTTGGTATATACTACTCATAGATTTTTCCCAATGGGTTATAATTCATTACTGTCCCTGTTCTCTCTTTCTAGAATTCCTATTTTTTAAATCCTGGCATGATCCTCTAATTTTCTTTTCTCTCTTTTTTTTCACCTATTGGTCTTTTAATTTTACTTTCTGGAACAATTTCTCAACTATCTTCTAATCTTTGTGTGGGATGTTTTTAATTTTAGTTATTATATTTTTAATATTCAAGAGCTCTTTCTTGTTTCTGATTATTCTTATTTCATGGATATGGTGTATACTCTTGTCTCTCAGAATATTATTAAACCTATTTCCTACTCCCTATGTTGTTTCAGTTTCTTTTCTCTGAATTCTTTTTTTTTCCAAGTTATTTTGGTCCTTTGTTTGTTTTGTATTATTTGTGTGTCTTTCATGTTAGAGGTGCTCCTTAAATGTTTAGTGATATTTGACACATTATATTTAAAAGTGAGGCATAGGTAGGGTTTATTTACTGGAGGCCTTCATTGTGATATGATTCAGTAGGGCTAATTGGTTTCATTGAGATGCCCCTAAATGTCAGTGTCTGTGGATATTTTTTCTCTCGAAGTAGTTTCTCCAGGAGAGATCATTCAATCTTCTGCTTGGGGGAAAGTTTCAGGGGTGTGGGGGAAGTGGGAGGGGGAAGGCTTGTTGGGGAAGAAGAAGAAAATATAAGCTCAGATGCTGGAAGGCAAAGGAGGTGCTTTCATACAGTGCTCACCCACACCCTCCATAATGCCTATAGTCATTGTGCCTAGAGTTTCTCTCCTTCAGCTTTCTCAAAGAATAAATCTCCATTTTGGCATATGCTTAAGAGAGGAGGAGTCACTTAGCTGGATGGAGTAATGGAGTAGATGTAGGCAGCTAAATGTTCTTCATACAGACTTTCAACCAGTCATCCATGCTTCCCATCCCAAGTTTCACCTGATGCCTCAATACCTGAACTTTCTAGCATTCTGTAGAATAAATCTTTTTTCGTTGCTTTCTGTCATCTGCAGACTTAGATTTTAGCTTTCTCCACTCTAGTAAATCAATTACCACTGGTCCTTCTACTTTCCATTTTAAAAAATTTGTGGATGGAGTCTTCCATCCTTTGTTATCTCCTCTCCCATTCCCTTTGTACTTGTGAATTTATGCCATTTTAAATTCCTATGCTGTCATATTGATGATGTTTTGAAGGGGAAAAGAGGTAAAGTTATGGATTTAATCTACCTTGTTAACTAGAATGTAAACAAAACTTTGAATCAGGATGAGAGAAGCAAAACCAAAGATTAGAATTAGCATCCTGGCCACCTGCACTTAATTCTTTTCAATTCAAGTGGAATGGCTCCTTGGTGTGAGTTTTGTGCACATAAGAGTTTTGTGATAGAGGAGGGAAACAAGATCCTAAAGTATTAGTGTAAGGGGGAAATGCAATATAAGCTGCTTGGAAGGGTATCAAGAGAAACTATGTACATCATATTTTTATATAATATGTAAAATTGTATCTCATCTGCACTGACTCACATACCTTTGCAAGATAGATCTAGAAAAATGAAACAACATTAATGGCAATTTGAATACCACATAGGATACAGGGATGGATTTAATAAAAAATTCAACTAGAAAATAGAATTTAATTTTCACATGTTCAATAGATAATGTTCAACACCTATCATATGCCAGCTACCATTCTAGGTGCTTATTTCCTAGATATTTTGCTAGGTTATCATTAATAGCTTCATCAGGAGAAATGTGTTTTTGGCACATGCATACAAACCCAAGTTACAATGATGAAATAAGGAAACTGATTGGCTCTATATAGTCATAAAACTGAAGAGTGTAAAATATAATCTTCCTAGGGTGGAATTTATCTCAGAGTGATTTTTCCAATAAAATATTACTTAAGTATCAAAAAAACAATGTTTAATGATTCCTAACTAACTGGAAATTAAGCAATTTGGCTGAATCAATTGTTTATTTATAAATATTCACTTTTGTGTGTGAAACCACAGCCAGTCCTCAGGTAAAGTTTATCTTCTCAGTGACATAGTGTAGCAAAAGGAAGATCTGTTAAATGGTTCACTAGATAAAGAGGGAAAAATCCTTTTATTATTCAGAATTTTCAACTTGATATTTCATTAAAATTTTACTGAGTTTTAGTTAAATCATGTGATAAAGAAAAAAAGGAATATTTTTCTTTCTTTACACAATTCTTTTTGTTGTTGGTGAGGGGTGGAAGGAAGGGGATTGTGAAACCCTCCACAATATATTGGTGAATGAAAAAAGGAAGATATGATATGTATCATAATATCCAGTCTCTGTTTAAAATGGGGGAAATGTTCAAGTATTTATAAAGAGCGTTTAAAGTATTTACACAAATTGTTAAAAGAGTTTATATTAAATTTTCAGGCTACGGTAGACCAACTGATGACCAAACATCTTTGTTTCCCACATGTCAAGTGTGGACAATGATTTGGGGCAAATAAATGCTAACATACTACTAATATGAGTGAAAATTAGTACAACTTTCTTTGGATATCAACCTGAAGTATCACATCAGAAAAATGCAAAATAATACAATAATGAGTTATTATTTTGTGCACATCAGATTGGAAAAAATTTTTAAATCTTATAATAGTAAGTGTTGGCAAGCAGATGGGAAAGTTAATAGTGCATATGTTGTATATGCTTGATACAGTGTAAATCCAGAGGGCCACTTTGCAAAACATTTTGGAAATCTCTTGTAAAGTTGAAAATAGGCATACTTTGTGACTCAGACATTGCATGTTTTTATTTCATTTCAACTCTTGGTTGATTGAATTATATCATTCAGAAATGCTCTATCTCCATTATTCAGAAATGCTCTATCTCCAGAATTCATGCTTTTCTGAGGCTATCAATTGCTTGTGTGTTGCCTGTACATATCTGTTGCCTGAATGGCACTTAGTATAGAATTTTTCAGTCAAATCTCTTATCATTCAAAACATTTAGATGTTGCTTCACTGTTTTCTGATAAAAGTTCCAGCTAGGAAGTCTGAAGCCAACCTAATTTTTTTCTTTGTGTAGGTGGTTTGACCATTTCTCCAAGAGGCCTGTATGAATATTTCTTATTATTTTTTTCACTAGTATTCTTGATGTTAATTCTCTTCTACTATTTTTGCCCCCGAAATCCTTTGGTATGCAAAGTGAATTAATCATTTCAGAGACATTTTTCTGTGTCTTTGATTTGGTTTTCCACATATTCATTCTGTGCCTTTTTATTTCTAACACATTTCTTTGTTCTGGGACTATATTGTTTTTCCCTCAATTCCTTTCCTTGACATTTCCAGCTTCCTTTGGATGTTATTCAATGATTTTGTTATTGCATACTCTCCTTAATCTCAAGAGTGTGAAGAATATAGTACCTAAACATTTCTTCTCTTTCCAGGATAAGTTATCTTCTGCTTTGGATTCTTCACTGCATTTATTTTGGGAGGCCTTTGGAGAAGAGACTAACAAGTTTTTGCACAGGTTCTATTTCAGATTGTTTTGCCTACTCATCTTTGTTACAGCAGTCCTTTTTGCCCAAAAATAATGTGGGCAAATTCTCCTTGACTCCAGCCTTATTTATCTGGGTAATATTTGTATCCTCCCCTCAGAACATGAGTTTAAGGGCTCATATTAATGGGTTGTGGTTTTGTTCTACCTGTCACATGCCTGCGGGAACAGGAAAGAACTTGAGAGGGTTGGGACTTGAAGCAGATTAGGTCATGGAGCTTTATGACCAGTCTCTCTAAGAAGCCCTGTTTAAAGAGGTCATTCTGTTGAGTTGGGGGGAGAGAGTTTGTCCTAGTAGACAAATACAGCTGACCCTTGAACAGCACAGGTTTGAACTGTGCTGGTCCACTTATACATGGATTTTTTTTTCAATAACTATATTGGAAATTTTTTTGGAGATATGCAGTGATTTGGAAAAACTCTCAGACAAACCATGTAGCCTAGAAATACTGAAAAAAGAAAAAAGAAAAAGTTTTCATGAATGCATAAAATATATATAAGTATTTTCTCTTATGATTTTTTAAATATTTTCTTTTATCTAACTTATTTTATTATAAGAATACAGTATATAATACATATAACAAATATATGTTAATTGACTGTTCCTGTTATCAATAAGGCTTCTGGTAAACAGTAGACTATTAGTAATTAAGTCTGGAGGGAGTCAAAAATTATGGACAGATTTTTGACTGTGCGGGAATCAGTTCAGGGTCAACGGTAGTTGGGACAATGAGGTTCTCTTGAGTTTCAATGTTTCCTTGTTTTAGGGTCATCAGGTTGGTGTATTTAGCGTGAAAGCATTGTGTGTTTCAACTTTTAATTTGCTGTGTCCTATTGTTCCTCCCTTTCACACAGAATCCAAAGACTTTATTAGCTGCTTTAAAAAAACAAACGAACGAACAAACCAAAACACAACTGTCTTTCACTTTTTACCTGGCCAAAGTGAAATAGAGACAAATTCTGCAAGTTTTCCTAATTAGGCTCAGAAACTATTTACCTGAGATTGGAGAAAGGGATTTCAAGTTTTAAGGGCTCTACCTTTGGTCATCTACATCCCCAGTCTTCTTACCCCTAAACCTCAGTGAGGTTTTCTGCCTACTGATTGCCTCCACTACATTTCTCTCTTGAGAAAATCAAGAGTCTGTTCCCTGCATCCCCTTTTAATTTGCTAAAATTTTTGTTATATCTGATGATATTTCTTGAAGTATGTAGAATGAGAAGGAGACCCTAGCA
Source organism: Macroglossus sobrinus (assembly GCA_004027375.1). NCBI lineage: Eukaryota > Metazoa > Chordata > Mammalia > Chiroptera > Pteropodidae > Macroglossus > Macroglossus sobrinus. Next base: position 375,284 of record PVKZ01001066.1, on the reverse strand, counting down.
TGGTTTTAGCATAAGTTGTATATTCTTTGCTCTTTTTACTTTATTTTGTATATATGGCTTAATTGGAGGGCAGGGGAATTCTTTTGCGACCTTTCATTTTAACTGCTAAAGGTCTTTACATGTTCGTTGTGTCTATATTCTCTGTTGCAGATACGGTTGGGTTAAGTATTGCAGATTATTTACATTAAAGTTTTCTATGGCAAATTGAGCCTTCAAATTCTAATATGCATTTTTTCATTTGGTCTTCTTTAAAAATTTTTTTGTGGTCATTGTTGCTATTTCTATATACTTATTTCAATAAGCAATCTATATCCTAGAAGAAGATGAAAGATGGGAGCTCTTAAACAAAATACACTTGATTGTTTTTAATTCTTGAAGAAAGGGGTGACTACAATAACATAATAAAGCAGACAAATCTATTTAGATTAATCAGTAGCATTAACTTAAAGGTTATCTGTACATTTTTAGTTTACCTTTAAATCAATAAGTAAAATGTGAAGAAAAATGAAAAAATTTAATCACTTTCAAGAAATTTTTTAATTAAGTTTTTATATCGCAATTTTTGTCAGTTTTTTTAACAGATATAATATATTTTATTTACATATACCCAACTTATGCCCATACATAAAAAGGTTACTTGGGCATTTATAGTAATAGTCTAACACTAAAATTTCAATATGGAAATCAGAAAATGGCATTAACAAGCCATTTGAAGAAAAAATTGACTATTAAAAATAATGTTTGGATAAAGAAGATTTGGTACCTATATACAATGGAATATTACTCAGCCATAAAAAAATGAAATCTTACCATTTGCAACAACATAGATGGACCTAGAGGGTATTATGCTAAGTGAAATAAATCAGACAGAGAAAGACAAATCCATATGATCTCACTTATATGTAGAATAAATCTAAAGAACAAAATAAAAGAACAAACAAAATGGAAACAGACTCATAGACACAGAGAACAAACTGGTGATTGCCAGATGGGTGTTGGAGGGCTAGGTGAAAAAGGTAAAGGGATTAAGAAGTACAAATTGATAGTTACAAAATAGTCAAGTACAGCATGGAGAATATAGTCAATAATATTGTAATAACTATGTATAGTGCCAAATGGATACTAGACTAATCAGGAAGATCACTTCATAAATGATATAAATGTCTAACCACTATGCTATACAGCTGAAACTAATATAAAATGATATTGAATGTCAACTCTCATTGAAAAAAAATATTTTTAAAAGTTTACCTCATTAGTAATCAAATATATTTAAAATAAAAGATAACATTATTATAAAATTTACCAAGATGAAAAAATTATTTTATTCTAAGCATTGAGCAGAGTGTAATGAGACACCTGATGTGTGTGTGTGTGTGTGTGTGTGTGTGTGTGTGTGCATGTATGTATATTTAATGCAACTTTGGTGGAATGTAATTTGAAAAGAAAACTTAAGGGTTTTACCCTAGACATTCTATTGGAAGGATATGATCAGAGAAAAATATAACTATTTATGTACAAGAATATTTACTGCACTGTTACTTATGAGGAGAAAAATTAAAAACAACCTATCTAGTGTAAGTACTAGAAGAATACCTAAGTAAATTGTACTACTTGAGATGAAGTATTACACAATCATTAGAATTGTCTTTTGGAAGAATTTTAACAGCATAAGAAAATTACAAGATGTAATATTAAGTTTAAGAAGCAGACCATTCTACTTACGTTAAATAATACTATATCATACACATAAAATAAATCTGGAAAGTCACCAAAACATTATTGATAGTACTGAGTAATAGAATGATAGGTGGCAGTTATCTTTTTCTTTAAATTTCATTATATTTTCTAAATGTTTGAATATGAGCTTGCATTATTTTATTTTTTAAAAGTAGATGTAAAAATGTGTATTATATTTACATATGCCAGACATAATATCTGTATATCTACAATATGTCCTCAGCGGGTTTGGGACATATTATACATCCTGACATTAACATGATTCGTAAGGTCTTTCATGATGTTCTCTGCTTATCTTTCTTATTTTATTGTTCACTCTTCTCAGATTTTTCCACTTCATTTTAGTCATGCTGACTTACTTGTAATCTTCCTGAGCGTGCCATGTTTATGTACAGATGCTGTTTTTTTCCTTCTTGGAATGCCCTGGGCTTGATTTCAGGAGCAGAGACTTTCATTCCTTTGACAGAAAGACTTGTAAGAACAAGACAAGGCTTAAGTTCTAGGGGGTTTGGAGTCTCAGGCAAAACCCCAAGACAGGAACTCAGGTAGAGGGGAATAGGGTGGAACTCCAGTTATCAGAATCAAGATACCAAGAAATACATCAAATTAGGTGCTGAGTCCGCTAATGCTGGGCTACAGTACTTCCGTTTCCATTACCTAAAGATATTAGAAATGGCCATATTTTAATCTAAAAACAAAATCAAATTCTAGAGTTAAATAAAACATGAATTGTAATTATTGTATCAACCTTTATCTTCATGAGAGAGAATGATGGAGAATCTGTTGTATCATTAATCCTTACTGAATAATCATCTATGTCAACTCCTGACAAATTTCATCTAAATATGAGCTTCTCAACTTTTTTCACATCATGGAGCACATAGAACATGGCATTTCAATGGCACACAGGGACAAATCCAAGAGGACACTTGTGCACAAAGATGATCAGTCTTGGGTCTCTGTGGGCCCCAAGCCCTGCCCACCTTCCTTAGGGTTGAAATGATCACTATCTCAGCACACCTGAAATACATTCCTCTCACACTACCTCTGATCTACATCATTCCAGGCAGAAATACATCAGTCTGTTTGGAAATGTCCTCAGGAAAGAAGATTCTACCCCTCTTCCTGAGTTAAATTTTTCCTCTGGCTGTTTCTCAGATTTTGCTACTTGAATAGCAGCCAGAGATCCCTTATTTCAAACTGAGTGCTAGTCTAAGCCAACACTAGCATTTTTAAGGACTTTAGTTTAGGTATACAGCCATGATTTCATTCTTTAAAGAAGTAATTTTCTGTCACATTTTCTTTTGTATAATACCCTTATCTAATGCATACCTGACATCCAAAGACCAGACTATGACTTGCATTTTCATAGATTCCTTAATAAGTATCTTTTCTATTGGGAGTCAGCAAAATTCTAAAGTAGATAAATCAGTTAAAACCATTCAAAAGTTAATATAGTGTCCACACTATATTAAATCTGTGGAGAGGAAACAGGAAGAAAAGAAAGAGAAGGCATGATGAGTTTGTGTGGACCACTATCTTCTGGTATTGTATTACTCATTGAAACCGGACTTATTTCCACCTTTCTTATTCTCAGCTAAAGGACTATGCGTAAAAGTGCCCTACTTAATTTTGGTATTCATATTTGAAAGGAGTGATGGATATGGTCAAAGGCTTTTATATGGAAGCACTAATTGAATGCTTATTTTTAAAGGAATGACTTAAATGATATCTATTACAAACCACAAGGTTAATTTCTTTCCATCAAGAATAGGAAAATGATCAAATATCTTTTGACTTTTTAAATTTGCTGATTACCTCAACTAGTTTCTACTATGAGTGGTGACTGGGAAGGCATGGTAGTCTAAACTTTAGATTCATTGTTGTTTCCATCTCTCCGTCCTTCTTCCCTTCTCCAGTGTAGAAGTGTCTGTGCTTAAAACTGTATGATCATGCTTTTTTTCTTCTACCAAATGCTTCTTGAAAATGATACATACATCACTTGCTCCAGAAAGTAGTAGCTACTGATCCCTCCTTAGTTCCTGTTTCTTGGTAAATGATACTTATTCTTAGTAGTGATAGTTAAAGACTTTGAAGAGTTTCAAAAAGATTTAGGCAAACAACTTACTCTATGCGCCTTGAAGAACATCTAGACATAGAACAGGCAGAGCTTTCTTATGCTAACTTTTTAACAGAAGTTAGTGATATGTGGGATCTCTATTTTTTTCAGTGCATATAATCTATATTATTTGCTATAGATTTATAGAATGGAGCATGTAGGCATGGTTTTATGAAGCTGTTGTCTATCATCTTAGTCAACATGCTTGCAATTTGGGTATCTGCCAACATATTTGAGGTGGGGCCTTATGTTTTGTTATGGCTTTATAGGGCATTTGGCTAGGTTTTCCTAGCTCGTATGGGTAACTAAAAGCAGGACAGCCCACAGCCTATTTGGCCTAGTTTTCTTATTTTAAAAATAGCTCAATTATACTCAGCAACTCTACTCCTAGGTGTTTAGCCAGAATAAATGAAAACATAAGTCTACATAAAAACTTGTGTAGAAATGTTCATTCCAGATTCTTCATAGTAACCAAAATAGGAAAGCAATCCAAATGTTCATCAACTGATGGATGAGTAAACAAAATGCGGTATATCCATACAATAGAATATTATTCAGCCATAAAAGCAATGAAGTACTTGTACATACTACAACATACATGTGCCTCAAAAAGATTATTGCTAAGTGAAAGGAGCCAGTTACAAAATACCATGATTTCATTTATATGAAATGTTCAGAATAGGCAAATCTGTAAGGACAAAAAGTGTATTAGATTGCCATGGCTAGGTTGGTGGGGAGGTGAATTAGGAGAACAAAATGACTCTTAATGGGTATGCCGTTTCTTTTTAGGGAGGTGAAAATGTTTTTAAATTGATCGTGGTGATGTTTGTAAAATTCTGAATATACTGAGAACCACAGATGACAGATGAATTGTATAGTAATGAATTATATCTCAATAAAGCTGTTATTAAAATTATAATTCTCCACCCCATAATTGTGATCTGGGAATAGTGACTTTCTTCCAAAGAGTACAGTTATAAACAGAGTGAGGAAAAGAGTCACTTCACAGTGGTGAAAACTTACAAACACTACCTCAGCCAGGTTATTAAGGATGACATGATATGATGAGAATGGCACTTTACTTCTATGGTCTTCCTCCCCCAACTGATAATGCTAGTCTAAATATAAGAAACATATCAGAAAAATTCCAGCTGAGAGACATTCTACAAAATACCTGACCAGTACTCTTCAAAAACGATCAAGATCATCAAAAACAAAGGGAGTATAAGAAACTTACAGCCAAGAGGAGCCCAGGGAGACATAACAATAAAATGTAATATAGATTGGATGGGATCCTGGAACAGAAAAAGGGCATTAGGTAAAATCTAAGGAAACACAAATAAAGTATAGACTTTACTACTACTACTAATAATAATAATGTTGATCCATTAATTATGACAAAGTTACTTTAATGTAAACTGTTAATAACAGAGGAAAATGAGTGTTACCAAATTTCTCTGAACCTCAGTTTTCTGATCTCTAAAGTGGGGATAATAATAATATCTACCTCATTGTTTTGGGGATTTAAATGATTTAAGCTATTTTATATATAATGCTTGAATAGTATCTGACAAGTGATATGTGCTCAATAAATCTTAGCTATTATTACTACAATAGTTACACTTTCTTTTAGATATTTTATTTTAAAATGAGAGAGAGAGAGAGATTAAGAAAATAATCTACCTAGTGCAAGTATAAGGCTGATGCTTTATAAGAGGTTCAAAAATGCTGCCCTTTACAAAATCTATTAAGTAAGTAAGTACCTGTTTTAGAGGGAGGTTATAAGAATTGAATATGCAGGTACATTTTTCTCCATAAGTTATTTACATTTTCAATGGAATTGGAAGCAAAATAAAATATATACCTAAGGGGGAAAATGTAAAATCCATATATTATTTTAAATTCAGAATTAGTGAGGGACAAATAAGAAATATACTGTTTCCTCCATAGACCTTCATGCAAGAACAAGTAAATAGGAAACAAAACTAATTTTAATTATAGTTTTTTCACTGTCACTCACCCTTATCTGACAGCCATCCTCAGGAGCAGTGGGAAACTGCACAGGGAACTCTAAATAGAGAAGCAGCAAGGAACTCTAAATACAATTACTCCACAAATTAAAAATCTCAGCTTATAAATATTACATACATATAAAAGGTCAATCATACTTTTGCCCAGAATACTGAATGCCCAGATAAATTTGAATTTTAGATAAACAACATACATTTTTTACTATTTATTTGTTTCAAATATTGCATGAGGCATCCTTATACTAAGTAACTATTCATTATTTATCTGAAATTTAAATTTAAGTGAGTGTCCTGTATTTTTATTTGCTAAATATGGCAACTGTAGGATAGCCAAGGATAATTATGCTTTTTAGGTTTATATTTTTTTCTAAGATTATCATAAGATAATATTTTTTATCATAAGAAAAAGAAAAAAATTAAACCCTTTGTGATATCTCATACGTTTTCTAAGCAGTAATTCTGTAGGCTATGAGAATGCTTTCTTTCTGTCAAAGATCACTGACTCAGAAAAAAAAATTAGAAGTTACAACAATTATATCATTAAAGAAATAGGAATGTATCAGAGCCCCAGATTTTTCATCTAAATTCAAGAAAGAAAATGTTTTAAATAATAATTTAGAGGTTTTGACAAGAAAAGAGGAGAAAATGTGAATAAATGGAAGAAAAATAGGGAGAACAGCCGAAACAGGGAGCATGCAGCCAGACGTAGAGAAAAAGACAAATGCGAAAGGCAGAGGGAGTAAAAGGGAGAGGGAAAGGAAATGTAAGCACTCGGCACTGTAGGCTCTGAGATGTGTCTCAGAGATGGCACAGTACTACACAGAGGCTACCATTTTCCTAGGCTAGCCCAGAAGCTCAGCTGGAGTCAGAACAGCCTTATCAATGTCTCCCAAAAAATCAGGTGCAATTAAACTGAGGGTTGAATGTGAAGGTATTCTACTTACCCTGCTGCAAAAGAATTCTTTGCTTTCGGTTTAAGATGAGATGATTGAAAATGAAGAAAGGAAGGAAGGAAGAGAAGGAGTGAAAAATCAAAGGAGGGAAAAAGAAAGGGCAGCAGAAAGAAAGACATCTTCCTGAGATAGAAGGCGGGAGGGAGGAAGGTTACTAGCTTTCTCTTTAGTTATATGTAATTTTTTTTATCTACCTCAACAAAAGAGACTCCCCCGCAAGAAAAAAGGACAATCTAGAGTTTAGCTTGGGAATTTCAATTAGTCTTTCCCTCTTTACACACACACACACACACACACACACACACACACACACATACACACTATGATTACACTCTACATGTTTGACCTTGACTCGGTTCAGCTTCCTTTTTAGCATCCTTGAACCTGGCAAAATGGCAAAGGTGAAGAAGAGCTGAGTCACCAAAGATAAAGTATAATTCAAGTAAATCATCTGTAAATCATAAAGATTTAGTTGTACATTAAATTGTTACCAGGCCTAAAGAGTCGGACTTTGAGAAAAAAAAAAATGAGTTGCTATATTTTACTGCTAAGAATGAGAAATTAATTTCTATTGCATGTATCTTTTTAAAAGCACATAGATATGAAAATTTTGGAGAAAAATATCCTTATATATCATTGAAATAAAATATAAATGTGGTCTTGGTTACAATTTGGACATATCAAAACTCTTTTTTATATGTGCCCCAGTTATCTCTCTGGAGAGAAAATGCCTAATATCAAGAAGCAAAAATGGTGACAGTAGAATTTGAGGTTGTTTAATTTAGAAAGAAGGCTGGACAGTAGCCAGTAAATTTCTTGGCTTTAAATAAGACCCTGGTGAATGTTTCATTTTGATTTCTGAGATTAATTAATTATGGGAAAAATCTTAGAATTTATTTAAAGGATCACATGGGAAAAATCATACACCAGTGGAGGGGATTGGTCTATGATAGAGAAGTTCCAAGATAGGATAACTGGCATGTGGAAAATTATTAAGAAACAAATAATGACTAATGTTCTTGTTTTCCCAATTAGAAAGGAGAAATTATTTTTGATACCACTGTAGAGATTGTTAGAACCTTTACAAACTTTTTTGGGAATAAACTGGGTGTACAATGAGTCCGAGAAACTTTTCCGAATTGTTCAGTGTTGTATTTCTAGTACCTAGCACAAAATAATAGATTGTGTTATCAAATAAATGGAAAACAGCAAATTCAAGAGCAGCTCTAAGTTGTGATAAATTGAGAAACTGGAAGATTAATAAAAAGGTTCAATAAAGAAAGAAATATATGTCATTTTACTAAGCTGAAACTGATTTTAGCAATTTAGATTCCTTGAGCGTTAGCTAAGATTATTGCAAAAAGGACTGGAAAAAGTGTAGCAGAAGCATCAGATTTTAAATAAGCCTATAACACTTCTGTTGAAATTTAAAATGCAAAGGTGAAGATTTATTCTTGGTCTCTTTTCTATGTCTGAGAATAGTTTCACATGTTTTCTTGGCTTTCTAATCTTTGTTGTCAACAATAGAATATTTGAGAGATTTTTTTCCTATCATAAAGTACACCTATCATAAAAAACAAATATAAAAAATTTATAAAAAAGAATAACGTGCAAGCAAAAGATATAGTCTAGGGAGCTAAATTTTAGCTTGTCCTCTCCTCAGTCCTCTCCTCATTAGTCTGGAGTTTTCTGCAAAGATAATAAAAATAATGGCAAAGTCACACGTCCAGTCACATACTCATTCTTCTTTCTCAACTTCCCTCTTTATTTCATGCCTCTACTCTGTAAGAATTCTTTTACAACTTCTGATTGTTTTTAAGAAGTTGTACTAACAGTTTGTTCCAGAAAGTCATATTAATATTTTGTTCCATGTATTAATTATTACTTTTGCCAGAAAAATCCTTAGCCATGATTTAATTTTTTTTAATACCAAATGTCCCTTGCCTAATCTGCCTGTAACTCTAGATTTTGCAGCTTTCCACATACATTGCTTCACATTTTCCTATGAAAAAGCTTACTTTTTTAGAATTGCCATTATGTAAATGTTATTCTTCTTACAGAAAGTACTGCTAAAGCTAAATTTATCTCTATACAGAGTCCGTTTAGGTAAACAAATCCTCAAATACACAATGTTCTCTGTTTGATAGAAGTAATAGTTTTGAGGGAAATAATCAAGTAACTCAAAACATAGAAAGTAAGTAGCTTTAGTTAAATTCAAAATCAAGTTTTCAGTTAAAGCACTGAGTTATATTCCTACAATACCAACTTTTCTACTTAAAACTGCTCAGTGTAATAAAACTCTGAAAAATACCTTATTGTTAATAATTACTATCCTATGAATTCTATCATATTCATGCCAAGAGTAAAACTTTCATTTTTATGCATAGTAGTAGTAAGTGGAAAAGTGGACCTTAATTCTTTTTCCCAATTTAGGAAGACTATTTATTCAGTAACTATATTTTTTTGGCGTTGCATCGGGATACAGGTGCAGTTCCTTTCTAGATTTCACATTGTCTGGAATGTTCCATGTTTTGATCCAAATATACTTTATGTTCCACAAATGAGAGAAAGAGCTTGGAGGCCCGGATTATTTTACAAAAATAATTTTTCAATTCTTTGAAAAAAATTCAATGTTTTACATATTTTATTTACATTTTTATGATCCATAGGATACTCCTCCCTATGTTTTACTATTTTGCTAACTATAAAAGTAAAATTCAGAAAATATCAAGAAAAGAAACATCACCAGTATTTCATACCCCACAGAGAAGACATTTTAACAATTTGGACTATTGTCTTCAAGTTGTTAGTCAATTTTAAATTTTATGAAAGTTTTGAATATGCTTTTAAAATAACATATTGCAAACACTTTGTTTTCAACTTCCTGAGATGGGAAAACAATTTTGTTAGCTACTATTTCTCCTCAGAAACAGTTCAGCATTTGATTATGTTGGATTGAAGGGATGTGAGATTCAGAAATAAAAATATCTGTTGTGATAACAGAGAGAAATGCCTCAAAGGGAATCAGCCTATAAACAATTTATGCAAATTGACAATGTCCTAAACATATAGCACTATGCTTAAATTGCTTTAAATTTCTTCAGATTTTTTTGAAGTTACTTAAATAAATTTTACCCTACTAGTTCTTTTAAATCCTTTCCCATATTATTTTGTCTGAAAGGTTATCTGTGGGCTTCCAAGTATTCAGAAAAGTATTAGGGTATAAGAAATGTTCATTGGTATCAGTATTCTAGGATTCATAATAGTAATAATTCTTAAATTTTTCCAAATACCTTTTTGGTTCAAAGAAAATTATAAATAAAGTATTTCTCTCAAAATATAATAATGAAATAATAGTGATCAAGGCCTGAGATATTTTTTAAATGTTACCCTTTTATCATACATATATTTAGAGTCCCTAAACTACTATATTTCAATATTAATTAATCATTTCTGCAGACAAATGTTTACTTCCCTTTAAAATTAAATAAAACATATGAAGTCTTACTTAAGATTTAAATTGGGTGATTTATTGCAGGATCTCAGGTTTTTAATGTTTTCTAAGACTGGTCATTTTGGATAGGTGGTGAACAAACATTTATGACTTCCACTGGTATGCAAACCAGTAGTTTTTGTTGTTGTTGTTTGGATTTGTTTATGACAATCGATTCCTTTCACTAGTATCCTGGGCTACTTCTACTCAGTTTTCAATTATATTTATCAAAATGACAGCACATGTTAGCCTTCATTTCTTTTGTCCATCAAACCTTAGCTAACTCTTTAAACTTGGAATTTTTTTGCAAGGATCTAGAAAAAGATTGAAAAGACTTTCTTTTTATTGCCAAATATAATGAAGTAAATTTTAATCCTGCTTTTGTAAGTAATTTATAGATATATACTGCAATTTCCTAGTAAGTATTACTTGATTTCTCAGACAATTTGCTTCAGAAATTATACTCTCTCCCACAATAAAAAAAGTAATGTCACAAAGGTGAATTCTAAGAGACATATTGACAATAAAGGGCCATAAGCTCACAGTGGGCAAAAGTCCTAGCAAACTTGAAAAATATTTAACTGAACAATAATGGAGCAATGCCAAATGCTAAAAGTCACCAAAGATAATTTTAATTGTTGTAGATATAATAGTGTTCAATGACAGCTGTTTTGGAACAAAAAGGTTATTTCCTGCAAATTTCAGTAAGTTTTCTCCTAAAATAAACTCTCATTGATTGTTAAAATTACCAATTGTCCTTAATGGCAAATGGACACCAAAGTTGGCTAATAACTTTGAATATAGAGTCACTCTTACATGTTGATTTGTAAACACTATCTGGAGGAAAAATTAAAAGACATAATGTAGCCCAGTGTTATTTCTCCCTATGGAGATATTACAGGACTCTTATGTAAGAGAAGTAGTTGAAAAAAAAAAGTCTAAAGCAAAAAATACTTACGAACTGAATGTTGCAACTTTCCCAGTAAGCACAACTTCCTCTCTCTTTTCCCCTCTCTTTTTATGGAAATGACAAGAATAAGCTTTTTTAAAAACTACATTTTGCTAAATTATAAATAAAAAACACAATTATTTAACAAAAGATATTTAACTTATTAGTTAATAAAAATTTATTTTGTGTTCTGGTCAAATAGTACTAGAAATAAGCTACTCTGGATTTGTGTTTACTTATACACTACAAGTCTATTTTTACTTTTTTTTTGACCCAAGACTATCATTTTACATATTATGCATAATGGTCCAATATTACTTTTTGTTCTTATGAATTTAAAAAATTTGTATTGACAGCTACTTGAGTAGAAGTAATGTGAAGAAATATAAAGGTAAAGAAGGTACAGTTTCTATTCTTAAATCTAGCAACACAGTCATTCAGTTCATTTGTTAATTCATTTTATTGCTTTAATTTTTTTCTAATTAAGAAAACTAACATGTATTCATTATTTTTAAAATTGGAAAGTTCAAAAAAAGGTAAAGAATAAGAATCACCTTGAATACATTTCTCCACTCAGAGATAACCACTGTTAAAACATAAACTTATTTTTTTCTGTACATGTATATGTACAAATATATTTTTAAAGGAGATGTAGATAGCATTTGGTATTTTAAAAAATTTTTAGTTATCAGTTAAACTATGTTGAGAAAAGAACTGAAACATTTAAAAAGAACTCTCATTAACAATTCCCATTCCTTAGATCTTTAAGATTGTTTTCTTTTATTTAGTTCTACTTCTTTCTTGTGAGATCCACAGCATTCAATTATATGTACATGTTAGGTGGTATTCCAGTATTTTCTACTTAAGTATTCCTTTTAAGAAAACTTGGTTTTAAGCAAAAGATTTATTAAGGCCTTTCATAGATTAAAATAATGCATTAAATCTGTGTTTTTAGATATAGATTAAAAGGTAAGAAAAAAATTCTATGAGGCTTAATCTTCTCAAATAAGTAATTAAGAATGGAAGTAAGTTAATATAATCATGAGTATTTTACCATTCAAAAGTTTTAGAACTCAGTCATTTTGTTTCACTTTCTTTTGTAGAATACATTTAAATTTGTATTTAAAAATTTATAAAATATTGACTTTAAAAGGATAGATCTATATATTCAGACATGAAAAGACCTTATTAAGTAAAAAAATCATAGAACAATTGTATTTTAAATAATTTATACTGAACAACTATGAAAGTGTGTATGCTAAAGTGCATATGTACTTCTATATATATGAAAATACATAGAAAAGAAACTCACAAAAAACACCTTACTCTAGGATGGGAAGTGGAAGTGGGAGACACTAAGGGGGAACTTTGCTAATTTATTCTAGCTATGTCTGTATTCCTTTCAACAAAAGTAAATTCATACATCACTGGTATAATTTTTTTAAAATGGAAAAAATTAAGGTGACCTAACATCATATCCCATTTGTAATGGACCTTTTTACTACTCTGAATCTAGTCATTTCTGTAACCATATAATCTCTTCTAAGAAAGTTGAGAGCTTGTAGATAAGATACATGCATTATACTTTGCATTTCCCCCACAGCCCTGGCATTAGTGCCTTGACACAGTAGGTCCTTAATATGACTGTCTTAAATATAAAAAATAATGATGTAGAATATGATTTAGAAGCCACTATTCCACCAGGGCAGCAAAACTATGATCTTTTGAAGAGAAATCTACAAAGAGCCCTGGTTATGAATATCATTACAAGTCCTTTAAAACAACAAAAAAATGGATTTTATTGCCATTTCTAATATAATTTTTATTGCCTATAAAATTACTAGAAGCTCAGCTTAATAAACTTGAACCATACTTGGCATATGTTTTTTGAAAATAAGATCTGGGAGAAATGAAACTAGTCATTTCTAGTACCACTGCAGTACCACCTAAGAGCTCTGCAAGGGGCACCATGTTTTCTGTTGCAAAAGAGAGACCTCTGGGCACTCCATTGGAGCACAGTTACAGATGGAAGAAAGAAGGTATTTGATTTTATAATGTGAACAGAGGAAGAAAAAGTGTCAAGAGAGCCTATCCCTGACTGTTAATATTCACCTTCAATCTAGAAAGTATGGTTGTGAATTGTAGGTAAACAAGAAATTCAGTCTACTTTATTATAAATTGTATTTATTATATTAATGGATTCCAAAGTGAGAAAAGACTGGATGGATTTTTGTTGCAGGTGATTTCATTCATAAAACAGATTTATACAATACCAGATAGCTTCAGTTGTTCAAACTGACAGCTTCTTTCCAGATCTATTCTGATCCAGCCACAGTAATAGAAGTATGGCTAGAAATGCATCAATCCCCTCATTCTTGAGACTTTTCTTACTTTTCACTGGCTCTTTCTCTTTAATTTAAAACCATATTCAAACTTCTCTCATTTTAAAAACAAAAATAAAACAGACAAACAAAAAAAACCCACCTTATTTAAAGACAATATAAAAATCTACCATCTTTCCTTACTGACAAATACTTCTAAGAGCCATCTGCATTCATTATTTCCACTTTTTCACCACAATAGGTATCAATAAATGGCTAAGAGACTGGACTCAGGAGTTAGGTAGTGTTGAGTTATCTTAGCTCTATTGCAAACTAGTTGTACGACTATGGTCAAGGCCTTTCTGTGTCTCAATTTACTCATCTGTAACATGAGGATGACAATATTAATAATAATACTGACCTACCTCAGAGAACTGTAGTGAAAATTAAATAACACAATGTTCAGCTCATAGTAGGTGCTCAATAAATGCTTCTAACTGACATGGCTTCTGCCTCCATCTGGTCTTTCACCAGAGTTATCAGGCCAGTCTTAGTTGACCACTTTGTGTCATCTGAGAGTATCATCTGCTCTCTTTCTTTGACCTTCATTATACCAGACTGTTCTCATTTTTATCTTTTTCTACTTCTCTAGCTGCTCTTTGTCAGATTCCACCTACCACTTAAAATCTCACCTTCCCCAGAGATTTTTCCTTAGCCTCCTCGCCTTGTTGCCTACCCTGGCAATCTCATTTATGAGTACAATTGCTAGATAACCAATGACAACTCCATATATTTCCATCACAGATCCCCTTTCAAGACCTATTTCTACAGGAGTAGATAGCCAACTGTCTATGAACATCTTCACTTGGTTACCCACCACAAATACCTAAAATGCAACATGTCTCAAACTGAGCCTATCAACTACTTGAGTCAGAAACCTGAGCATCAGCTTAGACTCATGCTCTGGAGTGCAGATGAGTTTGTTTGTTAGTTGATTGGTTAGTTGGTTGGTTTTCGAGGCCTTGGATCCTACTTCCTGAGTATTTTTGCATGGCTGTATTCTACTCATCCTTTAAGGTTTGGAAATCCTTCTCATTAATCACCCCCTTCCTCAACCTGTGTTAGATTACTTCTTGTTCTATGTGCCCCACAGAACCATGTGATGCCACTCTCATAGCATTTATTGCAAAGTATTCTACTTAAAAAAAAAAAAAGACTTGTCTGTCTCCTCTATAGGACTGTGAGCTCCCTAAAAGCATAGTTTTTGCCTTTCAGCCTAACACATTGGATGGCAAAGAGAATGTACTTGATAAAGATTTGAAAGTGAACTTACACTAGTCCACTGTTCAGCTTGATTGATTCCACTTCTAAATTCTAGTAGCCTAGAATTTAGCACAATGATGAAAAGAAGCCCAATGATATCACAGACAATCTGCTTCTCGACAAGTAAGAGTTAACTATATACTAGAGTTCAAGGGAGCCTTGCTAAGTCAATAAATCACTTGGTGTTTACTGAATACCAACTGTTTTCCCCCAATACTGAATATGTTTACTATTTCCATTGCTCACATTTCTTACTGAGAGTAACTAGAATTAAACATTTTTTTTATGAAAAGGAAGAGATTCTTTTAGTAAGATAGCATTTTAAATGATGGTCCTGAAATACTTAAAAAGGCAATTCTCTCTGTCTTAAATGGGATTTGGACTCTGTAATCACATGATAGAGACAACATTAAAAATCTGGCCTTATATTTTGAGTTCTAACAAAATTTTTCAGTTTACTACTTCTGGCTTTTTTGTTATAGGAATTATTCTCAAATTTTAATGTGCATAAGGAGTGTACCTGAGTCAGGGAAGGAAAGAAGGAAACAAAACTGGGAATAATAATGAGAATTTGTCATTATTAATAAAACACTACAAATACTTCACACTAAAACATACAATTGTTAGTTTGCCAAAATTTTGATATTTATCTTAAAAATAGTCGCTAATCATATCATATTTTTTTATATCAGGTAGTTTCCCTTTTTTAACTGCAGGTGAATTTAGGACCTATTAAATTCTATGGTTATTCCCCAGTGTCTAATCTTCAGGTATCACAAATAAACCTAAATTACACTTAATTCATCGGTTCGCTTATTGAATACCTACTGTATACCAGGCACACATGAACTTTGAATGTAAAATATCAGAATTTAGGGGTTTCTCCTGTTTGGAATAGTGTGTTTTTTTTTAACATAATGGTAATTCAATAAATATGTGTCAACTCACTGATTAAATTTAGCGTAGAAAATACTATTATTTGAGCTCTTTTGAAATCTATACAAGAATGTTATCTGAAAAGTTGCATTGTACGAACAAGTTAGTATCAGGAAATTCCCTTGGGTAGTGGTGGCGCTTTAGTGATATCAAATATAAAAACTGCATTGGAGGATTATAATGTAAAGTTAAACAATACACTGAATCGTTTTTAAACAAAAACGGCAAGTTTAAAAGAGTTGAATAATATTCATTTAAATGAGAAATGTCCTTTTTAAGATTAATTAAATTATTTTCAATTCCACTTGTAAACAGAAGACTGACGGATCTAGAAAATTAACCATTATAGTAAATCCATTACATTACTATAGTAGAATAAAGTGCTCGACTTTTAATCCAAGGCAGTGGACTGAATACATCTACCAATCCTCCTTACCCCAAAAGCCCTTTGAATGATTAAGACCACTGATAATTCATAAGGTATTTTCATGTGAACTAGAAGAAGGCACCCCTTAGTTCAGGTAGAAGAGTATGTGGCTAGGATTCCAGATTCTTTTTGACTGGCCCCTGGGGGTAGAGTTATAACCTGCACAACAGTCTTCTGCAGCCCTGGAATAACAGAATGATGAAGCAAGGTGGGAGGTGGAGAAAGGAAATGTAAAACCATGATAGTTCTTATTCAGTAAAAAGAGTATAAATGATCCTTTTTTCTTAACATCATTTTAAAAATTGAGATATAATTCTTGCACCATAAAATTCACCTGTTCAAATGTACAATTCAGTGGCTTTTAGTATATTTAACAAAGTTGTGTAACCATTGCCACTCTCTAGTTCCAGAACATTTCATCACTTCAGAAAGAAACTTCTCTATTTCTCCTCCCCCTGTGCCCTGGTAACCACTAATCTATTTCTGTCACTATGGATTTGCCTATTCTATTACATTTCATATAAATAGAACCATACTATATGAAGTCTTTTGTGACTAACTTCTTTCACTTAGCACGATATATTTGAGGCTCCTACCTGTTGTTTCATGTATTAGCACTTCATTCCTTTTTATTGCTGAATAATACTCCATTGTTTAGATAAACTGCATTTTGTTTATCAATTTATCCATTGATGGACATTTTGATGGTTTCCACTTTTTGGCTACTATTAATAATGCTGCTATGAACACTGGTATACAAGTGGCTTGACTTTTTACAAGAAGCTTATATTCTGTGATTTTTAAAAAATCATTAAAAAGAAAAGGAAAAAAGTAATTATTTACATTAAAGGTCAAGACTGTAATTTCTTTTTCTCTTCTATTTTGTTTTTGTTTTTACTTTTAGATTTAAGTATCCCATTATTGTTTGATTGTATTGACTTTAGTTGCCTATATATTACAATTGTTCTTGAAATTTGGTTTGTAAATGTTTATCATATTTGTTTTATATAATATTATTATCTTTAAGCATGCTCTGTGATAGGTAGATTTAAAATAAATTTGCGGGGGGGGGTGAATGGTGATATTACTTAATGTCTAGTGATATTACTTAAAAGATCACAGTGACAATTATGTTTCATAGAACCAGACTAAACAATGCCCTAAGGCTAATGCCCTAATTTGCTTTCTATTATTAATAAATTATACAAGTTGTCTAGGCCACTGCAATTCCATTTGGTAAAACAGTTAAAGAAGTCAAATAAATTTATCTTTTCAAAGTTCTATACTTTGAAGAATCAACTTCCTACTGCTGAATAAAACAATTTCTTTTCCACAGGGTGGGTGTTCATTATGTGTTTACTGAATGAATGAATGAGTAATGTCTTTTTGGTGACTCTAAAATTTAGAAAATAGACAACAATGATTCTGTTACCCAGTAGATTCAGAGGCTTATAAGGATCACACTAAATGGTTCTGGATTGCCAAGCTCTTGACTGGTTTTGCTTTACCTATCTTTTAGCAGCTTCTCTCTTCTTTTTTTAAACAAATTTTTAAAAAATTAATTTATTTATTTTTCACCCCGCTAACACCCCCTCCCTTCTGGCAACCTTCAGTTTATTCTCTGTGTCTATGAGTCTGTTTCCGTTTTGTTTTCTTTGTTTGTTTGTTTTTTAGATTCCACAAATAAGTGATATCACATGGAATTTTTTTCTTTGTCTGACTTATTCACTTAGCATGAGTAATATTCCATTGCATATGTATATGTACATGCATATCTTTCTTTGATATATATACATATATATTACATCTTTATTCATTCACCTATTGATGGGCACCTAAGTTTCTTCCATATCTTGGCTATTGTAAATAATGCCAAAATGAACCTAGGGGTACATATATTTTTTTGAAAGAATCTTTTTTTTTTCAGCTAAGTACCCAGAAGTGGAATCTGGATCATGTGGCAGTTCTATTTTTAATTTTTTGAAGTATCACCATATTGTTTTCCATAGTGGCTGCACCAATGTACAATCCCACCAACAGTACACAAAGATTTCCTCTTCTCCTCATTCTCACCAATACTTTCTATTTGTTGACTTTTGTATGATAGCCATTCTGACAGGTGTAAGGTGGTAGCTCACGTGGTTTTGATTTGCATTTCCCTAATGATTAGTGATGTCAAGCAATTTTTCATATACCTGTTGGCCATTTAGATGTCTTCTTTAGGAAAATGTCTATTCAGATCTTTAGTCCATTTTTAAACAAATTGTTTGGGTTTTTGTTATTGAGTTGTATGAATTCTTTATATATTTTGGATATTAACCACTTATTGGATGCATCATCTACAAATATCTTCTCTCATTTAGTAGGTTGTTTTTTCATTTTGGCTATGGTTTCCTTCTCTATGAAGAAATTTTTTTCATTTTTTTAAATTTTATTTTATTATTAGTTTCAAGTATATGGTACATGGGTTAGACATTTATATAGTTTATAAAACAATCTCTCTAATTGTTCTTCCTCTCATCTGGCTCTCCACCTAGCCATTACATTAATGCTAACTGCATTCCCTATGCCATATTCCCCATCTCTATGACCATCTATCAACTATTAATTTATACTTCTTTAAGCCTTCACCCCTTTCTCCTAGCCCCTCACTCCCCTCCCCTCTGGCCATCACCAGATTGTCTTCTGTATTTGCAAGTCTGTTTTTGATTAGTTTGTTCTTTTTGTTCCTTAGATTCCTCATATAAGTGAAATTATATGGTATATATCTTTCTCTGTCTAACTTAATTCACTCAGCATAATAACCTCTAGGTCCATCCCTTTAGTTGCAAATGGTGGAATTTTATTTTTTTTAATGGCTGAGTAATATTCCATTGTATATATGAACCATAACTTCTTTATCTAATCATATGTTGATGGGCATTTAGGTTGCTTTCATATATTGGCTATTGTAAATTGTGCTGCCATGAATATAGAGGTGCAAAGATCTTTACAAATTATTATTTTAGTTTTTTTTTGATAAATACCCAGAAGTGCAATTACTGGATCAAAGGTATATCCATTTTTAATTTTATGAGAAACCTTCAGACTGTTTTCCATAGTAGCTGTACCAATTTGCAGCTCCACCAACAGTGTATGAGAGTTCCCTTTTCTCCACATCCTCACCAACATTTGTTGTTCTTTGATTTATTGTTGATAGCCATTCAGATACCTTTTATTTCTCTTTCTTGTCTTATTGCTGTGGCTAAGACTTCTTATACAATGTAGAAGAGGAGAGGTGAAAATGGGCATCCTTTTCTTGTTCCTGATCTTAAGGAAAACACTTTGGCCTTTCCCTGTTGAGTATGATGTTAGCTGTAGGTTTTTTACATGTAGCCTTTATTATGTTGAGGTATGTTCCCTCTATTCCCACTTTGCTGAGCATTATTATCATAAATGGATGCTGATTTTGTCAAAACCCTTTTCTATATCTATTGATATGATCATGTGGTTTTCATCTTTTGATTTGTTAAAGTGGTGTCTCATATTAATTGATTTGCATATATTGTGCCCACCTTGTATCCCAGGAACAAATCCAACTTGATTATAGTGCATGATATTTTTAATGTATTGCTGAACTTAGTTTGTTAATATTTTGTTGAGGATTTTTGCATCACTATTCATAAGAGATATTGGCCTATAGATTTCTTTTTTTGTAATGTCTTTGTCTGGTTTTGGAATCAAGGCAATGGTGGCCTCATAAAAGGAGTTAGGGAGACTTCCTTCTTCTTGAATTTTTTGGAATAGTTTGAGAAGAGTAGGTGTTAATTCTTCTTTGAATGTTTGGTAAAATTCGCCTATGAAGCCATCTGGTCCAGGACTTTTGTTTTTTGTGAGGTTTTCAATTGCTGATTTGATTTCATTGGTGGTAATTGCTTGGTTCAGATTTTCTGTTTCTTCTTGACTCAGTCTTGAGAGATTGTGTGTTTCTAGAAATGTAATTATTTCTTCCAGATTGTCCAATTTGTTGGTGTACAATTGCTCATAGTATTTTCTTATGACTCCTTGTATTTCTGTGGAGCTGTGAAGAAACTTTTTAATTGATGTAGTTTCATTTGTTTCTTGTTTGCTTGCTTACTTTTGTTGCCTTTGCATGAGGAGACATTTCCAAGAAGATATTGCTAAAACCAATGTCAAAAAGTTTACTGCTTATGTTTTCTTCCAGGAATTTTATAGTGTCAAGTCTTATATTTATGTTCTTAATCTATTTCAAGTTTGTTTTTATATATGATATAAGAAAGTGGTTCAGTTTTTTTTTTGCATGTATGTATATAGTTTTCCCAGCACTAATTATTGAAAGGACTGTCACTTCTCCACTTTATAATCTTGCCTCCTTTGTCATATATTAGTTGACAGTATAAATGAAGATTTATTTCTGGGCTCTAGACTCTGTTCCATTGATCTATGTGTCTATTTTTGTTCCAGTACATACTGTTTTTATTATTATAGCTTACAGTATAGTTTGAAATCAAGGAGTGTAATATCTCCCACTTTTTTTTTCCCTCAAGATTGCTATGACTATTCAAGGTCTTTTGTGGTTCCCTATAAATTTTAGAATTATCTAGTTCTGAAAATAATGCCATTGGTATTTTAATAGAAGTGCATTACTTTTTAATACTTTTTAACAGACATTTAACAACATTAATCCATGAGCATGCTATGTTCCTCCCCTCCCCTTATTTCTGTCCTCTTCAATTTCTTTCTTCAATATCTTATAGTTTTCAGAGTACAGGTCTTTCACCTCTTTGATTAAATTTACCCCTAGATATTTTATTCTCTTTTTAATACAGTTGTAAATGGGAATGTTTTTTTAATTTCTCCTTCTGATCATCTTTTATTAGTGTATAGAAATACAACAGATTTTTGTATATTCATTTGGTATCCTGTAACTTTACTGAAATTATTTATTAATTCTAAGGTTTTTGATGGAGTCTTTAAGCTTTTCTATATATAACATCATGTCATCTGCAAGTAGAGATAGTTTTAGTTCTTCCTTGCTAACTTGGATGCCTTTGATTTCTTTTTTTATTTCTAATTGCTGTGACTAGGACTTCCAATACCATACTGAATAAAAGTGGTGAGAGTGGATATCCTTGTCTTGTTCCTGTTCTTAGAGGAAAATTTTCAATTTTTTACCATCGAATATGATATTAACAGTGGGTTTGTCATATATAGTCTTCATTATGATGAGGTTTGTTCCCTCTATATCCACTTTGTTGAGAGTTTTTATCATAAAAGAATGTTAAATTTTGTCAAATGTTTTTTCTGCATCTATTGAAATGATCATATGATTTTTACGCTTGGTTTTGTTGATGCAATGTGTCATACTGAGTAATTTGAGGAATAAAATAATTTTTAAAAATCTGCATGCTAGGTGAAAGTATGTAGAAACTAACCAACCAAAATTTTACTGAGAAAAAAATGGATAATTATAAAAGATTAAAATCATAAAAATACTTTGGGGAAGAAAAAATATTCATGCTATGGTGGTAAGAAGAGATGCTGCCGAGATATAATGTCAATAAACAAAGTATTACTACTCTTCAGGAAAGTACATACATCTCCCCAACTCCCCTACCTCACTCCCCCCACTGTAGTACAAAAGTTTAAACATATAAATGCAATTCATAACGAACCTACCAGTTACTCAAACATTTAAAATACAGTAGAGATGCAAAACAAAAGGAAAAAGTCACCCTGTTCCAAAGTGTTACCTTCTAGAAAGAGGCTCCAAATTCCATGTTCTAGATGTATGAAAAATGTTCCTTTAGGTGTCAATGCCAGGGCTAGCAAGCTGAAAAAAGCTGTGATGATGTCCACAACAGCAAGAAGTCTGTTGGTAGCTTAGTTTATATTTTTTAGGCATTTGAGAAATAGGCACTTAGATGTCTGAAAACCTCTGCTGTAAAAGAGTTTAAAGGAAATTATATTATTGAAAAATCATAGTGGGAACAAAGCATCTGAAATCTCTCTATTAGGAAGCCCAGCTCTTGAGCCGGAGGCTCAAACTTCCCAGGCCTCAAACTCTGCTCAAAACAGAAATTGTGTATCAATAGTAGTTGTTCCATGTATCAAGAGCAAAGTTGGCACATGGGTCCCAATGTTCAAAATAAAATTATGTTCATAAAAACAGAAAGGTTTGTGGTTACCTAAGTAAGGCTCAACTCAGTAGCTGTGCTTGGAGTTTACATAAATAAATATTAATCAATTTTGTAGACGTAAATGTTAAAAATGCAACTTCTAAAGTTGATTGAATTTATGACATTCCTATTGTTTCAATAATAAAAATTTGTTGATAGCTTTCCACTTGCCATATCTTAGGCATAACATAAGCTAGAGCAACAGAGTGAATTACAAAAATATGGGAAATATTTGTTCCTTCCTCGTAATTTTGCTGCGAATTTAAAGCTGCTCTAAAATGATAATAAAGTCTTTTTAAAAATCGCTGCCATTCTAGTGTAGGGATACAAACAACAAATAAATAAAAGTTTAAAAATTTAATTTCAGGTAGTGATTTGTTGTATGAAGAAAAATAAAAATGTTAAGAGAATGAAGAATGATTGTGATGGAAGACCTCTTGATGAGGTGACACTTGAATTATTTACTTAGTAGTAGGCTTGGGTTTGCACGTTAAACACTCAAAAATCAATCATTCACCAAACATTGATTGCTCACTTATTTGGTTTCAGGTATTGTAGTGCAGTAGGTCCTGGAGTAAAAAATATCAGTAAACCATGGCTTCTGCTGTCGAGGCACTTAGTCTTGGTGAGGAAGAAGTGATAATTCATCAACAACCAATACTGAATGATGACAATTATTAAGCCAAAAGACTGCACTAAGCACAGAGGAACAAGCAGAAACACAGAGGAACATGGTTATTCCCTGTGAGGTCTTCCAGAAGGTAAGATTAAGGTTTTGCAGTGCTCCCATTTGTACAACTCAAATACTCATTTGTACAACCCAAATTGGGGATAAATGGCAGTAAAAGAAGAGTGCTATCAGTTGCTGAAGGTGACCACTCCCCAGGGCTCTGAGGACCCAGGCCCCATCAGCTCTCTCAAAGCTTATCTGCTAAAATCTGTTCTTGGCATGGGTACACAATGGCTGTTTTGTTCTGCAGAGTTGTTGTTGTTTGCAACTGAAACTATCACGACTACCTTTCCCAGGTCCAGGTTCCTTGCCCATTTCTCAGCCTGAACATATTTACAGCCTTAGGTCCTCTGGAACTCTGTAGCTACAGACAGTGGTCCTCTCAGCAATGAGCACATTTTATAACTTGCCTGTGAGAAACACTGGCTTGACAAAATTTCAGTACAAACCTTTTCTGATAAATCCCAAATCTTTCAGAGCAAATCATTCCAACCAACTTTTAAATAGAACACTTAAGAACAACATTTTTAAACAGTTTGGAATTTTTATAATGAAATGTGTTTTGGGAATTTGCTTTAGAATTATGTAGAAGAGAGGGAGGTGGGTGAGGGTATAAATAAAACAAAATTGGCCATAAACTGAAACTAGGTTATAGGTATGGGGTGGGTGTATCTGTGGGTATGGGTTTATTATACTATTCTGTCTACTTCTATATTTATCTAACTTTTTCCATCATAAAAAGTTTTTGTTTTTTAGTTTTATATGGTAAAGCCTAAGACCAATGAATTCACATGGGCATCCCGAGAAAACCATTCTCATACAGGAATGTGAGGTTCATGACTATTTTAAAATCTATTTATTAGAGTAGTGATTTTTCTTTTACATGCAAGAAAGATAGTAGAGTGTCCATCTAGTTGATGACTAACTATGATGCATATATGAAAAAAAAATCCTTCAATTTAGCACCCAAACTTGACTTTAATATATTAGTGAATGACTGTCAGAAAAAACATTCCCAATGTTCTCACCCATTTGATAAACAGCGTTTATCGATTTCATACTAGGATCCTGAGTTGGCATTTTTTCATTTTATCTCATTGATGAAATTCTGAAAATATATTATCTATGACTTCTATAGATGAGGAAACTAAGCCTCAGAGAGGGTGAGTCTTCTGCTCAGGGTGATAATGAGCAGATAGATGTAAAGGTCAGGGCTCTTTCCATTCTACCAGTACTTAATTAAAAAACAAAACTCTTGAAAGAAAAAAAAAATCAAAAGTAGGACAACTTTCCTGTTCTGAAAACTCTGCCACCTAAAGGTGACCAGGAGTTCTCTACTTTCTACCGTTTGAGACAGAGGTTAATCAGATATGCAAAATTGGTCAATTTTTAAGGAAAAAGTGGAGAAAAATTGATAAAGCAAAGCTAAATTTCTTTTTTATTCCCTGAAAATCAGAAGTATTTTTGAACTTTTGAATAATGTTTTAAAATCATTAAAACCTTAAAACTTAACTAGTCTAACTCAAAACTATTAAAACTACCAAATGAAATTTCCTCAGAGTTAAATGTCATTATTAATACCATAGGTGTTCACAAATTATAACAACAAAATATTTTCGAAAATAGGGAGTATTTCATTCAGTATTAAAGAAAAGTGTATTATTAAAGAAATGACCTTAAAATTATGTCTCTTTCAATTTTTCCAAATCATTGAAAAGAAAGCCCTAAGTTAGAGTATTAAGGAAAAAAAACTAATTTGGATATATTTTCCATGTTTTTTGTTTTGAACCAATACATGGCTGTATTATATTGTAACCTAATAATTTGTATGTAATCAATTATTTACTTTTATTAAAATATTCTGGAAAAAAATTTTATTCATAGGCAACCACCCAAAACTGAAATAGAATGCTGAACTAAGCAGAAAGGTAGAGTAAAAAGAACAAGAAATTTGAAGTCATAAGAAATGGTTACAAGCCTGGCTTTGGTACTAATGACCTTATAACAAATAGGCAAGTCATTTGGTGAGGGGCAAGTTAAGAGGGGACAGAATAGGGAGAGGAGAGAAAAAGGACCTTAATAATATTTAAAGTTGCAGATAAAATTTCATAACCAGATTTAAAAATCATGTGTGGGAACATAATAGAGTCATTCAAAAAGTAGACGTATTTGTGGATGTCAGTGTATGTGTTTAACCCAATGTGTTGAACTGGTTATACTTTTAAAAATTTTAAATTCAAGCTTATAAATCTCCTGAGAATTTATGGTGTCTACAGACTGATATATGGTATCTCAGATAAAGAGGAGGAGCAAATGTCAGAGCTATGATTGTACACAGCTATTGTAAATATGTGACCCAATTGGATGACTGGAAATGTAGTACAGTAACTTTGCTGAACTCATCTCCAAAATGGTTAAATGTCACTATTAATGCTGATATTGTTTTGCTTAACCCTTGGAAAATAAATTTTTGTCATGATTTACAATTTTTCCCTTAAAAAGTAATGTAGCAGAATTTAAAAATACCTGAGGTCTCCACGTGGAACTAGTTTAAACATAGTTGGAGTATAGTGGGAATCAATTCAGTTATGACCAACTCCAATACTAGGCCTGTTCTTTCTTCCTAATATAATAAACATAGTATGCAATTATGAACATGGGAACAAAATTCCCCTAGTTGGAAGAAAAGCAAATATGTTGGCAAATCTCAAATGAGATAACCAATTGAGCATTAATTCCAAAAAATAAGTGCCACGGGATCAAACATCAATATTCAGAAGGAGTCCTTGTGGCTGGGGAAAACTGAACCAAGGCACAATCTTTTGTCTATAGAAACTAATATGGATCAGACTGCATATGTGTACTGTTGCAGGCCAGAGACCATATGCTGTTTATCATTTTATCCCCAGCAGTTAGCAGAATGCCTGGCACAGGAAAAAAGCACTCAATGTTTGTAGAATGAAAGAATTCTGCAAGTGTAATTTACACCGTGTTTCTTCAACTTTTTAAAATGTAGCCCACAGTAAGAAACACATTTTACACCAATTCCTGGTGTACACAAATACACATACATTCTTTAATTTGAGATGTGCGTTCTGATAGTTTCTGTTCTGTTCCATTCTGTAGTCTTATTTGACATAAAAAAAATACTTTTATGACCACTAAATTGATTTAATAAGCCACCAATAGGTCAAAAGCAGTAGTTTAAAACACAGATTTATACTATTTTTATTTACATTGCTTAACTTTTTTTATTTATAGGCTTCATTAACTATAGATCACTTTTTTAAAAATCACAAAATTTTTATATCTGTAAGAGAATTTAGAAAATGTTTAAATCAATTTTAAAATATTGTACCAGATATGAGTTCACTGCAGTGGGATTCCCTTTAGCCAATGCCGTTGAATTGGAATTTTCTCACCAAAGTAGATTGGCCCTACCTCACACCATACACAAAATTTAACTCAACATGCATCACAGACCTAAATATATAAGAGCTAAACCTATAAAACTCTGAGAAGGAAATTTTGTAAATTTTCATGGCTTTGAATAGGTATTGATATGACACCAAGAGAAAAAAATAAATTGGATTTCACAAAAATTAAAAACTCTTTTGCTTTGAATAACTTCCATGAAGAAAGTCAAAACACAAATTACAGGGTGGAAGAAAATATTTGCAAGTTATACACCTGATAAGGGACTTGATTGTAAGATATATCAATAATTCTTACAGATTAACAATAAAAAGACAAATAACCCAAATTAAAAATGGGCAAAGGATTTGAATAGATGTTTCTTCAGAGGATACACAAATGGCCAATAAGTACATGAAAAGATGCTTGTACAATTAGTAATGAGAAAAATGCAAATCAAAACCACAATGATATACCACTTCACAGCCATTAGGTTAGAAAAAATAAAAAAGTCAGACAACAGTAAGTGTTGTCAAGGATGTGGAGAAATTAGAACCTTCATAAATTGCTGATGGAAATTTAAAATTGTGCAGGAGCTTTGGAAAACATGTTGCCAGTTTTCCAAAAATTAAACAGAGTTATCATATGACTCAGAAATTCTGCTCTGATATATATACCCCAAAGAAATGAAAAATATGGCCACATAAAACCTGTATGTGACTGTTCATAGCAGCATTATTATAGTAGTAAAAACAACTCAAATATTCATCAACTGATGAATAAATGAAATGCGATATATTCATACAGTGGAATATTATTTTGCCATAAAAGTGAATGAAATCCTGAAACATGCTACTACATGTATGAGCCTCAAAAACATTAGAGTGAAAGAGTGAAAGAAGTTAGTTACAAAGACCTTGTGTGATTCCATTTATATGAAATCTCCAAAATAGGTAAGTATATAGAGGGTTAGGGGCAGTGACTGCTAATGGGTTAAGAGATTTTTTGGGGGGGTGATGAAAAAGTTCTAAAAATGGATAATAGTGATGGCAATACAACTCTGTCAATAAACTAAAAATCATTGACTTGTACATTTAAAATGTATTTAAATTTTAGATTTTGTAAATTACATCTCAATAAAGCGATTTTTTTTTTTAAAAAAAAAAAGCACATGGGAACTCTGGAATGATCAAGAAGGAGAATGCATGCATGCAGTACTTCTATGCCTAAATGTAGAATGTTTAGCTATGTCAACCTGACTACCTAAGTGGCAGGCAAAGAAATAAGGTTTTTCAGTGGTCAATAAAATGGTATTTTCTGAAGTCCCTATAGAGCTGTGGCTCTTAACCTCTTATTTTAGGGGATGAGTGGAAAGACATGAATCTAGTGATTCAAGCTCTGAACCTTCCCTGACGAGATACTCATCCTCACAAAAAGTTACCTCAAACTACAAAGGAGAACCTTCTGCATTAGAGGGAAAAGAACTAGGCCTTCCCAACAAATTAAGATGTTAAAACACTGGAGAGCATCTTGGGTAAACAAGTGATAAGGTTCTGGAAATCAGGGACTTTACTCATCTCTGGAAGGACCAGGCCTACAACAGGATGTTTGGCAAATTAGATTTGAAGAAGGCAAAGAAAGTAAGGCTTCACATCCAAGAGACCAGAAGCTTTCTGAGTGGGCATCTGTTAACCTTCTTTGGATGGTCTTGATGGAGAGCGCGGCAGGAAAAGGAGCTGCTCATAGCCTACTCTGTACATGTATGAGGCAGCATGGCCCCAAACTGCTGCTTCTCAAACTTGAAAACTTGAGATTCCCACACCCCATGTCCCAACCCCACCCCATGTGTCCGGGTCCGTCTGTGTAAGAAACACTGTTAAAGAATTCAAGAAATTCTGTTAATGAGTTTAAGAAATGCTTTTAATGATTAAAACTAAAACTCTGTCTCTAAGTGACTAATGAATACCAGTGTGAATTACAAATAGAAAAGGGGGGTTCACTGAAAGTGTGCCGCACCATTGGTATATCAGATAAAAATGAGGTGATCCTAAGTATGTTTTAAGTACTTTTTGTAAATATGTCATTGAAAAAGAACAACTTGCGGGGGGCGTAAAATCTCGCAGACCACTGTGCGAAAGGCGAGACACAGTGGCCTGGAGGGAGAGGGCGGGCTCCGGAACCCCACACCCTGGCTCTACCCTGACGTGACCCGGGCATCTTTCTGAGCTTCGCTCGCGGCCCTTCTCTGTAAAATGGGACCATTTGGGGCCGCCTCCCAGCGGTGGTTGTGAGGAACAAACGCAGCTGGGCACAGAGTAGGCGCTCAGAAGAGGCAGCCCCGGCGGAGAAGGGCCCTACTCTGCGCTTGGGCGCGGGCGCCCCCGGCCGCTCCCTCCCGCCCCCGCCCCCGCCCCGGGCCCAGCTCGGCCGCGGGCAGGCGGGGCCGACCGCGCTCGGATCCCCAGCCCGAGCCCGCGCGGAGCTGCCGCCTGGGGCGCTCGGTCCGCCGCCGGAACACCGGAGAGGGGCGCCACGCCGCCGCCGCCGCAGGTCAGAGCCGGGGTGCCCGGCAGCGCTCCGGGCCACGGACGGGGCCGCGGGGTGGGTTATGCGGGGCGAGGGACGTGGAGGGAGGGGACGCGCGCTAAGGCGCCCAGGACCGACGACGGTCACGGCTGAGGGGACCGGGCAGAGGGCTTGGTCAGAGGGGACTGGGACTGATTGAGGGGTCGCTGGTAAAGGGATCTCTGGCTGAAGGGTGGTGGGCAGAGGGCACTGTCCTCGGGGACGGGCGCTGACAAGTCCGAGGCTGAGGGTCGCGCCCAGAGAAGTCCCGGCGGAGCGCGAGCAAAAACCCGGCGGCGAAGGGCAAGGGCTGCACGCGAGGCGCGCCGGAGCGCGGCGTTCCCGCCCCGGGCGCCCGTGCGTCCAGCGCTGCCCTGAGTCGGGGGGTCCGAGAGAATCCGGGACCTCCGCTCGAGCACCCCAGCGAGGTGCGCAGGCGTCCGGGAGCGACTCGCAGGGGACTGTGGGGGCAGAAACGCGGGACTCTGTGCGTGGCCGTCTGGCGGCCGTGGAGTTCTGCTCGGTCTGCAGAACCTCGGCGGCAATCTTGGTGGGGTCGTGGTGACAGTTTAAGCTAGGGGCGCTCTTGGGGTCATCCAGTCCCGGTGCCCTTAAGCATTCTGCTGGCCTTGAGCCGAGTGGGGGCTGGGGGCGAGAGTCGTTGGGAACCGAGAGTGCGGTCCCCTCCCACTCGGTGTTTGTAAAGAGAGCGTTAGCGTGTTGCGGGCCCCCATTCTTGTCCACGAGCTTTATACTACTCTCTGTAGCCTAACCGAAGTGAGTAGAGAAATCATGGTCCCTCAGTGCAGGGAGTGCAAGGTGGGTGTGTAGTCTTTGGTACTTTATGCCTTGGTATTTGGGGAGGAGCCTAAGGTTAAGGAGGCAGAAACTGGGAGTAACCTATCTGCTGCTTTTATATAAGGTCAGTTAGGTAAAGAAAGGGCCTTTACCTCTGCTGGTGAATCAGAAGGCTGCATTTCTAAATTCTTGTTAACTCCCAGTGCTTAGGTGAGTCGGCTCACTGTGATTGCATTCTTTTGAAATGTTTTGATGATGTGTCCAAAATTTGCAAGATGACGATGATGGTGACCGTATTATATCGTTATTATTTTGATGTGCTCTTGCTTTACGTTGAGAATCTAATTCACTTGAGTTTAATGGTTGGAAAAATAGTGTCAATTATTTTAGGTGAATAAATTAAAAAAATAGTAGTGTGTTAAGCTGCAGTTTTTCTTTTCCTTTCAAGCTTGGGGACAAAATGTACAATTATTTTGTGTAAATTATCATCTGGAGACAAAACCAGGCAAGATGATGAACTGAGTTGTGTGAAACCTATTGCTGGAGAAACCCTATTTTGGAGTACATTATTTTAATGTCAAGTGTTTTTTCATTCATGAAACAAATTGTAATTGGAGTTACTGAGAGAACAATGACTAGCTTACCTTTACAAGGACCTGGGCAGATATTCGGCAGATCTCATGTATTCTGTGGCAGTGTTCCTGTCAATATGGAAGTGATCAATTGCTAACTGAAAGCAGAACCAACCTGATGGTGCTAAATTATCTAGAAAATCCTCTTGTACAGAGACTGATATAGACACCGTGGCTTCTCTCTTAAAGAAATACCTTTCTCTCCTATGAAAGTTTTATAGAAAACACTGATATTCCCAGTTAGCATGTGATGTGATATTTCAAAAGATCCTTTTCAGTTTTAGAACAATTTTTGTGTTGTATGTTTGTCAGATTTACTCTAAAGGTTATTCGTTCCGTAGTGTTCTTTAATATACAAAGTTTTAAAACTAATCTTGTTAGCCAAAAAGTGAAGTTTGTTACAAAACCATCCATTTTTGTCTTACTGTGTACTTCACATAATTTTTCTCCTCTATTTAAATTAGATAATATCTGATATTCCATTTTTGATAATTATATCTTTAAAGATCTGAGAGTCAATTAGTGATTGACTACTCAATCCTTTGCAACTCACTGGAAGGAAAAACACTGTTGATTTAATTTTTAAATCAAGACTTTTATATTTAAGTTTGTTTCTAGCTTTTACGATAACTACTGTTAAAGCATGGCATCAGTGAAGTATAAAGGTTTGGAGAATTCTCAGCTAAGTTTATTGGTCAGTTTTTTCATTCTTTTAAATTTAAAAGAATATAATTTCTAAGTTAAAACTGATTGGTATTTTTAATAATTAAATACACTTTTCTTTGAAGAATTAGTTAATGTTTATTTCTTTGTAAATTTCAGAATTACATTGAAATGGTAAATGATAATTTTTAAAAATCAATATTAATTTTAAAATTTCTGTGATGTTAAAATTATATTATCCCTATATATTAAAATTTATACAGAATAAAAAGTGTAACTTTAGAAATATGCATTAGAAATGCATTACTGATCACAGCTAATTGCTTTTAATTAATAAGTAATGTGACTAAAAGCAAATACTTATTTTTCTCTCTTCTGTAATTCTCTGAAAATAAGGATGTTTGCCACTAACTTAATTATCAAGATAATTATGCATGTGAAAGTGGTGTGAAAGGCACTGCTATGAAAACCCACACAAGTATTAATGACACATTTCATTTAGTTTTCAAATTGTGAAATGGTTGTTAATAACAAGAGACTTTCGTGAGATAGGGGAAAAAATGTTAAAATAATACTTCACAAATGTTTTGTATATGCTTGCACGTACTTTCGTTTCTTTCATAGGATCTGCATATGCCCAATAGATAGAACAGAAAATGTTAGTCATTCTAATTTATGTATTCTTCTGCTGAATTCATTAAATTTAGAAATATATGTCATAAGTTGTGGCAAATGTACTGGAACAAATTTTTGGTCTCAGGATTCTACTAAATAAATATTAGTTGTAGAGGATTTTTTAAAATCACTAATCAAGAAAACTTGATTTAAGTCACCAGTCTAGAAGCGTAAACATATGCCCCCCGCCTTAAAAATTATAAAACTGAATTTCTAACTTGCTTTTCTAGTTGACCTTTTGAGCTGTTCATTTCTCCCTCTTAAGGTAGAAAAACAACAAAAAGAGCAGTGATTTAAAATGCTTACAAAGGTCCTTTAAAACTGATGAATTTGACTCCACAAAAGTACAACAAGATCTGCGAATAACCATCTTGCAAGCATAGATAGCACCGACTTATCATACTTCAGTTGGTTTCATAGCATTCTAGGTAAATTTTAATGGAAGAGTATTTGTAATCCTGCTGGGGGGCTCTTATTTATTGTTTGTATTCTATCACAGTACAGAAGTAGATTTGGGAGAGTTATATGGCATATGGTTTAAGATGAATAAAAATATTGTGTTTTTTTTATTTACCTAATATACTTTAGTAGGTTCTTGGAGGGAAATTAACTCAAATACAATACGCCATATCTTAGGAAAACTTTTGTAGAGTGTAAGACGACTATCGCCAATAATATTATACACTTAAATTATTTTTTAATTTAAAAATGGGTTTATGTAATACATTTTTCTTCAACAATCAGTGTGTACCAATATTTTAATACTGGATATTTAATTGAGAATGTGAGTGTTTACATTTTTAACAGTTTCAGTTATTATAGCGGGGCAAGTGACTTATCCTTTCTAACTCTCCATTTACTTACTTATCGGTGAAATGGGAAAAATATTGCAGTTATTGTTTTGTGCTCTTTTTTTTTGGCATGATTTTAAGACTTTTATCAGCAAACCTGTGTATCTTAAATGATATGACCTTGGCCCTGAATTTAATTGAGCAGATATTTTAAAGAGAACCTTTATAATTATCTGCATTAGAGCTAAGTAACTCTTTTACAAATGTTAATAGTTCACTGTAGTACGAAGTTTGATATTATTGTTAAGAATGAACTGAAGATAATTCTTGCTGTGTGATGATCAATTTATCAATTATTTCTGGAAATATTTCTTCATTATTTGATTTTAAATTGTCATCATTCCCTGATGACTTTGGATAGAAATCAGCCTAATAATTATGGTTGTTTTATTGATTATATGTTTGTGACTAGATATAGTGTGGATGCTCTTTTGTCAGTATTGTATGTCTAATGTGTAATAGAAGGCACAGATTGTACTTTTTTGTTTTTTGATAAAGTTCTGTGCTTTAAATATATTTATGGTGTACCTTGTGAATATTTATTGTATGTTACCCAGGAACAAGTTTGTTGTATAATAAGGGCGATGATCCTTCAGATCAAAAGACAGTTTAGTATCACAGCCTAAAAAACTAAATAGTGACTTGTGCTTGTAAAAACTGGGTCTCTTTCTAACAAACTGTAACCAAAAGGTAGGCTTTTAATGACTTGAAAAGTGAATATGTCTCCTAATAACCCACCAATTTACTAGTAGAGAGTAATTGGAAAAGCATGTAATTAACCATGCATTATCCAAATAATACATTTTAAATTCTCCTTATGAGTTGTTAAATAATATATTTTATTATGAATTGACCCCTGTACAAGAAAGTAAGGGACTTGGTTTCAGGCCTGAACCCCACTATTTTCCTGGAATATAGAGTTGCAAGGCCCAAGTAGGGATATAACTAAACGGAAGGGGAAGCAGGGGGCAAAGAAAGACTTAGGCCAGTGCCTGTAGGTGAATGTTCTATTTTCCTGTAGCTTCGCTTTGGTGGAGGGGCGGGTGGCGAGGGGAGTGGCATTAACTTCCACTCCCTTAATGGTATTATTTGGACTTTCTAAAAAATCCAAATGGACTTTCTCAAAGTCGTTGCTGTACCTTCAGCTCTCCCAGTGACCAGACCATTCTCAATTTAAATTTTTTTCGGAGGATAGTGTGCAATGAATTTCCTTCTCCTACTATAATTTCTCAGATATAAAGGAAAGAGGTGAAGTCATCAATTCATGCAACATGAATCAATTAAAATAAAGATTTAAAACCGTGTGCTCAGTATTTAAACTAGATCATATAATGGTTTAATTTAATTGAATTCAGTATCTGTTTAGGAAACATTTTTATTCCACTGCATTGATTTCAGCAAATAAATTCATTGCTGGTTTTAACTGAGTTTTTTATTTTTTATTTTTTAATAACTAATTTGTGGATTCCTCTAGGAGAATTGTACTATATAGTTAAGACTTATTGAGACAAATTTTCTGACCTTCTGGGAAGAGTTCAGATTAGTACAAACCTGGGGTGAGAAGTCTTTCACAGTTTACCACAGATAAGGAGACGGTAGATAATGAGGGAGGTAGAAAAATAGGGGAATACCCTGAGTAGGAGTGTAAGAGATTTCTGTACGCTCAGCTCCTACAATCAACAGGTTTCATAGTTCCTGTGCATAGACCTGAAATATAAGGTTGGTTTCTAAGAATGTTGTACCCTGCTCTTTGATGACATCATAGAATTTTAGAAAAGCTTTAAATTCTAAAGTTGCCACTTAGCACTGTTGTTATCTTTAGCTCTATAAGTTGCCTCTGGGAAAGTGAATGGGAAAAGGTTTTTTTTTTATCCTGTATGTTTAAGGAATAAATTTTTCTTTATAGTCAAGTCAGTGAGGAAACATACCTGTCAGACTGCCAGAGTGCAATGATGAAATCCTGGAAAGAACCCCTTAAACTTGACCCTACCCCACTGGCTGTCATTCCACCTCTAAAACTCTTTTTCATTTGCAGGTTTGGAGTTCACTTTCATAATGCCAATATTTCTAGCCAGGTCAATTGTTTAAATCACCATCAGCAAATATTTCGGAGGTCAGTTCCTAGTTCCCTTGCTACCTGAAAACAAGGCCTTCAAAGAATAAAAAACACATTTGGAATTTGAAAGAAGGGACAAGGAGAAGGAAAAATAAAAGTAAAGCAATTCATGCCCCGATTTCTCCATAAACCAGCCTTCATGAAACAAAATATGAAAATAGTGATTTGAAGTGGTAGTGATAGGAAAGGATATAGTCTCCCATAACTGCCTTTATTTTTCTCTTGAAAATCAGCACATTGTAATTCTTCCCTGAACAATTTTTTCTTTCAAAGAAAACAAGTTGTTATTCTCAAACATCAATTTACCTAGGAAATGTTATCAAAATTAATGTTACGAATTAGTTGTCGGTTAATGTAATCAAACATCTGAATATTTCCTCTCACTGTAGTTTATTTTCTCTGTGATGTTAAGCAAATTATCTATTCTCTTCATGAATTAGGTAGTTCTTCCAGACTTTTAAAGTAGCTTGATAATAATTTTAAATGAGAGGACTCTTAATCTCATCAGAGAAAATACGCCAAAGAAGTATAAATAATGCTTAATAGTTCAGCAGATCTACGGATCATAAATTTCATACATACTTTATTTTTTTTCTTTATTTTTTGCCAAAAATAGTATGGCAAGCCAACACATCTCTGTTAGAAACAGAAGCTTGAGTAGCCACCTCAAAAGCAGGTTCGCTGATTATGTGATTCAGCTGATAGGTGGTGTTAACAGTTAGGTATGGGCCACCCACATGCCTATGACTAAGCATATATCTTTTTCCACAGTATTGCGGAAGTCTAAATGTAAAGCACAGAATCCCAAAGTGTTACCTGACTAAATGTTCTTTTCTGTCAGTTGGTAATTACCTGTATAAACACGTTTTTGATTGCATATAGAAAATTACTTATTTAAATTCTTTCTTGTTTTATATAGTAGATAGTTTATGAAAGAAAAAACACATGAATAGTGTATATATAAATGAAGAAGTTACTTTAACAAATTATTTGCATATGCCAATGAAATCCGGAAGAACGAAGTATATACCCAGGCATTTGCCAATGTAGGATTACTGCATGTTTTCCTAAAGCATTTGGAACTAATTAGAAACATCCTGGCTTTATTTAAAGGCAATATAATATATTTTTAAACTTTGTTTACAAGAAGGTCCAAATTGTTGGCTTTTAGAACTAGTGTAGTACAGTTTCTTGAAACAAATACTAACTGCATTTTATTCCTCTATCTCCAGCATGTAGTATAGCATATAGCACATTTAGGCACTCAATAAATATTTTAATAACAATACAGAAATAGTCTAAGGCAGTGGTTCTCAAAGTGTGATCCTTGGACCAGCAGCATCAGGATTATCCAGGAACTCTGTAGAAATGCAAATTCTCAGGCCCCACCCCAGACCTACTAAATCAGAAATTCTGAGGGAATTCTGATGTATACTGTTTTAGAACCCCTTGCCCAACATGATTACTGCATCCAAGATGATAGCATGGAGCCCATTGGTGCACTTAGTTTGTATTATTTTAGTAGCCTTATCCCTCCTTTTAGTTACTGTTCTTTGCCATATTCTCCCCATTAGTACAATCTCTGGGGATCATCCTGTAAAATTACCCT
Source organism: Macroglossus sobrinus (assembly GCA_004027375.1). Taxonomy (NCBI): domain Eukaryota; kingdom Metazoa; phylum Chordata; class Mammalia; order Chiroptera; family Pteropodidae; genus Macroglossus; species Macroglossus sobrinus. The sequence goes on along the minus strand of PVKZ01001066.1, from coordinate 338,761 downwards.
GATTGGTTTGACATTTCATACTTAAAGAAACTCAGTGTTCCTGTCAGTATGCTGTGTCAAGAGAAGCTAGTTTGCTCACTTCTTAGTCCAAGTGTCACTGGTTCTTCTCACCTTAGAATGGTTGCTAGGATTCTGAGTCTCCAAGTTCAAAGAATACAACTTCAAAGGCTGGATTTTATAAGATCACTGAGGATGCTCCACCCCTAGAGGATTCACATTAAACAGAGTTAAAAGATATGGATTTGTAAACCTTAATTTCAGTTTAATAATATTAGAAAACATACTTTTCCTAGTCATTGGCAATAGTTTTTTTAATTCTAAAATTTCGTAATCATAAAGAGCTGATGCAGAAGCATGTAAAGGTAAACTTCTACTACAGGTGGTCATTGTGAGACGTTGATATAACCTGTGATAATAATTAAAAAAATTAAAAAATTTAAGATAACACATGAGTAGAGGTTTTCCAAAATCTAGTCAGACCTCTGAGTGAACACTGTACAAGATATATCTATATATCTATGTATAATATATATGTACACACATAGACACGTGTATAACACACACACACAGAAAAATTAATTGGAATTAATTAATTTTTTCTTTCTTTTGTTTCATTGTTTTAGAAATTCCAGAGGGAAATTTAAGTGGTTTGCCTTTGACCCAGGTTACAGGTTACATTTTTCCTGTCACTTTCTTTAAGAAACTTGTATCAGCCTGTTGACTTTAGAATAATTTTATCTAAATGAAAACAAAGTTCTAAAACTTTTTAGAAATTTCATATCAGGGATACTAAATATTTCTTCTGTTTCCCCAATTTCTGATGATTTATTGCTTAATACAGCTCAAGTCAAACCTCAGCTATCAAAATTCAGTTTATAGCTCTTAGAAATTGTTGGTGGGTTATACAAACCTAATATGATACCTCAAGGAACAATTTTGAGAAATGCCTTTTTAATGAAGATTTGCTTATTCAACAAATATTTATTGAGCTCCTATCTTGTGCCTAGAGCTGTTTTAAAGAAGGAGCATAAAACAATGAATAAGACAGACAGATTTCATCCCTCCTGCAGTTACCTATATTAACAAGAACATTAGTGGGAGAGATGGTGACTAAGGGGAGATTGCAGTCTTAGGCCATGCCTTGTTTCTAGACAGCAATGCTAGGCCAACATGAAGTTGGGTGGCTACCTTTGAGTTAGGTGTGCTTTAGAGGAAAACCTGTGTCCTTGAATATTTTTTCTAGATCTCTTATTATATTATTTTAGGTTACACACACACACACACACACACACACACACACACACACGCAAACACACACACATGCATGTATGATGTATTGTATATTATATATAATGCATTTATTACATTATTTTTTGTAATAAAATTATTAACAAAGGAGGTAGCATGCATTCTTTGTTAATAAGGTATTACTATTCTGGAAAATCCAAATGACAAGGTGATTATGCACTTTGCAGAGCGATTATGTTATAATGCTCTCATCATAGATATATTTAAGCAGTGAACTGTCCAAATCAATTTAGTTCATAACTTTATTTACACCTAACAAAAATGTAAAACAAAGTTTACTGGGACTATCCCATTAGAATTTTTAAAAAAGAACAAAAACAACTTTTTTCCTTGGGAAATATAGTAAGCTACTTTCCTTTAAAAGCCTATGAAGCACATCTCCATATTTAGAATATAATATTTGAGTAAAAGGGGACCCAGATTCTATTTCAAATGACCCTTCTTTGGTCAAATTAATTTTATAGCTATTTCCAACTTCTGTATTCACAATCAAATTGTCCAACTATAATTTCAGTTCTGTTTTTAAATTGATAGAAAATATCTTATTGATATCTAAGTGTAGAATAAATTCTGAACATGAAAGGAAAATAAATTTTAAAGGAATTAATATGAAGTTAAATGGAATTTATTTTCATATATAGGGTGACATGGAATATTGGAGTGCAACTCAGTGCAGATGTAACCAAAACTTTCAAAGTTTACATATTTCATCAGTTTATTCAATTCTATAAACTCTATAGACATTTTTTGAATGATCATTTGCTTTTCAGCACTAGATATCTTTATACGGGAAACAACATCCATCCACCTGGAAACATGGCCTTATAGATGGTAAGACAGGTGCTTTTTAGTTTTGAGACTACACCATGCTGGGCAGATGAACCAGCATCTATCACTAGACAGGCAAATAAAAAGTTGAGAAAATGACTAAGTGATTGAACACTTCATGTTGGCATGGTTGTATCGTTAGGCCATTCACATGATTCATGCTGTGTATTCCACTATGCCTGCTGGAATCATCTTTGATCCTAATGAAGCACAATATATACACACAATTTGTTTTTATTATGCACATTCAGTTTTTAAATGTCAGGGTGATTTTCTTTGTCATACAACATGTGTGTGAAATATTTACCCGGGCCACCAGCTTTTGAATTCAGAAAACACGGGCTAATTTTAATCTTAGCCAAAGTAAAACAGAAGGCAGATCTATTCTGAAGTGTAATCTAATGTGGACATTATACATGACATTTGCCGTCATGTCTTATAGTTTTATTTACAAGTTCTATGTACCAGACAAAATATTAATAAGTATTGTATTTTTTATTCCTCTTACATATATATACATTGCATACCTTCCCTAATTCACAGCCTATAACATGGAGGACTGAGTATTATAAGTACTTTATAAATACTTTTAAAACTTGATTTGATTTTGAGGACAAGTTTTGCTTTATTAGTATCACTTGTTTGAGATTCTCAGTGCTACAGTTGCCTGAATTTTTAGGGAATTCCCTAAATTACTCTTTAAAATGTTAATTTCTATTTTATGTAACATTTTTATGATATGTAATGATATGAAATTAATGCCAGGGGACATTTTACTATTCTAAAGCAGCCAAATGGGATATGAGAAGGAAAAAAAAATGTTAATTATAGACTTTAGCATTCTATGTTGGATCTTTTAGTTGTTCTGGTCAGAAGAACAGGTTTTAAATGGCCTAAGGGCCAGAGCACTGTTCTACATTCTTGTTTGGAGGCTTCCAATGACAACTGTAACAAATTATATTTAGTACTACTGCTAGAGAAAAGTTCACAGTAGTGTACAATACCAAATGTTAGATTTATTGCTCATGCATAGAATGAAACTATTTCCCTTTCAAATTTTTTGTTAAGTGTTAGATAAAATATTGTCAAGTTTGGGCCTATTTGCTTCTAAAATACAAAATAATTTCTCAGCTATTTCATATATGAATCACAAGTATTATCATCATAATTACTTAGCAGTTAATTTCATTTTACAAGGTAGATGTGGGTTTATAAGCAGCTTTAAATCAAAATACCAAAGAAACTGATTTACATATAAAAACAAAGCAAGTAGACAAACTTTTTTTTTTAATGTAGCATTGTGACATCTCTGCACACCCAGTCTTCTTACTACACCTTCATCTGCGGATGTAGTATTCTATCATGAAAGATCAATGCAGGGAATTTGTACTCTCTCAACCCTTGGGCACCCTGCCATTAGCCTCCTGCAGTCACATCTGTTCATCTCCTACTAGGTAGGGCAAAGAAGTACCCTACTAGACACTATAGTAGAGGGAGGACAGAGCATGATAGAAGGAAAGATGAAAAACTGAAATAGGTATGAAGCTTTCATTGACAATTCATACTACAGTTCCATTAACTTAATGTTCATTCCAAATGGTCACACACAATGAATTGCACACATGATCAAGTGGCTTCTAGGAACAAAGGGAGACACCAAAGCTCCAAGAACTAGTAGTTTATAATCTACATGAATCAAAAAGGGGTAAAGTTAATTGTAACCAACATTTCAAAGCAGTATATGATTAAGGATTAAACTAAGTAAAGCAGAAAACAAATGCTATAAAAATTCAGAGAATGGAAAGATAAGTGTGGCACAGAGGTGTAGCCAGGCCAAATCTTGTAGAGAAGGTAGGAATTGAACTCAACTTTGAAGTTCAGGAATTGCCAGAGTAACCTTATGAAAAAAAAAAAAAACACTAAAAAATATACAGAAAAAGAAACAAGGGAATCAAAGTACCATTCCATTAATATGAAATATCCAGAATAGGCAAATCCATAAAGATAGCAAATTAGTGGTTGCCAGGGCCTGGGGAAATGGGGAAGAGGAGTGACTGCTTAATGGGTACAGGATTTCCCTTGAGGTGATTAAAATGTTTTGGAATTAGATAGAGGTGATGGTTGCACAGCTTTAAAAATGTACTAAATGCCACTGACTTGTGCATTTTAAAATAGTTAATTTTATGTTCTGTGAGTTTTACTTAAAAAAAAAAAAGTTTAGGAATGGAGATAGCAGAAGAGAAGAGGAAAAGAATTTCCAGTGGAAGTAAACAGCCTGGCCAAGAGAATAAGCACGGATTTTGGGGGACCTTTGCAGAGATCAACCTATTTGATGTGGATAGCACATATATGTGAGTTAGTGAGAAATATGTTTAGAAAGGTAGATTTTAGGTAAGATGAGAAAGGGTCTGGAATGCAGGCAAAGCAATGTGGATTTTATCTTATAAGGAGTGGTGAGATTCCAGGTCTTGAGGAGTGAGATGATTTAGTCAGAAGATTAATCTGTGCAGGGAAAGCAGTTAGGAGGCTATCTCAAAATCTGGACATAACATGAGGAGGGCCTGTAGAAACCAAGAGGAAGGAAAAATGTGAGACACGTTCTAAAGCAGTGAGTGATACTCCAAGTATGGTCAATGGACTGATGCTCCTCACAAATTCTTAGTTACTGACTTAGCACAAGGCACATACAGATTTAAGGATAAGCATTTAAAAACTTTTATACTGTCAGGATGTTCAAATGCATGGTTTTGCTTTTTTGCATTAAAAAAGGTTCCACAATGGATTGAAAAAGAAAAGAAAAATCCCTTCGCCCCAGAGTTAGAGCACTATGGCCCTAAAGGACACGTTGACTGGACTTAGTGACAGGGTCACGTAGTGTAGTCATCGGCCATTTATTTACTCATTTTTATGTCAGTAGACATATTCATGCAGAGTCTGACCATCTGTCAAGTCATGCTTTGGTAGGAGGAACTAACTAGGTGATTTATAAGTTCCCTTCCAACTCGAAGGTGCTGTGATTCTCCATTCTATAATGTTAACTTAGTAGCTAACATATTTCTTTCACACTTGACTGTATTAGAACACCAATGCATACTAAGTGTCTGGCCATTTTCATTCGTACTTATAATTACATTAAATTTGAATGCAAATTCTATTTTAAACATATCTATATAGTTAGTTCCATAGTTCTTTTTAAAGAAAGTACGTTTAATGCCAACATTTATTTCCAATTTTAATATTTGTAGTAAGTTCCTCTTCCACGTGATATTTTTCGCAAGTAATGCAAATTTCTGCAGAAGTGAGTTACGTAAATCACAGTCACGCTGCTGATCTTTAAGTCATTTGTTCTTGTTCCTGTGATGTAATGTTGTGGTTGATCAAGACCAGGCATGACTAGCCTTTTTGGGAATGTCTTTGTGATTCCATTTTGATGTTGGTGAAAGTTCACATAGCTTTTATTATTCACCATTTTTGACTTAGTTATTGTAAGCTTAAAACTGTTATTGTCAACATTTAGTAACTTGAATTGTCACAGATTAATTACATTTGGAGGACCTGAAAGACTTAGACTCCTGTAGGATTGAAACCCTCACTATATTTTGGAGGAGTTAAATAAGGTACATTATTTTCATAAGGACCATTTTAGTACTTATGGTATCACATGAAGAAAAAGATTAGCTGAAGAAGAAAAATTCATTTCACTTCTAGTAGAATATTTTATTAAATAACCATTTTCATTATGTGTTATTAAAAGAACTTATATTTTTTCATTAGAATATGTGTAAAATTTTGAATTGTGCCTAGATCAATGCCTGATATTTAAGATTCACAGTAGATATTGAATATTGTTCATTGAATTGTGGGGTAATGGTGGACAAAACCTTTCAAATGGAAAAATAGTATGAACAGGAGTAGGAAAATGTATTTATAGAAAAGTATAGTTTCCTGAAGGTATCATGTATGTATAATTATAAATGTGAAATTTTTTGGCTAAATAATTTTGGTGGCTTATTAATTTCTTCCCAGTATTTAAAATACCAAGATGATTTTGATGCTTACATCCAAAGTGAATGCATGAACTTAAATATCAAAAGTTATTACCTCTGACTAATCTGAATTTCTAGGCCTTCCTTTCTTTCTCTCTCCCTCTTTCCTTCCCAGTACACCTTGATTTTGCTCTAGCTGTAATACTTAATTTCCTTCCTTTACCACCTTTTTCATTCATAGTATTTCTCTTTTTTTCTTTTTCTCGTTTTCTCTTTTTTTCCTTCTTTTTCTGGCTCTGTTTCTCTTCCTGTGATGCCTCTTTTTTTTTCTGTTTCCCAGTTTCCAGCTTCTCTCTATTTGGCTAGGTCTCCAACTATAATATGGAAATGAAATATATTTTTATCTGCTAATCAAACGAGGAAGTAGTGATTTTTTTGTAGAGATATAATTGACACAAAATTATAAGATATTTGAAGTGTATATCGTGGATATTTGATATATGTATACATTGTGAAAGGATTCTCTACTTCTAGGTAATTAACACATAACACATCTATCATACATATTTTTTTTCTTTCTTTTTTGATAAGAACATTTAAGTTCTACTCTCTAAACAAATTTAAGTTATATAATACAGTGTTATCAGTTATAGTTATTATACTTTACATTAGGGATGTTTTTATTCTGAATTTGATGTGAACTGAATGTTTATGTTCCTCTTTCTGAGACTAAAAAAATTGATTATAATTTATAAATGGATTTTGATGGATTTTAAAAAAAATTGTTGAATCACTAATCCTCAAATTGAGAAAAGGAGACAAATAGACATTAACAAGCATAGTGGCTTATTGAAATAACTCCTATTTATCTTTAACAACCTTAATTTCTATCCTGTTTTCCCAAACAACAGATATATCATATGATCCTTTAGCATCTAATTACATCTGTTTATATGCAGTTACAGAAGAGCTGGAATATTTGTCCATTTTGTTAATTCTTTATCCCCAGTGCTTAGAACATGGCTAACAAATATCAGATGCTCAGCAAATAATAGTTGCTTTTTCATTTCAAATCTACAGTCTCATTCTACTTCCTAATCCTAAATATCTATCCTAACTTTTTAGAGTAACATTAATCATTAGGATAACTTAATTGATGATGGATTTATAAATATAACCATACAATTTCATGTTCAGAGAATGCTTTCTTTCCTTTAGTCTACTACATGGTTTAAATTCTTTGCCAAAATGTCATTTAACCATCCTACCAAAGGACTCTTCCTTAATTTTCTCAAGCACCAAAAAAGTAGTTTAGCTATTGATAGTAATAGTTAATATTTATTGAGCACTTATTCTGTATCAGGCTCTATTTTAAGCACATTACATATGTTATCTCATTTTTTTTCTCCCAACAATTATGTAAGGTGAATACTATTATCTGTTTTGCAGATGAAGAAACAAGCACAGAGATAAAAATAAGCTGCCAAGTGATAAAACTAGGATTTAACCCAAGTAACCTGAACCCAGTACTTAGTCTTGCACTCTTTAGTAAGAGCCTAATTTTCCAATATTTAACTTGCCAAGGAAGGAGATATCTATACTCTACCACCTTTCTACACTTAACAATTAGATCTACAGAAGTATAACCGTATTCAGATATAATCACAGCTTAGATCTAAACTTTTAGTTGTTCTGGTTCACTGCAAATCAGTTCATGTGTCTTGTAAGGGGTGAGCAACATGAAAGTACTTATTTTTGTTACTTGTGACAAGGTAAATGAGAGCACTAAATCTTTAACTCATATTTAGTAACTCTACCATCACTTAATACCAACTTCTGTTAGGATATTCTTTATTCCATTTTTTCTCTCAAATTCATCTCAATCTGAAGTCATTTTATTTTTTCACCCCAGGATATAGAGGTCAATTTAATAGCAAATTTTGTATGACCATTGTAAAAATTGAGGGAAGGCTATAATTGGTCCATCTGAGTCTTGCCTCTAATGGAACCAATTAGCAATTTCAAGGAGGGGAGGGCAGTGACAGATCCATGTATGTAGTTAGATATGATAAAAATTAATCATTTGGGAGTATTCATATACTTTCACTTTCCTCTGTCCACCAAAGATTTTTGTGAATTATTAGAGAATGAGTGGAAAGGGACTGGTCATGAAAAGCTGGAGGAGATTTAAACTGATATACATAATAAAATGCTAAGAAAGAGAGGAAGAAGGAGAGATTCTGAAATTACTAGGCTAGGAATAGAGAAAGTGTTTAGTTGGGAACGCTTTTGGAGAAGGAGATGCTTCAGAGAGTAGAGTGTGAAAAAAATTGGAGGGAAGGGGGAAACGGATATGGAAGGAGAAGTGTAAAAAAGGAAGGTTTGCTTATGGCTATGAATTGAATCTTTAACATATTTTGAAAGATGTGTGAGTGGAGGATAGAATTCCATTTAATCTTGCAGGGAATGAAGAGTGTCCAATTATGTGTTGAATTGTGCTTTAATTCTTCAGAAGAAGTCAGTTTGGATGATGTTGAATTTGAGGTTTATGAAGAACCTTAGATAGAGAAGTTCAAAAGAAAGTTAGAAATACAGATTTAGAACTTTTGAGAGGAGAATTGTGGTGAGACATAAAGGTTTGGGAGCTACAAGTAAGTAGGTGTGTTTATGGGTAAAAGAGGCCAAGAAGGAACTTGTGGAGCACACAAAATAGAAGGGCTCAGAAAGAAGAGATACCAAGAAAAGGGACAAAAATAGTAGTCCTATGGTAGGATAAGAATTCAGAGAAATTGGTCTCTGAGTAGCTAGGGGAGGAGACTTTTAATAATAGATGATGGACATAATGTCACATGCTAAAGAGGAAGAGACAGAGGTGTGCTGAAGCCAGCTCATACCAACTTGTGAAAGTCAATTGTGAAATTTTCAGGATTTTTGTGAGCTGATTGTTATCCACAGAAGAATTAAAGAAGCACAAATTAATAATACAATTAATAATGCAGTTAAACAAGTTATGTTAAAAACAAAGGTAATCAACACACATTTGAGGTGTTCATATTGATTGTAACTGTATAGTGAAAATACTGTATATTCTTGTATGCTACTGAACTAGCTCTTCCCCACTCTGCTCTCCATGACAACACATTGATAACCTGAAATCAACCATAGTGGGAGTATTTACACCACAGAAATTGGCAATCACTACAAATCAGAGTATTTTTCCCTACAAGGGGAGCTGTTGTTAAACATTTACCAGCATACCATTAGATAAATAGAATAAAAATCAAGAAAAGTCTAATGGCTTTGGCAAGGAGACAGCTTGTCACTATTGCTTGAGTTTCTGTAGAAAGACTAGTGACAAACCACAGTGAAGCGAGTTGAGGAGTGAAATGAGGGAAAGTGAAGAAACAACTGTTCAAATAAGTTTGAGAACTAGTAAATAAACAGTTAAGCAGATTATAAATGTCGATCCCTTTTTTTAAAATTTAGGGCCTACAGACTATAAACAATGTTAATATACTTTATTAATCTCCAAAAATGAACAACATATGCAAATGTATTTTATGGTGGCAGCACTTCTGTTGGAAAAATCTTATGAAACTAGTTACAGAACACATTTGGGGAAATGCAGATATTTCACAGTTAATATGATACTGGTTGTAAGTTTGAGATAAATATTCCTGTTAAAGTTACTTAGTTTTTTTAAAGAAATATTGTCAAGAGTGGATGCTGAATTTTGAATATTTTTTTGCATTTTTGAAATAATCATATGGTTTCTTTTAAAATTTGACTTAGTGCTGTGACACATTATTAGGTTTTCTAATATTAAATCATCTTTGCCTTTCTGTAATAAATCCAACTTGATTATGATGGTTTAGCCTTTCAATATACTATTGATTTTTTGGATTATCATTTTATTTATAATTTTAAGTTAATATTAAAAAGTAGGATTGCTATTTTTCTCATTGTTCTTGTTAGTTTTTAATATCAATATTATGCTACTTTTAAAAAACTACTTTGGTTACTGAACTTTTTCTACTCAGAAACAGTTTATATAGCAAGAAAATTATCTCTTCCTTGAAAATGTGAAAAAAAATCATCTATAAAATTATCTAGGCCCAGAGCTTTGGGGGGAAGTAATTCTTTGATAAGCTTTTATTTATTTCCATTGTTAATTATTTTTTTATTGCGTATGTCAACTTTTACCATTTATGCCATTTCAGACAAATTAGTCTGACTAAGTTGCCCTTTGGCTGCATTATTATATGCTTAGATTCTAGTGAAAATCCTATTTCAGAAATAAAAAAGTTGGATAACTAGATATGAATAGCCCCTATCTAATGTAGGTTCTGTTGAAATGTTGAGGGCCTTGTTTGCTATCTTCACAGCCCAGTTCTCTGGCTTATGGGGATGAATAGAAGGATTTATGATCTAACTAATATAAACCAATTGAATTTAACTTAACCAGATGGATAACATCAAAAAAACTATAATCCTTGATATTTATTGCCCCCAGAATGGATCTTGTTTCTGCCTTATAATAAAATAAATACTATAATTCATAGTATATTTTATAATATTTTAGTATACTTATAAAATTAATATCAGTGTAGTTAATATTAATAAGTATATGATTAACATGTATAAATTATAATTAATAAATGTGATAATAGTTAAATTTTATTTAAATTAATAGGAATAAATTATAATATATTGATAAAATAAAACATCTGAATGAAATATGTAAATAAATATAATATATAAATGTAATAAAATATAAATATGAGAAAAATATAAATATATATTATATATAAATAAAATTTATGTCTGGAAACAATACCTTCTATGGAACACAATACTGAATAGATAGGGAAAGGATATTACAGAATTTACCGTGGGAGAGGGTTTTGGGAAAGGTTATAAAATTCTGTCTGCCTCTGAAAATCATAGGAGCTGGCCCAGTTTTCTGTTTGATCCAACTCTGAAGGCTACAAGCTAGGAATAGATAGCAGTTTCCAGAAATCTTTACTTTTTTCTTTCTTTATTTTCATCATTTCTTAAGGAATTCATATGTATTTCAAAGGTAAATTGGGATGAGTGTCAAGGCAAGCTAGTATAACAATCTTAACCTGAAGTCAGCATTCTTTTGTTTTTCAAATAGAGATTTTGTTTTATTAATATTCTTTCTTATTGTTTTCACATATTTAAGCCTAAAGTTGTCTTAATAAAAAATCAAAAGTGATAATTCATTATAGATAAAGTTATTTCTCATGTGTTATGCAAGTTATATATAATGAGCAGTTTTGGTGTGGATACTGCTTTTGTGTTGATGACAGATTAGAGAGTGTTTATATAAATTGGTGCAATACAGGTGAGCAGTCAGTTAGAAAACAAAACATCCAGTTCTAAAATACTGACAAATTAGCTCTTTCTAAAGAATAATATGTCTTATTCTGAAAATAGTTACTTTTTACTGATATTGAGTCTACATTAAGAGGTTTTGCATCTCCAAACAAAAGTACTAGATAATGCTAGAGCAACAAATAATCAAAAGAAATACATTGGCTATAGTTTATATTCTTTCATATTAGAAACAACAAAATGGGGGAAATTTTTATATTCATGATCCACTACTTTTATGTCATGCATGGATAACAGAATAGTTTTTGCAAATTCCAAATTGAAAGGTGCAGAATTAAAAAGGAAAAAATTTAGAATTTTTTGTAGTTTAGACTGCAGAACATTGAGTCTGGATATTGGGACTGTTAAGGCCCTGATAATAAAGCTTTTGGCAGTAGATGTTGTTTTGTCTTTAGGGAATGCACAGCTATTCTACTATTCTCATAAGAGCCAAGGATGAGAAGCCCAAGACCTTTGGCACATTTACATAGATAATGTGTTCTCTGGGTCTTCCTTTTAAAAATCTGTTTCACATGGAATGTGCAGCATCTACTGTCCCTAAATAGTTATAACACATCACTGTACTTTACCTTAGGTTTAACAGCCATGTGCCATGTAGAAGGAGGTTATATTTTAATATCATCTTTGCTATGTATAACTTTGATCAAATATCTTTCTTTTGAGTTTATTAATCATTTTAACATAAGTTTTTCTTAAGTCTGTATGGTAATATAGGTGTCATTATTATTTTGATGTAAAAGATGAATGAGATAGAGGACCATAACTCACGATCAGTGACAGAACTAGGAAAGTACGTGAAATGAATCTAATATATATCTCCATAGGAAGATTCTACAGCCCTGCATGATTTATGAGTCAGTTGGTAGCCTATTGGTTTACTTCTAGAGAATCCAAAAATAAGCTCAGGGAAAGTAAACATTCAGAATGAAATCCAACAGAAAAAATAAATTTATTTGTTCTTATACACTTTGGCAGCCTAGGTTGTCTAGGAATTTTGAATATGTGTGCATATTAAATTTTTTCTTTCTTTTTAATTGTTCAGATTTGAAGAAGCCTATTCTAAACCATAGATAAACAAGAAGTTCATTTTCTCAAACAAGAGTTGCCCTTTAACGGTAAGTAAACTCAGAATTTATTATACTAAATTTGCATTTAAAAGTACTTTTTTAAAAAGAATGTTCACATTCTTCATAGTATTTATTGTAATATTTCTTTGAGAGCTTTTATTTTGACTATCAGAATACTTTCTACGGCATAATTTGCCAGTCATTTGAGGGAGAACACAGTAATATATTTGTCTAAGACAAAACAAAGATAGGAAAGTGACCTAGAAGTTGAAAAATAACTCATATCCTTAGAAATGTCTCAAATACAAGTATATTATTTTAGGTTCCTATGATACTTACAATTAAATTGAGATAAAAATTAAAATGTCTTGCTTGGTTCCATTTAAGCCATGTAACCATGATTCCTTTTTACAAAGGAGCAAGTAGCTTCACTATCCAATACTCATGATATGTGTTTCATTTGGGGAGGTATAATGCAATACTATACTTACTTATTTTATTACTCAAATTGTTCCAGCTTACAATGGCCAAAGCTGGAATAATTTGAATAATAAAATAAATAGCTACTTATATAGCCCTCCAAATAAAACATTAGTATAAAATCAGTATAGCCCACCAAAAAAAAATATATATATACATATATATACATATATATATATATATATACACGTGATTTCATACTGATATAAAAAATGCTGAATAAATAAACAAATGGAAAGAGAACTTTTCCTTACAGATGACTTTAAATTAATAAACATAAAAGGAATGAGGGAAATAGAAAATTGCCATTAAAGAACCACAGCAATAATTGCTGAAGGCAAGATAAATACTAAAATTGGTTAAAATATAAGGAGAAGCAGAATATGTACATAACCTCAAAGTATCTCTCCCCAAATACTTATTAATTACAAAGGGATAATTTGTATCTTTGCAATGAAGAATTCTGGCAGACACCACCTTAAAGTGATCAAGTGATCAAGGTTAATATTAACCTTGACATATCAACTCATATACCTCTTGATAAATTATCCTGAAAAGATCACCTCATGCCTTTGGTATTCTTCCAAAAAAAAAATCCATAATATCAATTGAATCACGAGAAAACCTAAGACAAACCTAAATAGACATTCTACAAAATACCTGATCAGCATTCTTTAACAGTGTCAGGGGCATAAAAGACAAGTAAAGTTTGAGGAACTATACATTAAATATGTGCAGTGTTTTGTATATCATATATACTTCAATAAAGTTGTTTAAAAAAAAAGGATTAAGAATGTTTGGGGGAAAATAAAGGGACATGACAGCTAAGTGCAATGTGGGATCCTGGATTGGATTCTGGAACTGAGAAAGTACATTAATGGAAAAACTGGTGAAATCCAAGTGAAGTGGTTTATAGTATTGTGCCAATGTTAATTTATAAGTTTTGATCACTGTACTATGTTTGTAATATGTAGGGGAAGCTAGGTGAAGGGTACATGGGAACCCTCTCTATCTTTGCAACTTTTCTGTAAGCCTCAAATTATTTGAAAATAATTTAAAAGTTCTTTAAAATTAACATTGGAGTCACTAAATAATCATTCTTATCAGATTGTCACTGATTTATAGAGTAAGTTTCTCTTGTTTTGCAAATCATCGTTTTCATCAAGGCTACTCTTTGAGCTGTGTTTCTTAATCCTATCCATACACAATGCCATCCTTACTGCCAGAAGTTTGGTTGCTACTTAATACTTCAGCCAGTTACTTCCAGTCCCCTAGAAGACCTGTGTATGGGAAAATTCCACAAGGCTCCGCCTCCTCTGGAACTCTCTCTTAGCAAAGTTTTCAATTGGTAATAATCAGTGTATGACTTGAATGTTCAGATCAAAACTGTGAAAGTATTTTGATCTCACTAATAATCTCTTGATTCACCAGTCTTCATTGCCCAAGATTATATCATTTTTAGATAAAATGTGTGGGAATTCAGTGAATACAAGTAGTATTAAGGGAACTTGGATTCTTAAATCAATAGCAGCATTAAGTTTGCTTAGAAAATCAGTTTAAGTTTAGCAGAACCTAAAGCCACTTAAAATCAAAGGAGCAAGCTCATGAAAGATGAAGTAAGGGGCAAGTATGTATTTTGGCATCTGAAAATGGGTATTTGGTCTGAATTCAAGTGTTTGGGCATGAAAAAAAAATGCAATTTTGGAATTCTTTCCTGATTTTTTTTTTTACCAGCAACTCTTTTGTGTATTCAACCAATTTAGTAAATTACACTAGTTCACAGACTTTAAGTGAAACAAGAAATAACAGAATTTGTAACTAGAGTAGTCAAATTCATAGAGTCAATAAGTAAAATGGTGCTTACCAAGGGCTGAGGGAGAGGGAATGAAGAGTTACTGTTTAATGAGTGTAGCTTCACTTTGAGAAGATGAAAAAGTTCTGGAGGTGAATGGTGGTGATGATTACACTGTGAATATACTTAATGCCACAGAACTGTGAATTTAAAAATGGTTAAAATAGTAAATTTTTATGTTATGTATACTTTACTACATTTTTTTTTTTAAGTAAGAAAGAAATGACAGAAGTCTTCAGTGATTACATTTTACTTCTTTGCTAGGGTGCCCAGTTTTAAGGAGAATCTCTGCCTGTGGGCATTTATCCTTCAGAATCTTTTTTTTTTTAATCTAGAGATAATTCCCCGGACATCATTTACCAACTGGCAGTTTAAATGGCCCCTGTATCATAAATTGTGCAAGTAAAAAGAAAACCTGGTACACAGGAAACAGTAGAGCTTGAGTGGTTGGGAGAGTTGTTTGTGAGGTTAATTTATAACTAAGACAAATGAATCTATAAAAAGAAGAAAAGCCCCATAAGAAATACATTAACTGATGGTAAGGGAGAAAACAGGGTTTAGATAAAAGATATCTGAACTTGTTTGGTTCCGACGATTTTATGGCTGAGGAATTCAATTATAAGTATAGTGGGTGGAACGAATCACAATTCTGTAAATTACTATTAGGACACAATGATCTTTATCATTTTCTGTATGTGCTCACATGCAAAGTTCAGTCCTGCCCTGTGTAAATAAACTCTCTACCTAATTATACTGCTACATATGAATTCAGGACTTCAGAACTGGAAACTAGATAATGTTTACTTTTAAAACCTTAAAGGCAGGTAGGTGGTATATTTAGAAATAAGATTAGACACTAGGCAAATGACTTTTGCTTCTGAATTTTAGCCATTGGGTTTGTTTCATTTTACATTAAATTCTTTTAAGACATTTTTATTACTGAAAAGCTGTGAATATATTTTTCAAATAAAAAGGCCACAATCACTTATAAACTACCATTCTTCTGCATAGTTTCTTCCAGTTTTTGTTAGTGTGTACACATTTTTTCCTTAATAACAGTTATGGTATATGTAGCATTTTTGCTTATTTCACTGTTAGATCATATAAATCGTTTTTTGTTTCAACCTCACTTTCAGATTTCTCGTAATGGCAATATAGTAGTCCATCTTAGTGATATCACATAATTTACTAAGCCAATTTTTATAGGTGTTTTCTAGTTTTTTATTGTTATACAATTACTGTTAATTCTTCTACCATTACATATATTGAATATCTTCCTGCACATATTTCACTTTTTAAAAATAATTTTTACAGCTAAATTGCTGAAAGAGAAGTTTCCATGTTAAAGTATTTGAGCAGCTGTATTACTCTTGCATTATTTGTGACATTTGAAATTCCTCTGAGGATATACTAATAGCAGAATGAACAGACATATTTCCAAAGCATACATTTAAATGATCTATATTCATTTAAATCTATTATCTTTTAGGTGTGGCTTTGTGCATGTTATAGTGTAATGCAGATAGACAGTGAAGAGTTTTATCAATTGTTTAGTTATGAGAATAATATGGGGTTTTTGGTGTGTGTGGGTTTTTGTTTGTTTGTTTGTGTTTATGGGGGGTTAGGGGATAAAAACCTTAATTGCAAGGAAGTTACAAATAATTTCCTAAGGCTATGCCAGATTTAAATAAAATGTAAAGACTGTGCTGCGGGTACCTCATGGCCTTTAAGTCCACATGTTGCTAGTTGTTAGAAAGGAATGACTGCTTTTGAAAATGAAGGTTTAACAAATAGGACTTCCAGAGAGATGGAGACAAACCAGCTTTTTTAAAAAAGATAAATATTTTAAATTTGTGGTTTGAATGTATGAGGGGAATATTAATTTTAGAATAAAGATATAATAATAATAGAAAATTTTAAGATACAAAATTATATGATTAAGTATTAAATAAATAGGAAAAATATGGCTAATTGTCTTTTCTTTTTATTCTAAATTTTTATTTGGGGGTAAAGTTTCAGTTAATGGCATAATATAGAGATTAACTGTAGTATAGTGTTATATTTTTAATATCAAATAAGCAGTGTAATAACAATAATAAAGATAATTTTAAAGAAAAAATATAATTTTAACATTCTTATTGAAACTATTTTAATTTCTACAAGTTGCCTTCCAGTTCCATACACATTTTTATATGTCTGTGTAGTATTTGAAGAAGTAAATGCATTGCATGTCTATAAAATTCAGTGATTGTGTTAATGACTTCTAAATTCTCTTTCAAGTCAAAAATAATGTTTTAAAACCCAGCTGTGTCTAAACTATTACTTTTTTCTGGAAAAATGATAAGTACACCAATGTGTTCACTATACTTAAAAATGTCAGCCACAACTATAAATATAGAGGGTTAATTCCTAAAAATTACTGAAAGAAAAACGTCTGTGATATAGTGACTATGAATTAGCAGTTAAAATACAGAATCCATGGTATGAGGAGGGATTTGATTATTTGAGATTCTTGAGTAATAATTTAAATAAAACAGTGTCCTCAAATTGTAATTTCAATAAAACCTAATCTACAAGTATATCTGATAAGAGAGGATACAAAAAATTACTTTTGATGATTACTTAATTTTCACTTATATCTCATACTTTTATTCTTATAAGAGAAAATTTTTTTTTACTCTTTTCATAATTTCTAAATTTTAATGTTTCATTAACTAACACTACATAAAGTTATTGATTTTGGTACCTAGTTAGACTAGTTAGGAAAAATGTACATGACTTTATTGTCTCCCCTTCCATAATTTCGTTTGTCTTTTTTAAAAATTGCCAATAATTAGCTCTGTCGTTTGAGCTGTAGCATGATTAATTCTTTGGATGTTTCTAATAACTCATATGTTCAAGTACCGTTCACAGATTCTACCACAGTATCATATAGTAAGAGATGAATAATTGGAAGCCACTGTTATTCCATGGAACAAAATGTGAAGCAACTGTGATCTTTTTCATGTTAATTTTAGTTTTTTTCTTTACTCTCATGAACTCCTTGTCCTTCAGTTCAGATCCTGTGATCTGAAATCATTTAAATTATTAAAAGTTTGATATTTTTAACCTTTTATACTCCCAGTAGACAGGACATAGGAAATTTAGTGACGTGAACATCTTTAATAATCTTTAAAAGTCATAAGACTTCGTAGCTGGGACAAGAAACAATTAGGAATAAATTTCATGGAAATACCATAATGGCATAACTTTTTTCTTTTGTTAGCAAGCCACATGGCTTTCCTCTCAAACCCAAGGAATACGTAGTGTGGTCTCCTTTTATGATTTCAGTTTCATTAGCATCACAGAAATATATGTTTTCCTAAGTTTACTCACTATAATTTGTGATTGCTATTTTTCTTATCTGCGAAGGAAGTGCAACAGCTCCCACTGGGGAAATACCATGTTAAGTCAATCCTAAAATAAGAAATCTAAGGGAAAGGTCACATCCTAATAACTTGTGCAAATCTAAATTCCCATGGAGCTTTAAAATTATTTTGTAGTAGAGTATTAACAATGTGTTGTTGAACTTCTTCCAGATAGTGTTGTAAAATTGAGAGCATTTTTGTGTACAGAAGTAACCACTAAAGTATAGATACAATTGACAAGACCTATTTTTTTTAATCAATCTGTTTTGAAAATCCCAAGAAATCTTACGTAAGTAATAAACCACCAAATATTCTTTGTTACTTTCACTGGAAATACAAGGAGTTTTACTCAGAAAGTATTATAATAATTGCATACAAATCATGGAAATGATTTTCCTATAAAGATGTTTAATATTCAATGTTTTATCAACACTGACCTCCAGTTGTACTTTGGAAGAGTCCTAACTATGTAATTCTAGAGAAAGTTGCTGCTTTGGGAGTTAGGACACCTGGGATGCAGTCTCTCCTCTTCTGTTAACTGGCAATCTCTTAAAAACTCTGGACTTCAATTTTCTTATCTTTTAAGACACTAATTGTGAGGATCAAGTAAGATCAAATATATAAAGGGCTTAGATAAATTTCATATCATTATATATCTTTAAGGTATTCCTATAATTTGCCTTTAATGTTTATCTTTTCCAAATGAAAACATCAAAAGAGAGGACAAGTAATTTATTCTCTCCCACTGAAGCTAAAAATTACCAGTACACCCTAACAGTGGTCCACTTACTCAGTGGCCAATCCAAGTCATTCTTTAAGAGGTTGGGATTTGAGAAGAAGCTGTTCCATCATGCTGAGTACAAGGGTATTACATTTTGCCATCAGGATTGATTATTTCCTAGCACATACTAATCTATTTTCTAAGACGTGTTGTTGGAAATGCGTATTGAATATCTATCTATCATCTATCTATCTATCTATCAATCATCTATCTATCTATCATCTATCTATCATCTATCTATTGCTTTAGAGAAATGTACATTTTTATTCCTTAGACTCTACTTTCACATTATCAATGAAAGCAGAACTGAATGTGGTATTTGCCTTTTGGAGTGTTTTCAGTAATTTAAAGATTTATAGGAACATACCTGAATGGCTTCCTTCTGGGACTGTAGCCATTTGTTTAAGTTAATTAGATAATTCTTCATTTAGTTATTTTAGTTTCAGACCACACAATAATATATTGCCACCCAATAAGGAATACAAAATAATTTGCTTAAATGCTTACCTATATGATATGACATATGTTCAAAGAATCTCTGAAACTATTTAATATGTTTTTAATATCTTTGTTTGGGAAAATATTAAGCTCCTTTATTGTATATGTTAGTTTAGTTTTTAAATTTTATTTTATGCACCAACATGGAAAGGATGAGATGTAACAGATCTCTATCCTACCACATATTCACTATAGAAAGTGCTTAGTGGACACAATCGCACTTTTAAAATTATGATGCCTCTCTGTCTGACAAAAGTAGACAACTTCCTTTAAATTCACATCCTTTTAGAGAGTAACTAACCTGGGATGAACAGTGGCTGGAATATGGTGGAGTCACTTGACTTTCACCCTAAGTAATAACATAAAAGTTAGAAAAAAGTTGCCCACACAACATATATTATGTTCTCAATATATATGGAGTAACTATTTTTAACCATTGGACTTTGGTATAAAAGTAAGAGCAACAGCAAGAATTTCAGAATAAATTCTTTGTACCTTTCTGCTACCTGGTGCCAAAAGTGGTGAGGGAGAAAATCTACCCATATATAAACTTACTGATTGCTGCTATAAATTTGTTTTTCCAACTTTTTAATTTATATTGATTTTGTTTAAGTTCAGATTTTCCTTATTCCTCACTTGAGTTATTACAAATTATCTCTCTGCATCAACAATCCGCCATTTTCATTTCGTCCTCCAAATCGAGAGAATTTTCTTTCCAAAACACTGTACAATTCACCTCTTTTTCAGAGAGTATTGGAGACCTTGTGGTCCACCTCAGCCTACCTCCTTGGTCTTATCACCTTCATTTGCTACCACAAATATTATGGTTCAGCCCCACCAGACTGTTCATTGTCCTTCTCACAGCACTAGGTTCATGACTGGAATGTGCCAATTATCATATCATATTATTGTTTATAATTAATTAGTTTTATGGCATGAGCTTCTTAAGAACAAATACTATCTCCTGAGTATTCCTAGTGCTTAACACAATTCGTAGCAAATATTATGCAAGTAATAACATTATAATGCATTTGAAGTTAAATGATTCAGATATACTTTTATTTCTAATAATTAAATGTGAGATTATTAGTAGTCTTGCTTAAATATTATTTTAAAATTTACCAACTAAAGATGCAAAGCATGGTACAAAATCGAATTATTTTACGAAAAGAATTTTCATGATATAGTATGTACTTACAAATTTGTAGACTTAATATTTGCATAAGCTTTTTTTGTTCAAATGTCAAAAACAAATCTATAAAAACACATAGGTACCTTATCAGCCACTTTTTACTTATATAATTTGGGGATGAGAAATATTCAGTTCACAGACTGGTTGTAGCTTTTCAAATTTCTATAGCATTTGAAGCCGGGCTTGTAAGTCAGGTAAAAGGCTAGAATAGTTATTTGTTCTGAGATTTTTTGGGCTCCTATATGTATGTTATTTATTAAACAAGTATCATTGAACTGCTTTTATATATCCAGTATTGTTCTAGACAAAATAGAATTGAGATATTCTTGCTCGCAGTTTTATCTCAAGGAGATAGACAATACTTGAAAGAATTAAATACTAGAGCTGGGTAGCGTGTGATTGAGGAAAAACATGTAGTAAAATTCATTGCAGAGCTGATTGTTTCATGAATAGTTACACCTGAAATGAACCCTGAATGTAAGAATATGGATAAATGAGAAGGAATAAACAGGAGGTGCATCTTTGAGAAAGAATTTCAAGATATCAATGATCATGTTGTACTCTAGAGTCAGTGGGAGGTCACATAGAGAGAGGAAAAGGACCAAATTTGGATACAAAGGCTGGAGTGAGGAACTGGACTTTGTCTAGAAGGCATTGAGGGAACTTAAAGATTTGGGAATAGGGAAGTGCTATGACAAAAGCAGCTCTGTTTGCAAGGGACATATGAAAGATATTTTGATAACTTGGAAGATTTGGTTGCTGAATAAAAAATAAAAAAGATGAAAGAAAAAGAAGAACCCAAAAATGAACTTTTGGTTGATGTATGGAATGAAAGAGGTATTAAATATGGAAGAGGGACTCTGTTTTTGGAAAAGAAAGATGAGTTTGCTTTTAGACTTATTGAATTTGAAGTGAAGGTGCAATATTGCAATAGAAATATCCTAGAGAGATGTGAAGATATGGAACCAGACCTTGTTTCAGAGGTCAGAACTAGACATGTTGATTTGGCTGTCATTAGTATATAGTGAAGAATATATTGAAACCTGAGGTTTAAGAAACAACACATAGGTAAAGTTTAAAAGAAGAAAACAGATCTATTTTTAATATTTTGAGGAACCTCCATATAATATTCCATAGTGGCTGACCAATTTATATTCCCACCAACAGTGCACAAGGGTTCCATTTTTTCCACATTCTCGCCAACACTTGTTATCTCTTGTCTTCTTGATGATAGGCATTCTGACAGTTGCAAGGTGATATCACATTGTGTTTTTAATTTGCATTTCTTTAATGATTAGTGATGTTGAACTACTTTTCATGTGCCTATTGGCGATTTGGATGTCTTCTTTCGGAAAACATTTATTTAGTTCCTCTGCTCATTTTTAAAACAGATTGTTTGGAGATTTTTTGTTGTTGTTATTGAGTTATATGAATTCTTTATAATTTTTGCATATTGACTCCTTATCTAACATATGGTTTGTAAAAATTTTCTCCCAATCTGTAGGTTGTCTTTTCATTTCGTTAATTGTTTTACTGGTTGGAATAGTTCTAGTCTCTTAGCAAATTTGATGGTTATAATACAATATTATTGTCTATATATACTATACTGTACTTTGGGTCTCTAGGGCTTATTTACTGCTCATTGCAAGTTTATGCCTTAAATTACATCTGTCCTATCACCCCAAACCACCATTTTACTCTTTTTTTTTCCAAGTTTGGCTTTTTTAGATTCTGCATATAAGTGAAATCATAGAGTACTTGACTTCCTTTGACTTATCTCACTGAGCATAACGTGCTCAAGATCCATCCATGTTGTCTCAGAAGGCAAGGTGTCCTTTCTCATGGCTGAATAATATTCCATTGTATATGTATATCTATACCATATCTTCTTTATCCATTCATCCATTAATGAGCAACGAGGTTCTTTCTACATGAAAATAATGATGCAATAAACATGGGAAGGCATGTATCTCTTCAGTATTCTGTTTTCATTTCCTTTGGGTATATACCTAGAAGTGGAATTCTGGATCATATGGTAGAAATGATAATTGTGTTACATGATAGAAAGGCTAATTATTGCTACAGTAGCAATCATATTACAATATATAAGCATATTAAATTAACATTTTTTACACCTTAAATTTATTCAATGTTATATGACAAATATATTTCAATTAAAAAAAAAAGGAAGATGAGAGAGTGGAAATAGTATCACTGATGCCAAATGAGAAGAGTTTTAAGTAGAAGAAAACAATACCTAATACCTCTTGTGTGCCTGGCATTGTGTTCATAACTTTACATACATAATCTTATTTGGTTCTCAAATAAAGTAGGAATATCGGTTTTTCTTCTTTTACAGGTAAATAAAGTTTAGCTTGGTTAAATAAGTTGCCTAAGGTCATACTGCTAGAGGTGGAATCTGGATTTAAACTGAGCCCCTTCTGACTCTGAAGCCCACTTTTTTTGTGTGTAGGTTTTTTTTTTTTTTTTTTTACTGAAGTATTGAAAAATGACAATGGAAAAAAAAGAATGAAAATGAGAGTAAGGCCATTAACAGTTACAAGGAGGAGGTCATTGTTTAAGATTATAGCTTAAATATAATGGTAGGAATGGATATTTTAGGGAATTTAGGAGATAATAGGTAGTTGCCCATTTTTGTTAATGGAGGATTAATGTAACTTTAGACCACTGAGAATTTGGGCCAGTGAATAGGACAGTTCTATTGGAGCAGTTGAGGCAAGTATAGCAGAGAAGAGTGCAAATTCATGGAGAAGGAGGAAATATTATGGGGGTTACATCTTAGATTAGATGTTAAAAAGAGATAGACCCTCTAAGGGAAGTCACTGCTTCTGCTAAGTTTGGAAGAAAGGATAATGAAGTTAATGTGACGATTGTCTCAGTGGAGATCAAGGGAAAGTAAATGAGAAAGGTGGCAGACAAGCATAGATTTATAAAAGCACTAGTTATGATACCTACTAATTATATCTAATTTGGAAGAAAGCTTATTAAAAGAAAGACATGGCAAGTAAGTGACCTTAATCAAATCACTTGCCCTCTTCCATCCTCAGTTTTCCCATACATTAGACAAATTAGGTTAGATTAGATTAATTGATCTTGAAATTTGATTAAGTATTGAAATTGATTCCAATACTTAATTTTCTAAGCAGTCACAGATATGGCAGTCATATAGCTTTACATGTCAAAGAAACTTGTAGGAATAACTAAATTTAGAGATGCAAAGGAAATTTTTAGAATTTAAGTCCATGGCCAAAGTTTCTGGATGTATTCCTTCCCCTTATACATTACTAAAATGTCTGAATATATTACTAACTGTAAACTCTCTTGAAGGCAAGGGCTATATCCTATTCTCTGATGTATCTTCAGCATCCAACATAATACCTGATACATAATAACTACTCAATAAATATTCAGTGAATGAATGGTGAATTACAAAACGAAATGTCACCAATAAAGAGGCTTAATATAGTACTAATCCCATTCCTTTTCTCTTTTTTAATCTCTCTTGTCAGAGACATGTTCATTGTGTTGTTACTTCTTTTCATGTACTGCCTTGTTTTTATATTGTTTTAATTATTTTTTAATTTGATTACAACATTAATTTTTTTTATAAAAAGGGAACTTAACTGAGGGAATTGACTGACATTTAATGGAAATCATAGGACTTTTCAAAAATATCTTTTGTTCTAACTTAAAATTAATTAATGTTCTAGTTTCTCACCCTTTCTTAGTTTAAATGTTACAAAGACTATTTTCTGTATAAAAAGGAATTGTGTTGTATATTATGGAGGAAAACTGATTCAGAAAAGAATCAAAAATCTATTTATGAACACATTTAATGATGCTGGTGTAAGAAAAAATAAAGCCACAAAAAGTCATCTCAAATTTAGTAACACTTCCCATCTTAAACACATGATTTCAGTTGTCCCTGGGCTAGCTAAAGGTTACAAAATGTCACCATAGTACCATTTACTTCCTTATGGGTTCTTGCCACCTCCTCCTCACCCCAAATATGGTAGATGGAGTTATAAAAACTCTGAAGAATGACAATATAGTTTATTACACTTTTACTTAGATGTATTCTGCCAAAATGAGCTGAGAACTAAAGGAAGTGGATTTAAATTTATAGCAGTTCAGTGATATAGAATATACTTTTTCCAGACCACTCAAACAACAAGCCAATTTGTAACTTTAATGCTTCATACAGTGGAAAAGTTACAGCTGTAACAAAATCAACAGATACATCTCTGGTTAATGTTCTTAACAAGAAAAGTAACTGCAAGACTGTTTTCCCAAATACATGTTTTTATATACTCTATACTAATTTCTAGAATATTATCAATTATACTTAGTGCTATTTTGAGAGTCCTGATTTTTCTCATCTTTCCAATAAGGAAGTAGAACCAGAGTTGACGTTTCACTGTTAGCAGACTTTATTTTCGGTGATCTGGCCATTGGAAGATGTCTTTGTTTCTCTTTCATTACTAAGCTTCCACCTTGCAGATTTTCTTTGGTTTTCTCTTTCCCTAAGGTAGAAAGAGTATTTGTTTACATGGGACACACAGAAATGCAAAATTTAGTAAGTTGCTGTTTGAATCTTGGGCAGGACAACCAAATATCCAAAGCTGAATGTTCAGTGGAAGCTGCACAGTTTTCCTGGGTTTTGTGTCAAGATAGTAGCACAGCCATCCTGCGAAAATATGAACTTAAAGGAAGAGAGTGATTGATTTTTTTTTCTCCCTTAAAAGTTCATTCAATTTTAAGTATTTGTCTATTTTTTCAAAATATTCGATCTCACAGAATTATTATGAGTGACCAGTTTACTATGATATGCCTACAAGTTATGTTGAAAGAGATTATCTTGTAATTTAAAATATGAGAGGTAGAGTGAATGGAATTAAGTGTAAAAGAGAAGGAAACTGGTGTTTTTAATCCAGTTTGCTTCTTCCTCTTTGGGCTGCTGCTGATTTTATTTTAGTTGATCTGTTTGCCTGACCATAGAGGGTGTCACCACTCTGTTAGAATCGTCAGCACTTAGAAAGTTAGAACCACCTGCAGTCTGAGTGGAATCTTGGCATATTAGGTCTCAGTTGGGAAACAAGCATTTTGTTT
This sequence comes from Macroglossus sobrinus, assembly GCA_004027375.1. Taxonomy (NCBI): domain Eukaryota; kingdom Metazoa; phylum Chordata; class Mammalia; order Chiroptera; family Pteropodidae; genus Macroglossus; species Macroglossus sobrinus. The sequence goes on along the minus strand of PVKZ01001066.1, from coordinate 312,814 downwards.
ATCTTCAGATAATTTGAGAGCCTGGCCTTTGGGCATTTGGTAAGAAGTCCAGTAAAGACAAGCCTGAAGAACAGAATATTTATTATGAATAGATGTTACCTTTCTCCAGTCAGAGGTTTAATTCCAAGCAGCCTGAGATAAACTGACATTGTCTCTTTCTACTTACTTGGAAAAGTTTTTAAAGAGAGTCAGGAGCCCAAATCAAAAGCAAGTGAAGACCATAGCAAAGAATATAAGGTGACAGCTAATATGAATGCTTTTTTGGCTCTGTTGAAAAGGCTCAGACCCAAAGTCCGAAGAGGTAGGAAGAGTAATAATTGTTCCACAGTATAGTTGAGTTACATTTGGGAAAGTCCTCTGAAACATATATTCATGTCACAAAAGAAGTGTTAAAATCCCAAGGTTTTCCAGCTTCAAATGCTTCTCAAATTGAAAATCAGAACAAACAAATTACAAATAAAATAATTCTTTAGTATCTAAATGGCTCTGGAAAAGCTCTGTTTTCACTTGCAAAGCCTGTGTACTGGAAAGTAAAAATAGAAATAAATAGTATTAAGTTCTGCTCTTAGGACTTACTGTATAGAACAAATGTGCTCTCAACATTTCTTTCCATGGTTCTGATAATTATTTAATCACTTATTATCACCTCCACTAGAAGATAAAAAGAATAATAAAAAATCAGAATATTTAGATTTGTAGTTCAACTGTTTTTCAATTATCCTTGATGCCTTTAACATTCATCACTGAGGATAATTAATAATTAACTTGAGCCAAAGTATTAGAGTTTGTCCTGCTTGATAGATATAAACCAGCAATGGGGACATTCATAATTCCAAAATAAACAGGTAGACTAGGTGATTAGTCATACACTTATTACTGCTAATTCTTGAGGTCCTTGATTGTAGAACAAGTTTGCCTATTAAAACAATGTGTTGTATATTTTATATCTCTGTTAGGTCATTAGGTTTACAATTTAGGTATCCAATGGTAAATAACAAGCTGCCTATCTTCTCTTACTATTTTTTTATTGTGGTAAAATATATGTAACATAAAATTGGCCATTTTAATCGTTGTTAGACATATAATTCAATGACATTAATTATATTTGCAATGTTGTGCAACCATCTATATCTAGAATTTTTCATCACCCCACACTGAAACTCTGCCCATTAAACAACAACTCCCCATCGCCTCCTCTCAACCCACAGTTATTGCTATTCTATTCTCTGTCTCTATGAATTTGCCTATTTCAGTTACTTCATATAATTCAGGTCACAGGATAGTCATCCTTGTAGGTATTAAGTGGTATCTCATTGTGGTTTTGATTTGCAATTCCCTAATGACTAATGATGTTAAGCATCTTTTCATATGCTATTGGACATCTGTGTGTCCTTGGTTCCTTTGCCAATTTTTTAATTTGGCTGTTTGCTTTTTGCCTTTTTATTGTCCTTTGCTCACTTTTAAATTCATGTTCTCACGAACTTCTTCATAAATCAAAAAGATCACTTCATAAATCATAAAGATCACTTCATTCGAGCCCAAAGAAATGCTTTTTAGCAGCATTTCTAGCTTTCTTACATTGACATAAGGTCAAATGCTTTTCATCCTGTTGCCAAAATCAGTACCTGAGACTCTGTTTCTCTTCAAATGAAAGATTTTTTCTGGATGCCTTGATGCTGTGGAATTCCTTATATTCTCTCCCAAATCTCAGTTTAATAAGCCTGTATGTAGGGTATGATTCATTAAAAAGTGCTCTGAAAAATAAACATTCATTTTCTTAGAATGATGAAATTTAAGACCTGGAAGAGACTATCTCTTTTTCAAACAGGGATCCACAGATCCTTAAAGAGCCGTGAATATATTCTTAGGCTCTGAGAGTTTTAGAATTAAAAAATAATGTGTTTTTATATCAATAATAATCTAAAATGTTATTATAAAGCTAAAATTTCACAGTTCGAGGTCATTTTAATGGTTTCTTATATCAGTTTTCTCAACCTAAGATTATAGGACCACAGGGAGGTCTGAGGACACAACCTTGGCAGGTCTATAAAATGTTTTCTTCCTTTAAAAGGGACCCATAAGTTAGTGAAGTTTAAGAAACTCTGGTCAAATCCAATTCCTCTTTTTTCACAATGGAGGCCTAGAGAAGTTAAGTAACTTGCCAGAATAACACAGCAAGTTAATAGAACCAACAGGCACTAAAATTCAAGTCTTCTAAAGCTTTAGTCAGAGTTCTTTGTGCTATTGTGGACATACTGCAGGGATCATGTCTTCACTGAGTTTATAATGTAGTGGGAGTCAGAAAATGAACAAGTAATAATTAAAGTAAGTGCTATGAGGGAGGAAAAGGGTAATGTAAGTTATATAGAATGATAAGCAATGATAGGGTGATTTAACCTAGCCTGAGGGTTTGGGGAAGTGATTTTTATGCTAATAATCAAAAAGAGAATAAGACTTAGCTTAAGAAAGCTGGAAGAAGAATGATGTTACAGAGGAAATACCGTGTGGAGGCTCTTAGGTAGGAAAAAGCATTATTTGCTGATTTAAATGGAAAAAAGGAATTGGAAGAGGCTCCAGATTACTTCAATTTGGATTTAAAACAACCAGAATTCATTATGGTTTTAATATGTGGTGATGCCTGGATTCTTGCTTAAATTTATCTAGATTTAACCCATTTTCGTTTGCCCGAGAATACTCACCAGTGGCACTTGGGGCTGCAATAGTTTACTTCGAGAGAATTCGTGGATTGCAGTCCTAACCTTACCCGCAAAGTCGGCCACAAAATATTTTTCTGTTATTATTATTGATAGCCTTTGGAAACAAATTGACATCATTCTATTTATAGCATTATGTTTTTAGTGGTATTTCTATTTACAATATATAATAATTCTCGATTCCTGAAAATATCAAATCCTAGATTTTCTGTTTTGTGTCATTCTGTGCTTTGAAATTTACCACATGAAAAAAATTATTAAATACTGATCATCAAATACATTTCTGTTACATTAGCATTAGAGACAAGTTCTGTTAGAAATAACTCCAAGAACAGTTTTTATATTTTATTTTAATATTGGAAACCAATCAGATTTGCTTCAGCCTCAAAGAGTGTGTTTATGTAAAATTAAATTAATGCTGACAGCAAGCTGCACTTTTTTTTTTCTTAATGGGAAATGGGTTAAAGCCAATATTTTTTTCTATTTAGACGTCTGTTCCTCACTGGGAGTCACGAGACCTATATTCTAGCTCCTGCCACGTCCTCTACCTATATAACTTTGACTAAGTCATTTCCTAGACTACTGTAAAGCACAGTAATTTGTTTGAACTCACCATCCCCCAGACATACTTTTGCTCTTTCCCTTTGCCTCAAATGCTCCATACTTCCTCCCTCTGTGTTCATATATTCAATTGTTAATCAGTTCATCAGTTAACTGGACAACGATCTTTATTCACGCAATAATAGTTATTGAGGTACTGTGACACAGATATGAAAGTGACACAGATACATAGTCACTGTCTTTCAGAAGACCATGCTGTTATAGACTCTGTATCTTGCTCACTATATAACCCTAGCCGAAATCCCCTTTCTTCCATGGAGCTGTTTCCATGAATCATCCCATTTTGACATGCTCTTCAGAGTCCCTGTGAAACTCAGTCATTTTTCATTTATTTGGCAATCAACCAGGTGCTACCTTGTGACATCTCTTCTGCCATTGGCCGGAATTCTTATTCAAATCATGAATCAGTGCTTTTCACCTCTTTGTGGCTTGTTTTCCAACCAGATATAAATTCCTTAAGGGCAAGCTTACACTTCTCTGTTATTTCCCACAGTATCTTGTAAACAGCAAAGTTTTTTGACTGGGTTCTTTCAGCATGTTTGTTGATTTGTGTTAAATTTTTAAGTTTAGATTTTACTTCCTGTTCAAATGATCTTGGTCATGTCAGAAAGTTTCCCTGAGCCTCAGTTTTCAATAAATGGAAATAATTTATACCTCTCAAGATTAAATAAATATATGTAAAAATGCCTTGTACACTTTAAAAGATTATGTAGTGTTACTATTTATTTTATCCTTCGTGGTGTAAGTCACACTGTCCTGAATTCTTCCACACTTACTTCAGCTGTTCACTTGGTCTACTTTTATCTCTATTTTCCTACCATATAGCTCTTTATAGTTTAATGTATTTATTTGCTGTAAGTTTATTTCTAATTTTTTCCCCTTCATTTTTTGTATTCCCAAATCTTGATCTTATTTATGACTGCCAACATAAATGGTATGAACTGTCATCAGACTAGCCTAATCTGATGGATCACAAAGTCCAATGGATTAATGGTCTCATTATACTACAAATTGGGAATAATAGAAATTACTGTTTATTTTCTGTTGAGGTGGCTTACTCCATTCACTTTTAGTTTCAGATTTATATGAAGGGTTTGTTAGGAATTTTTTTTTTTTTATGCAAGGCAACCCTTGGTTGACCTCACAGATTGCAAAGACCTTGTCAGCTTACAATTCCTTATTTTTTATTTTTTACGCTTATAGCATTTGTTAGGAATTTTATATCGAGACTTTTTTAGTCAATATTAAAGCTCTGTATTTTCTCCAAAGAATATGTTACCTTATTACCTATGTTGTGTTTATAGCATTTTGCCAGACTTAGTAATAACCCCCAAATACAATAATTATTTCAATAGCTAGGTCATATGATTAAAACTCTCCAAGTGTTAAGAATTTACTGAATCAAATTATTCTGATGTTTGCTACTTTTAGTGCTTTGGTTAATTGTACTGTCAAACTAAGCTTTATGTAACTGCCTTCATTGAAATAAGCTTTTTAGGTCATTTAAAAAGAGTACTTTTAATAGAATCATTGTTTTCTCTAGCTTTTCTACAATGTGGTTTCTTTGTGGCTAATGTCTCTCACCTTTTGGAAGCCTTGAGATAAATTTATCGACTGTTGTTACTGTTATTTATGTTGAAAGATATTAAAATGAGATTTGTAATCCAAATGGGCATTGCTTACTTCACATCTGGTTGCTTGAAAAGTGGCCAGATACAATAACTCTTAATGCAAGACAGCCTAGGGCAAAACCTTTGCAATTCCCACCTTCCTTTGCAATTCCCACCTTCCTTTGCAAAACAACTATCCTGTGTGAACCTTTAACATTAAAAAAAAAAAAGAAAAACAAACAAAGAAAATTTGCTTCACCACATTTAATTATAGATTTCCAATAAAATGTTAATATGATAGCTACATTCAAGAACTAACAACCATTAGAAGTGGAAGGCAATATGAAAAAATCTATAGCAGCACTGACCTACTTTCTAGTTGCCAGGACCTAAGACATCATGAAATTTCTCTCTTAATCTCCTCACTTTGCTTCATTTTAAAGTGATTATATGTCCTGGTTGCCTGTGACAGTCTTAGTTTATGCCTATTGTCTGAGTGCAATTTTTAGTGCAATTCCATACTGTGAATCTTTCACTTCTTGATACTCTTTAAGGACTAGTGATCCTGATATCTAGTAGAAACACTTCAGAGAGAAAAAGAGATGGAAATAATAGTTCCTTAGAAAAATGGAAACACTTAAAATTATTCTTGATAACTTTTCTCTTTGAAAAGCTTAGCTAAAATCTCTGCCACTTAATAATCTCCTCAGAAATTTAATTTTATCAACTATAAAAAGTTGGTTTGATATTTTTTTAGAAAATCCTCCAGATTTGATAGCTGTTACTTTTTAAAACTCAATTTTATTTTATTTAAAGTAAAAATTTAAATTCTAATTTTTCAATAGCTACTATTGAAAAAGAGGCAGAAAATGTAAAGCAAAAAATAATCACTTATAATTTCATCACTCATAAATAACCAACATTAGCACTGTATAGCTTAGTTCCTTTCAACTTTCATACACATATGTATTTTTCAATGTTTATTCAATGAATCTCTTACATCTTAACCTTGAAGAAAATGCTTTTAGTATCCTGGTAGCAGTAAGAAAGTAGTATCTTATATTTGCACAGAGCTTTAAAATGTGTAAAGTTCTTTCATATAGTAATCTATTGAATCCTAATAATATCCTTTTAAGGCAGGGCAGATATTACATATGGGGCAATAGAAGTTCAGAAATGCTCAGTGACTTACCCAAAGACATTAGTAAGTAGTAGAACCTTTATTAGAACTTTGTGCTCCTTCATAGTCCAAGACTCTACGTACAACTTAAGGAAGCAATTATATTAGAACTTTCAAGTACAAAAAAGGAATCAAGTTTAAAAGAACTGATTACGAGAAACCAATTCTTTGGGAAAAGAAAAGTAAAGAAGAGAAATATTGTATTTGAATAATGATGTTTAAATATTTTTAGGGGCATTATTCAAAGAATGATAATGATATTTCTTAGAACCTCTTCTGAAAGTAAAACAAGGGGACTGAGCTTCCTGTGGACATTTAAGTTTGGGTTAGGGTACTTTCCTGAAGGCCTTTGAAAAGATGGTATACAATCTGGAATTAACAATCAAGTCTTGAACACTTAATGCTGTATTAAGAAGAATAAAAGAAGTAAAAGGCATACTCTCTTACATTTTCAAAGGACACTTAATAATATAGCTGGAGAAATGAAACATATAAGAAACAATTTAGGTGTAAATTACGTGGTATGGACTCTGTGTACAATGAGCTATTAGTCATAAGAACTAATAAATTGACATTCAAAGCCCATTTACTTTTCACTTATCAAGAAAAACATATCACTGTTATAGCATAAATAAGCCAGAAACAAGTCCTGGTGGATGATAGAAAATAAGAATATACACATTCATACACATGTTAATGCATCACTCAACATTTATCGAGCACCCAATATATATAACATAGGTACATAAAAGTGAATCGATATATCTTTCTGAATAGAACATAAATTACATGTTAGGAAATAGTGAACAATAAGATGGGTGAATGGGTAGATGTGTGGGCAGATTATAGCAATAATGTTATTAATCAATGCAGAGGTTGACATGATTCTAATTAGGGACAAGAGTTTATAATATATGAGCCATTAACACTTAAAATGTTTTGAATGGAAATGATTAAAGAAAATGTTAGAAGTCATCTAACCTACTCTCCTTTCCTTATCTCTACTTTAAAAATGGGGAATTAAGATCAGAGTCATTGTGACTTGCTTAAATTTGTAAACAGAGTTAGAGGCAGATATGAAGGTTGAACCCTGGTCTCAAACTTCTTTCAGTTATGCTATTCTGCTTCTTGACTCTTGAGGTTAGCTAAAGCATCTTTTCCTTTTTCCTCACATCAGCTATGTGAATACCAGATCTTAGCTCCTAAATTCTAGGTTTGGATTGTACTCATTATTCTGTCATCAGTAGAAAAATAGGATTTAGAAAATGAATCTGTTTCATGTCTCAATCTCAGTGGATGTCTTATTTATAAAACAACCAAAGTCTCTATGAGATTAGTCATATACAACTTGGAATAAATGTTTTATAGCCATGTCAGTGAAGAACCTGTGTTTTAGATCCAGCCTTGTCACTAACTGGTTATATAATTTTACACAAGTTATGTTACCTCTTTATTTATAAATGAGACTATTAGAAAGTCTTTAAAGTCTGGTTCATTTATTTTCAGTTATTTTATGTAGATGTATCTTAGTATTACTTGAGAAAAGCACAGACTTCTTTTAAGGAAAACATTTATTATGATTCTCAGTGTTCACTATAATTTTTATTGTCATGTAACAGGTATGTGCAAAATATCTATAAACTTTTAGGCTTGTAGCTCTTATATACAACTAAAACAAATTAAATAACAAGTTACAAAACCCTTTGCATTCAAATTAACAATTTAAAATAGAAATGACTGCTATAACACATGTTTCTTGAGGTTCTACACCATGTGCTACTCAAGGCCATATATATGATTAAATTTTCCCTTGTTGAATTTTTTTTGTAAAATAGTCCTTCCTATGGCATTACCAAAATTCATTTGGTTTCCACCTAAATCAAATGACTCATTTAAATATTAAAAGTCTATTTTTAATAATAAAATAAGTTGTTTTAATAACAATAAAAGTTGTTCATTAATCCTGAGCAACTAAAGTAGCAATACTGGGCACCAATGAAATCATAAATACAAACTGCAGCACTAAACCTACCTTTAAGTATTCAGTTATAAAATCATCCATATATCCAGATAATCTAAAATATAAATTTTTGCAATTTTATAACATTAAAATGAAAGAAAAATTGAAAATGTAGAATTAAAAACTTGTTATCAACAGGACAAACAAACAGAGACTCATGGACATGGACCATAGACTAGTGGTTACCAGAGGGTAGGGGATGGGGTAAAGGGGGTAAATTATATGGTGACAGAAAGAAATCTAAGTATGGGAGGTTAACACACAGTGTAAATATCTATCTATGTTACTGCTAAAAAAAAATAAAACCTTCTTATCAAAAATTGGAAACAATTTTATGTCCATCAATGGAATGGATAGACAAAATACGGTATAGTCAGACACAACCTAGCCTAGATTATTCAGCAATAAAAAAGAACTTACTAGTTATATGTGCTGCAGTGGGGATTAACCACAAAAACATTATAAGTAAAAAAGTCCAGACATAAGAGACGATACACCGAATGATTCCATTTATACGAAACGTCCAGTAAAGGCAAAGCTATAAATGCATAAAACTGGATTAGAGTGATGAAAATGCTCTAAAACTGATTTATGGTGATGGTTGCAAAACTTGGTAAATTTTCTAAAATTCATTAAATTATATACTTGAAATGAACTTTATGATATGTAAAATATACTTAAACAAAGTTGTACAAAAACCTTTTTATAAAGCTTTTTTGGACTTCCTAAGAATATATATCCATAGATATCCCCTCTGCACAATAAGGAGACCCAGTTGAAAAAATATTGTTTTAGTGGAACTAGAGAGAGGGTCCAGTAATTAGGATATCATGGATTCTAGTTTTGACTTTGTATTATCTTGACTCTGTATTATCTTGGATAAGGGCTGGGGCAAGTCACTTAACTGAGACTTTGTGCCTTGGTTCCCCATCTGTAAATGAAGAGGGAGTTAGCGTAAATGTTCTCTAAGACTTCCTACAGACATGACAGTCTCATCTTCACACTTCTGTGAATACCATATAGGTGCTTTCTCAATGCCCCATTCCCCTCCCCCCCCCTGCCCGCCGCTCCTCAAATGCTCTTTTCTAAGCCAATTTAGTCAGTTTGGGATATTGCTTGTCTCATGAACTCTCAGTCACTAAAACTTCCTGACCTTAACCACAGGTCTTTTAGGTACACAGTTACCGAAATGTTTATTTGAAAATTCCATTCTAGACTGAATGGCATATCATATATTAATCTTCCAGAGGCTATGTTCTCATCCTCTGTAACTCCCTTATGGAAGCTCTCCCATAGATAACAATATACTTCCCCTTCAGGCAGTACATGAAAGAAACAATGGAGGATACAATTGAATCCTATAAAATTACACAAACTAAGAATCTGGCCCTTTGTTTTCTCCTGCTGCCTAAGGAAGAAGTTGTACTCTTTGGATCCCCATAAAGATTTTGGCTTGTCCACCTCCTCAGATTCTCAAGTAACAATTAGGCAATCTGGCCTTCTTCCCACTTCTCATTTCAATGTGTAGGATACTTGTCAACTTGCCCAGAATGACTTTAGGCATTTTGAGCTGTTCATCTGACTGTATACAATAGGTAAATAAAAACATAATTAGAAGGAGGACTGACTTAAGACTCAATTTTATTTTAATGTTTATTGGGGGAGCACATATTTTAGAATTGAAGAAGTTATTTCTTATCTGTCTTCATATTTTAGTCTTCCCTTTGTGTTCAATAAGATGTTTCTGAGTGCTAAATGAAGTTTATTAAAATAGAGTTTATGTAAATATAAAAACATGACATCTTACTTCCTAGAGCTTAGTATATCTAAAGAAAAGCACCCCTGGAGTGTAAAGAAAATAAGTGGTTGGAATGTGGTTTAATTGGTCCACAAACCTGTCAGGAATCTTAGACTCTCTTCCTAAAGCTATGCTGACATGCAACATAAATATGGAAGAACCAGTTAAGTTTGTATTCTACTTATCCCCTGTAAGTTAGGAATAACCACTTGCTAAAAATTGAAAATTCCTATTAATAGAAATTATTAGGTAACACTGAAGCATTAATTTCATTATTAGGGTTTGATAAGTGGTTTTGTATATGCAATAAAAAGAAAATGGATTAGATACTTAAAGAACTAGGAGATGGGTGTCCTGGTTATAACTGTTATAGGACCAGGGATAACAGAGAAAAGTGAAATTGAAATAAAATTCTCTAAAAATAATTGATAAAAGAAACTTTTATAAGTATGTAAGTATTTTATGATATGAACATTCAGTGAACAAAAGAAACAAATGCGTAATCAAGAAACTTTGGCTTTGAAAATATCTCCCTTTTTAACAGAGAACAAATTAAAATCAAACATTTGTTCTTCCTTTTCAGTAAGAACTATATTTCAGGGTATCCACACAGCTTTAGTTCTCAAAGGAAAACTCTACCTCATAGAAAAATTCCAGCTAATAAATGTAGAATTAGAAAACTTGCTTTCATAAATGCAGAGTATTGATTCAGGAAAAGATTAAGTGTGTTAAAATTTTTAGGTGAATGATTGATGAAATCGAACATCCTTATAATGCTAAAGTAACAGCCACAGATTACTTTCAGGTTGCAAGGAGAAAAAAGTTAAATGGAGAGATCAGACTATTATCATTCTAAAGTAGTCATCAGGTCTGTCATATACCGTGTCTCTGATGTTAAGTATAGAACATTACTTGTGTTACAGTCAAGGCAAAAATGTTTAATTTCAATCCATAAATCCTTAGATATAACATCTAGTTTATAGGATACAGGGATAGAGAAGTGAGCTAAATTATACCACAAGAAAACAACCAGACAAATCCAGAGGGTGAGATAGTCTACATGATAACTGGCCTAATCTCTTTAGTGAGTCAGTGGCCTTAAAATTAAGGGAAGCTGGGGGTGAGAGAGGTTGGCTCTGCTGGATTTAAAAAGACTTAAGAGACATATAATTAAATGCATCTCATTATCCTGGGTAGATTTAAGTTTGGAACAAACCAGGTTCAAAGAACATTTTGGGTCAACTAAAGAAATTTGAATTTGGACTGGGTATTGTTTGAAATGAAAATTTATAAAAATGGAAACATGGAAATTATTGACTTTTTTTTAAAAGCGGGTTACCACCAGTAGGTACCATATTTCATTTTTATTAAAAAATCTAAATACTCTATGTATATGCATATATGTATGTATATATTTATGAATATGTATATACTTATGATCATACATATGCCCAGAAAAATATCCAGTTAGATAAACACTAAGAGTTCAATGTTGATAATCTCTGAGTAGTAGAAATATAATGATTTTATTTTTATCAGTCTATATTTTTTAATTTTCAACAATGAACATGGATTGGTTGGTTCTATAATCACAAAAGATCATTTTAAAAAAATCTTTCATATAGAAAAGTAGCAGTGTATTCTGTTCATTAGAGTAAAATAAAATGTTTCCTTTGAGGAAAGAAGATGTAGAAACTAGAAAACACTTCAGTGTCTCTCAAAAAACATCCGATAATGGTTTTGGTTATAAAGCTGTGTTTATTTGTCTTTAGTCAGTATGATTATAAAGAGTCAAACAGACCTGTGTTTGAATTCAAACTCTGTCACTTAGAAGCATTTTTACTTTGCACATGTTACTTTCTCTTTTGAAGCTTCAGTGTTCTCATCTAAAAGAGTAGTTGTGAGAACCAAAGATGATTAAATCAGTAGCTGTAACAGAATAGGGTCTCAAAATTTATATTATTATCATGAAAAATGTAAACTTTTACACATGACAACATGATTAATAAAATAATAAAAAGAGCAGTCATCAACTAACTCCTCTACTGCTCTTAAATACATTTCATGAGCATAAATGTTTAATGAAGAAGTAGTATACAAGTAGAGTATGAAATCTTCAAAAAAAGTATGAATTTTAAAGTTTGTGCTTTTAACAGAAATAGACCCATCTTGCTCATGATAGCAATTAGAGATTTGATAAGAAATAAAGAATAACTTTATGGCCAAAAACTATTACCAGGTTCTGTATTGAAACCCTTATTATTTTCTTGTTTTTCTTTGAATTAATCTCTCAGTGTCATTGTGAATTTCGAATGAGGTAGAAACACTGTGCAGATCTAAGATACTTTTTTGTATTACCATATTATTACCTCAGTATAAATTTTCACATAGTAATTTTATTATTTTCTTAAGAGAAGGAACTATGTGAATAGAAAAGACAACTATTTGTACCAGAAAAACTCCAGAATACTAGGATGACTCATGAAGAATCTATGAATGAGGCAAAAGGACATTTGTCAGCAAAATGAATTCCAAAATTAATTGTTCAGATATCACCAAATTTTAATTACTAAGTTGTTATTGAGTACTCTCTTCGTAGAAAGCACTGTTTTTGAACTCTGAGATGAACTATGGCATTCTCATGGGTGATTCATCCACATTAAGTGAATCATATCATAGTACAAATGCTTTCATGCCGAGACTCCTAACATGATTATTGACATTAAGAAGAATTGATTGGAACAATATATTTAAACATTTTATTGCATCATTTTAATGAGATAGAACACAGCTTGGAGCTTTGGACTGGGAATAAAGAAACCTGATTTCTAGCTCAAAGGCTGCTACTGATTAACTGGGTAATACCTTGAGCATATCATTTAATTTCTCTTGAACCCATTTTCCATAAATGAAAAATTAAGAGTTTGAATGTGTTCATCTCCCTGGTATTAAGTTTTGTGAGTCTGTGATCTCGGTAGTCCATATATTTCCATCAGTACAGTCACAAAACTGGTAAATTGCTTATTTTACATAAACTAAACCTGCATATAACTCTGTGGCTCTAAGCTTGCTTTAGGATCTTTGTGGATTCCTAGTGTAGTTCTCCAGTGATAGGACATGTTACCTAGGAAATCTCAATATAACTGATCTTGAAAAGTTAATTGATAAAATCAGAAGAATGAAGAAGATACATGTTTTACAGTTTTAGGATTTCCCACAGAAATATAGGTCAGTTGATAAAATAGCCCATGGTATTTATTATGCTAGAAAACATTACTGGAGAGTTTCGGATATGGCATGCAAAGACAAGTTAACATAGTTTGGTGGGATGTCTTTGCTTCAAAAGTATAGTAATTTGAAAAGTGTTTACTTGATCCCTAGAAAGTGGTTAGACAGGTTAGGCTCTCTTTTCAGGTATAACTTTTAGAGGAGGGGAAAAAAGGAATTTTTCAGATTTTTTTTTTTTTTCTCTTGGAGGCTTTTAATTTACAGTTGGACTTTATTTTTCCAGGTAATAGTATCTTTCATAATGTCACCCAATTAGCAGTCAGATATGAAAAGGAAATAGTAACTCAGGATTAGAACATGAATAAGTATACAATATACAGAATTTCCATTACACTTTCAATAAACTAGTTACAGGCATACTATTAAGTATCTCAACATCAGAACTCAAAAGGGCCTTAAGGATTAGTCTGTTTGCAGAAAGGCCTTCTTCTCATCCTAAAGACATCAAGCATGAACCCAAAAAGAGTCAACACAATTCTGTGGCTTAACCTAGGTAGGAACCAAAAACCTAGGCTTTCTGGCTCCGATGTCAGTGTGTTTTTCATATAATACACTGCTTCAGCATCTAGAAGACCTTTTTAAATATCAAATATACATCTGCTGGAGCTTTTGACTGCAGTTAACATCATTCATTGAGTTATTTTTCTTTATAGCAAAATGGTACATTAGTTTAAAATATTAATTGTGTATAGACAATATGTTACTTTTTGAAAATTTAAACCAAATTATAGTTTTTGATTAAAGATTTTTGCCTTTTAAAAGAGAATAACATATATTCAACAGCAGCCTTCCTTTGCCTCTTCCTATGGGAATACCCGGCTTGCTGTGATGGTCATGATGGAATTTACACCAAGGAAACAGGATTATTTGTTCTGAAAGTCATGTGTCCCGTTGGAACATCATTTCTTCCATATTATATCCCCTGTGACTGTGAAGAAACCCTGAATTGATGCAACTACAACTAGAAGATGAAGTTCTGAGCCAAATAATTGCACTAGGAAAAGGCAGCAGTTCTGGGTTAAGGGGATAAGTGAGCTTAGGTAGTCATTCTGTTTGTTAACAATTACCTGGCTTCCTTTAGAGTACTATTGGGAAATTTAAGTCTTATTGAAACAAGAAGAAAATTGATGCTCTTGTCAGTTCATTAGGTCTCTAAAGTTCTCCTTGAGTGATGCATTTGAGACAGATGTGGCAAGCAGCTGTTCTTTCATCACTCTCATCAGCAACCAAAACAATAAACATGTTTTACGCCAAGTAGGGACACTGTGCTAGGTTCTAGGGATACAAAGAGGTATTAGATATTGTTCTCTCAAAACCTCCTCACCTTTTGGGAGCTAGTATAAGTGTTCTTAGCACTTATAACATGAAATGCAACTTTTAAAATGAGGTTATAGCAAAAGAAAAGAACACTATATACACTGTTCTATACCAATACCAATGTAAATTCTATAAATTTATTTTACATTAAGTAAAAAGAAAGCAATTAAAGCAGTTTTTAAAATCTAAATTTAATCTATAAAATGAAACAAATTTAATCTATATCCAAAAAAAATAAAAAAACAAGATTTCAAGGGTAATGCAGCACAAATAATATTTAATATTCTATTTCCTGGGACTATTTGATGTTAATCATTCTAAACACTGAATAGTACTTTAAAAACTTTATACAGATATAATCCTATGATTTTATTAGCTATAGACTTTTTTAGACCTTTTTTTGTTATAAATCATTCATAGCTAAAAGTACTAAAATTTTGGTAGTTTTTTGGTTGACAATATTCAGATTCTTTTTACCAAAGATAGGTTCTATAAAGTAATATTAAAGATAAAATATTGAAGAGTAGCCTTCTCAAATACCAAACTGTCCATTGTTTTCAGCTGTCATAAACTGTGATAGAGTTAAATAAGCTTTACATCCTCCTCATGATATAATCATTCCGAATTATCCTCATTCTTTCTTCTGCTGAGGGTGTGTATTACACCCACAACCATATCCATACCACTGTGTCTCCAAAGTCCAAGCGGAAATGACCTTCTTCTCAATCTCTGCATCACACAAAGCCCTACATCCCTCAATAGAAAAAGTTGAGTTAGTTTTTCTGTGTATTGCATAACGAAGGTGGTGTTTTACCAATCCTCACTCTGTAAAATGAGCGACCAAAGGATGTCCTTTAAGGGAGTTCTCCAAAGAGTGAAAAGCAATTGACTTCTACATAGAGGTACCTTTCAGATGCAAAGCACTGATAACCAATTATATAAGGCATCTAGACACTGTCTAAGGCTCCAAGACTTTACATTATAGGGTAATTCACCAGCATGCTCTCTTAGGATCTTATTATAATATCCTTCAGATTTTGATATAATAAAGAGTAGGACACTGAGGAATCTTAAGGCCTTGAAGATATAGTCACATGCATGTCAAAACTCTTGTAAATTTCTTGGTGATCATATACTGTCCATTAATAGTAACAACTTTAAGATAATATATTATTTCTGGTATCAGTGCATGCTAATTGACCTTCAAAGTTAAGTAAGCTAAAGGATCACTTTTAGGTATATTTGGATAATTTTTATTAATATAATTAAATTTGAACTCATTAAGGATAGGAACCTTAGCTTATTATTTATCTCCTATTCCTCGAATAATACCTGGCACTCAGTTGGTATTTGATGAATATTTGAGGAATGGATAGATGGATAACTATAAAATAAAATATGTCTTTTCAATATCTAAGGACAAAACAGATGCATAATTAGATACAAATGAATTGGCTTATTTAAATGTCCATGTGAGCAAGTTATTTCATGAAACATATAGTGCTATAGCATGATAGGACAAAATATTATCACTAACATAAAATATGATTAAACAATCCACATGATATGAGTATTTTTTAGTAGCTTGGGATGCTTCATATATAGTTTGGTTTGTACATGCTGTCAAAAATTTAAACATTTATTGAGCCTCTGTGTTTATCAGTTTCTGTGTTTATCAAAATTGTAATTTTTGTTTATTGACTAGTTTTGAACTCCATAAGAAAAGAACACATCTTATTCTTTAAGCCAGCACCTGGCTCAGTGCCTGCCAATATATCAATAAATGTGTTTGAACAAATGTGTGAAATACAATGAATAGGACAAGTTTTTGCTTTCAAGTAATATAGTCTAAGGGGAGAAGCGATGACAGTGTGGTCAATGTTGTTAAAAGGAGATGCTGTTAGATTCAGGTGTTATGGAATAATTAACTGTTAAAAAGAGTGTGGAAACTACGAGAGGCTTAGAAGGCCTAGATAGATACACTGTAGATAGGCAAGTTGAATGGTGTCTGAGAAGAAAAAAAGAGAGAGAGAATAGAAGTAACTGTAGGTGAAGAGTCCAGAAATTAGTCACTTTAGTGATAGTTGGAAAGAATTAATCTGTGTATTGCCCAAATTGTAAAAGGGACTACTACAAAACTTGAGAACCAGGTAATACGATTAGCCTAAGAAACAAAACTAGGATTTTCAGAAAGAATTATGCAGCATGAATGAACTACATCAAAACTGAGCTGAGCAAATGTGGGAATAAGAGGAAGAAGGGCAGTGAGAGACTTCCCAACCGCTCACCCCATGGCAGTATCCATAAGTACTGAAAAATGAGGAAAGCGGTTGTTCATTGGTACTCCTTGAAAGAGTTAACATATTTTCCCTTAACTCACCCAGTACTCTATCCCCATGGTGACTAATTTATTTAAAAAGGTGATTTAGACACTTCTAAGAGTAGATGTTAGTGAAGTCCAATAGTAGACTGGCCTGAAAATTAGAGGCCTAAAAACCTAGATTCTAGTTCTAGGCCTGTCACTACCTCGCTGTTTAACCTGAAGAATTTACTTGTCATTTGGGGGCCTCATTTTCTCATTAACAGACTGTTTGACTCTGAAAAGTTTCTCTCACTCTAAAATGGTATCATTTTGCCAGTTGTATCATTCTTATTATCCAGCATAATCTTAAGAACATTTTAATAAAGTTTTAAAAGTTGGAGAGACTTTGGAATCTAAGGGCATGAATGATGATTAGGAACTGGGTGAGACCCTGCCACTTAATAGGAATAAGGCTGACCTTTGCCTTCTAGACGCAAACATATCTGAGGACATTGAGTAAGGGTAGTTGTAGGCAAAATGGGGCTTAAATTTTTATTCTGTATTATTAAGAAGAAAAACAATTTTCTTGACTTTAATCATGTTTCGATCTAACATAAATTCAACCAAGAATCTTAGATTCAATCACACCTTTAAATATTATGTTATTGTATCTATAAGTAAATTTCCCAGCATTGAGAGGGAAGGAGAAACTCCTTTATTGAGAATTCAGACTGAAAGTAAATAAAACTAGTTCAATACAACTATTGTTATCTCACTCATTTGGACCTTTAACTTGATTCTTAAACTAAGGATGTAATCACCCAGCTATTCTGTGCTGAGATCCACTAAGCATTTTCCCACCAAACTATTGCTCTGTGATTGACAGGAAAATTTTTGCTAGTCCCCTTGAAGGATGATTAGTTACTCAATGTAGATTAATCAGATATATATTTATTCCACTTGGGGAATATTGGCAGAAGTGTAATTCAGAAATTCATTGCCATCTGATATATCTTTTAAAATCTACAAATCACTGCAATTCTATTAGGCCACTTATATGAAAAAAAGAATACCAGCTCCCACATTGAATTTTGGCACTTCTCGTGTTTTTCCTTGCCAAAAAGGGCAAAGGCCTTAAGCAAGAAGCCAGCTTTTTCCTGATTACAAAACTGACCACACTCTTTGCCAGCTTGTCAGTGTAGGTAAATTTTTTCTGGTAATACATTATTCTTCTCAGAGAAAAGTCCATTTTTTTTCATTATTATATGGCATTTATACTTAAACATCAACTGATATTCACACATCACCTGATGCAACATTGCTGCATTGCTATTGATGGATAAACTTAATAATCAAGTTTTAAAAAAGTAAACCCTGATATATAAAATCAAAACTATCTTGGGCCCTACCTTCTCTCAACTGTTTAATTATAGCATTTGGATATCAGTCAGTATCATTTGCTTTGTAAAGTAGTAGGATGAATACCTTAGAACATAACTTTTTAGTTGAATACTAATAGTACATTTTAAAATATGAATACATGTTTGAATTCAAAATTTTCTTTAGATAAAATGATTAGAGATTCAGCCTAGGGTGGACAGTGAGAAAAAACTTTGTCCAAGTAAGTTAATCTTTCATTACCAAGAGATTTAAAGTTTTCTATTTACAAAGCAACTGAATATTGAACAGTCTCTTTGCTCTGATAATTCTAAATACTATACAGCTTGCGCCCCTCACAAGACACTAAACATGTGGGTCACTGGCGAGATGGTGTGGCAATGTTTTCCTTGTAATGTACCAAGTCTTGCCAAAGCAATGAACAACATTATGACACAACATTTTGTCACTGCTGGCTCTCTAACAGAAGAGTGCCAGCCAATTCAATCAAGCCTGCTGCTTTGTGTGTTTATTCCCACCTCTCCCAAATATTTGGAAACTAATGTCTTGACTCATTGGTGTATTCACAAGTTCTACCACTGCAACTCTTTTTCTTTTAACGGATTAGTCTTTTGCAAGAAATAGACAAAATATCAATGTGAATTATAGCAAATCCCTATTCCATGCTGTTATGGGTGAAACTCTGGGAGATTCTCTTATTGACCCAGAAAGTGATTCCTTCGCTGATACACTGTCTGCAAGCACTTCACAAGGTAAAGTTCATTCCAGATATGGCTATTGGAATACTTTGGGTGTTTATGGGAGGTTAAAATTGCTCTTGTAGTTAAAATTGCTCAAGTGAAATTTGTTCTAATACTGTTATATGTATAGTCCAGTATTTTAATACTTAATTTGCTGCTCACTTATAAGCATATTCAGAACTTAAAAAAAAACACCTAAATTAACCTATATTTTATCTATGTACAGGCTCCCATTTCCTGAATTTTAAGTATTAAAGCATAAAAAAAAAGACCTATTTAATTTTATTTCCTGGGTTTATATATGTTTGCCAAAAATACTTAAGGTCTTTTTAGAATACCTTTTTAGAATACTCTTTTTAGAATACTCTTCTTTTTAGAAGAGTCACATCTTCCCCTTTTAACCATATATATTAGATTTTTCTCATAGCAGTTTTTATGCCTCTTACAGCATTTTTATTTCTCTTAAACCCTCCCAGCATGTTTTTGTTCTACTTTTAAATCTTGACATTTGTGTGTATGTTTACTCTCTCCCAAAGAATTATAAGCTTCCAGAGTGTAGAACCAAATTAAATACTTTTTTGTATTTCTTAGGATACTTAGCATAGTGCCTAATGCATTGTAGAATAGATTGTGGGGAACTTGGAAAATGTCTATTCTAAGCATCTCATTTTACACATAAAGAAAATGAGGTCCCTCAATGCCTATTGCATGCTAAATAAATGAGTTAATTATTACTTTTACTCAGATATATAAGATTCAAACAGATACCTCATTTTTCAACATTGCAAAATGTGCGGTCTTCATTTCTACAGCTCCTTCTACTGGAGTTTGTTAGCACTTCTTCTGTTTTGTACTGTTTTGCATTTATTTCTATATTTCTATTTGTTTAATGTTTTTCTTTGCATAGATGCCACATAAAAAATAGGTTGTGTTAACTAGCGTGATTCATGATTTACAATATTAAGTGCTAAAACATTAAAATTAAGTTGCATAATTCTTGAATGGCTTTACATTTTAATGTTTTAATTTTTCTGAAAGCCTGAAGTTTAGATGTATTAATCACAATTTTTAAAACATAAAGTTTTTTAAATTAATAAAAAATATTTTCTGAAATACTATTTTATTTTATTATGATGACTTGACCCTGTATATTTCTATCATATGAGCCTCTTAAGTAGTTTTATTCTATGATATAATAGTCAGTCATTTTGTTTTTCTGCAAGTCATAAAAATTATTGCTATCTCTCTAATTATTAATTTAGCTGGCATCAGGACAGAATGTCCTAGCTATACTATAAAGTAGTTCTTGATTCAAAATTTGATAGTTTTGTGTGTTGAAAAAATAGGTTCTGAGTGCGTGCAACAAATATTTTAGTTAACTGAGGGACAAGTATGGTTTATGGTAAGGGATAGTTGTTTGATTCAAGTTAGTTTTCATTCTCTACTAATCTATTTTTGTCCCTTGAATTTGCCCTGGATTTAACTTTATTGAGTCTCAAATCCCCTCCAAAAGAATAACCCAGTGCTTTCCTTCCTAATTAACATGGTACAGAATAGAATTACTAGCAATTAAGAAATCATATATTGTACCAATAATTTAACTCTTGTCTTATGTGGTCTCTGATTACTTCTTATTCATAAGTATTGTTTTTCCCTTAAAAATATGAGCTCCTAAAGGCCAAAGACCTGTGGCTGTTAACCTCTATTATATTTTATAGATGACCATGAAATACTTACTTTACCCTTGCCAAAACAAACAGACAAATTTGAAAATAAATCGGGAATATGATCATCACTAGCTATTAGGAGCCAGCAGTGATGAAACACTGTAGAGATTAGGCCTAGCTGCAGTAATTAATTTAGGTGCCTCTTCTTTCTCATCACAGTCAAAATGGAATAGGGGGTTGTTACAAGTAGCTGGGTGCTGCTGTTGAAGGAAAAGTGGCTTGTTAAGTGTAAATGATCCAGATGCCCAGCTGTATTGGTCATTTTCATGAAGTTAAAAACTCTACATAGCCACTGTGCCCAAAGAGGACTTCTCCACTTTTTCCTGGGCTCCACGATCACTGTGACCCACTTTATCTTATTCCCCTTTCTGTTTTCATCATGAGCTTCTCAAGCAACCCCAAGTAACCCCAGGCTGGCTCTGAAACCATTTTCACTAGTAAAAATTGGCAAGATTGAAGGGAAGCTTCCACAAACTCAAGCTGAATATGTCTCCTGCTTTTAGTGCCAGACTTAGTCCTGTGTGAATTCTTTAATTTTAAGTTGTTGCACCAGAGCATTGAAAGATGATGACACGCTTGTCCTTTGGAGCTGATTGAGCAATGGAAATATGCCTTAGAGACATGATAAATGCTGCAATAGATGATCCTTGAAACGAGAGTCTCTCCTGAGATAAAAGTACATGATTGAATGCCCGTCATTTTATTGAGATACTTAAACTGTATCTGACTCCAGACAACTGTATACTTAGAAACATGTAGGCAATTGACCATAATTTTTACCTTTCCAGAAGTTTGAAGGGACCCATGTATATAAGGGATGTAACCACCAATCTTATCTTGGTCACATACTTTCTTCATGAGTTTGAGCAAGTCACTTATCCTCTCTGCCCTCCATTTCATATATTAACAGAAAATACAGAGTTATTGTGAGGATTAAAAGACACAACATTTGTGAAAGCACATCTGAAGCCCTATATAGAGTTTACTATTTGGGCCTTATAGTATTAATCATTTCTGGATAGAATAGAAGACATATAATCTTTCTAAATTTCTAAATTTGTAATATTTTAAGGAATATGGGTGGAGTTGGGGGATTGCAGATTCTCGATGCATCAAAATAAGTGGTAGTTTTGAGTGAGATAAGGTTTCTGCATGCCCTCCTATTAATATTTTGATAAAGAAATGATCAAACTTAGAGAATCTGTATGTCTGATTTTTAATGGAGGAATTAGCTCCCACTTTTATTAACATTTGTCTATGAAAAGGTTACATTTCCAAAAGTTGTAATCATTCTTTGGGTCTAAATGAAAGCAATGATTGTTTTCTTCTCATAGACATTGAAAACTGTCTTAGATTACAATGTTTTCTATGTCTTGAAGATTTAGGTTATTGACACAGCTTTGAATTTCATAATCTCACATGCAGTAATAATTCAGGGCCTCTTTCTAGAATTTTACTATTGCCCATATTGATTTTTCCTTAGTATGGCTTTAGTTTTATCATTTATTTTATTTTTTCTTTTTGAAAATGTTTATAAAAGTTTATTTGAGCCAAACTGACAACATATGCCAGAGAGCAAGATCTCAAATGATCCCATTTATTTCTGATTTAACTATTCAAATCTCTTTTCTGATCACCAGGATTTAGTAGATTTAGCAGATTTTTCTAGACTCTGAGAATCTCCTTACTATGTTCCCCAAAACTGTCATTTCTCTTATACTTTCTTCCAAATTATGAATTGTAGGAAACACTCAAAACAAATATCGTTTATATTAGATGCTTAAAAGGAAGCACAGCATTTTTAAAAATTGTATTTTCCCCTAGCTGTCCTAAGGAATACAACTTGTCTTGAAAGCTACCTGACAGTAATTATCCATTTTACTGTTAATTGCAGTGTAAAGCATGAGTCATTAAGTGAAAAACAATTTTTATACCTCTAATAGAGGTTGTCATAGATTATTATCTTTGCCCACATTCTCACTTATAACTTGAATAAGATAACCCGGAGGAAATTCTGAAATCATCATAGCTCTTTGTAAAGTACATATTCTTTGCATCAGCAAAAAAAAACTGAGCAAATTTCTCCATTGTTTTAGATCAACAGAATTGACACAAAGTTTCTGTTATTTTAGATTCCTCTGAATACCCTTAAAGTAGGCATTTGAAAGTTGTCCAGCACATGCCTCCTATCCATTGTGAAGTCTAAACACCTTTGCCTCATTTTCCAAGCTCTCTGTATTCTGGTTCCACTTTATGTCTTATTTCCCTATAAACCCCAGAGACTGGCCTTCCTAACTCTAATAGGACTAATCTCATTGTCCCAAGAATAAGTCATACTCACTCTGATCTCCAAACCTGTCATATCCTAGAATTCCTTTCTTAATTCTTCCACTTTTTCAAATCCTCTCTGTCCTTCAAGTTCAGGTTCAAGTAACATTTAAGCTGTGAAGCATTCTCTGAACATTACTGTTAATTGTCCCTCTCTTTTAAGCTGAAAATATGTTCAGAATATCTCTCTCTCCCCTCTCCACTGCCACCACCCTGACCCAATCCACCATCCCTTGCCTGGATTGCTATCCCAGTTTCTGGACAGGTTTTCCCGCATCTGCCCTTACCTTCCAACAGCCTAGTCAGCCTCTCTGTCCCTTCTCCTATCTACCTGCCCTTTACTCACTCTGTTCCCATCACACTGGTCTCCTTGCTGTTCCTCCAACATTCCACAAATGCTCCTGCCTTAGTGCTTTTGCTCTAGATCTTGTTCCTTCCTGGAAGCTCTTCCTCTGACATCTTAAATGACTCTTTCAGCTCCTTTTAATCTTTGTTCAGATCTACCTTGAGGGAGGACTGCTTTGACCGCTTATTTAATTATCTGTCCTCCCCACTGCCTTTCCCTTCCCTTCCCTCCACAAATACATAACACATAATAGGTATCTAATAAGTTATTGTTGCTCCAATTGTGCTTACTAATATCAGGCTGATCTACTGTGCCTCAGCAGTTCCTGAGGTCAGGCACTAGAATATGTTTAATGAGTAAAAAACAAAACTAAATACTATTCTGAAATGGATGCTAATATAAAAAACTAACATTAGATATGCTAAAAATAGGTACAAATATATTTTGAACTACATATTTTTTACAGTTATTTGAACCATGTCTCTTCATTGGTTTGAATATCATTAGTTGAGTATCTTTTGAATATTAATTTGAATATCATAAGTTTGTGAATTAACTAAATGCCTGGCTTTTTCTGCAAGTTGGCCTACATTTTGATATTTCCTGTATTCATTTGAACTTCCAAGACTCATTTGCTAGCAGTGCTAAGAAAAGTAACTTATTTGATTAAGTAACTGATTTCCAGTATATCAAGCACTTAGAGCAGTGCCTGATATGTAATCCATGCACAACAAATGTTAGTTTTGTCTCCTCACCCTAAAAATGGAAGTTACCACTATTGAGATAATACATATTTTCATTATTTGTGCTATCAAAAGTTTTCTGTTACCATGGTTAATTAAGTCATACTTGTTGCTTACTCTCTCATAATCTTCTCCTTAGCATTTCCCCCGCAAATATTTAGGTATTATCTGATAGATGATACATGTTATTAATCATACCTTCAGAAGAATAAAATCAAAATTTAATTTCTTGTTTCAGCAAAGAACCAATGACAAAACTTAGTAACAGAACAGGAGTTCTAATATTCTTCATGTGTTCCAGACATGTAAACACAATGGCTCTCCTTCTTTTAATTAAGTCACTTCTTCTGGAAAAAGTAAAATATTCATTCTGCTAATTTTTTAGCTTGACATTAGCAATTAAATATTTTTAATGTTAAATTATTGGATATTTTTACTGTTGTCTTATACTTTACCTAAAATCTTGCCTTTATTGTAATTTTTAAAATTGTAGACCTAATATATAGACACCTGTGCAAGTTTACTTAGTTGATTAAAAGGTAATGTGAATAATAGCCAAAAGTGTGAGCTTGACCTGAGTTGGCCGGATTTACATAAATATCTTTACCATTAACAAAGCACTTTGCCATTGACACAGCCACATCTCTAGTCTATAATAAGATACCAGCAATTGAGTTTGCAAGTGTATGTCCTAAATAAAATCTAATCATCTTTGATATTATATTCATTTAGTTATTACTTAAGCAAACTCATAATATAAGGGGCATGCTGGATGATAGAAACAAGTATCTTTTCCTTGGAATATTTTTATCAATAATAATTCAAATCTTAATCATCCCACTGGATCCTCATAATTCAAAACTTTACCATGAAGTTATACCTGATTGTTTAATAACATGTTAGTCTCTATCTCCTCTACATTTCTAGAGCACTTATTATCTTCTATCACTAGTTTGGTCTCTATACTTCCTTTTGTTATTAAACATCTTTCACCTTGGTAACTTCTCAAGGTAGAGAACTACATCATTATGTATTTCTTATGAGGCCTTAAAAATACCTTGCACATAGTATTAGATAATTGGTTATCTTGATTTGAAGTGGTTTTGATTTTATATTACTGATTGAGCATATGCTGAGATTAAGACATTAAGAAAGAAAAATGACAAAGCAAAGTAAAACAAGGAAAAGTTTTGGGAAGAGAAGCACCATAGTAAAACAGAATAACTCTTCTAAGAAACAAGGTTTATAAAATAGATTGTTGATAGAAAGAAGCATTAAGTAATTAGCATAAAATTGGTAGCTTGTACTTAACTTACTGACTTTATTTCATTTAAGTGGAATGTCTTAAAAGATAACAAATCCAAACATATTAACTTCTCAAACACAGGACTCTTAATACAGGCATTAGCATTTAGAAAAAGATTTCCTGCATTGTTAAAAAATATATGGTCCTTATTAAACAGAATAGGCCTTACATATAAGCCAAACATATCTAAAGCAAAAACACAACTTTTAAACTCCTTAAGATAAAATGTGTACCCTTTGAATTTTTACCTGCTCTGTTTACACTGAGTTGAAGACCTTGGTTGAATATATATTTAGCCTTTATTTTACAAGGAAGCCAGTTAGAAAAATAGTTTGTTAACATTCATTTTAATACTTTTATCATTTCTGAATAGGAAAATTCTTAAATGAAAGAGTTTTTCTTGGCTTATCCAGTTGGTCTGCATGTTTCCTTCTACCAACCCCCACTTCTAGGACCCTTATGGAATATCTCTCTAGTTAGCCTTTTTATTGAAGTATAGCATACATAGAAAAAAAGTATACAAATCATTTTAGCAAATGAGCATACCTGTGTAATTCGCACTCAGATAAAGAAACAGAAAATACCAGCACTGCAGAAGCCCTCTGACTATTCTAATTTCTAACCTATAGATTAGTTTGCCTGCTTTTGAATTTTATATGCCTAGAATCATACATTGTTTATTCTTTTGTGTCTGGATTTTTTTACTTAACATTTGTTTGTTGGATTAATCACATTAAGTATAATTGTACTTCACTGTCATTAATATTTCATTGTGTGAATATATCACAATATAATTTTCTGTCCTACTGGTGATGGGCACTCAGATGGTTTCCAAAACTGCAAATATTACAACATTTTTGTATAGATATTTTAGTGATCAAGTGTACACATTTCTATTACATATGTAATTGGGCCATAGGATCTGTTCAGCTTTAAGAGATAATACTAGTTTTGAGCATGGCTGTACCAATTACTGGTTCCACCAACAGTGTCTGAATGTTCCAGCTGCTTTCACATCTTTACTGATATTTGGCATTTTCCGTCTTCTGCATTTTAGCCATTTAATCACATTTCAGTTAGCCTTCACATTACATAGAAATCTTTGCCATTTACAAAGAAATCTTTTTGCCATCAATACAACCATATTTCTAGCTAATCACAAGATACAAACTATTAGGTGTGCCAGTATCATGTTATATATCGAGATATCAGATTATCATATAATAATTTTTATTTCCCTTTCTCTGATAACTAAAAAGTTAAGCATCTTTTGAATACTTGTCTATTTTGTCTATCCTTTTTGTGAATTGCCCATTCAAGTCTTTTGCCCATTTTATATTGAGTATGAGTTCTAAAGCATACTTTGTCAGATACATGTATTGTAGATATCTTTTCTCACTCTATATGTTGCTTTTTCATTTACTTAATAATCGGTTTTTAATCTTAATATAGTCCAGTTTATCCCATTTTTCTTTTATGATCAGTGCTTTTTATATCCTGTTGAAGAAATCTTTGCTTATTCCATGGTTGATCAAGTGTTTTCCTAGTTTTTGTTCTAAAAGCTCTTTGGTTTTATATTTCACATTTAGATCTGCAGCCCACATGGAGTTGATTTTTGAGTATGGTCTAAAGTAAAGGTTTATTCATTTTTTTCCATATGGATATCCAGTTGACTTACTCCATTTATTGACAAGATCATCTTTTCCCCACTGCAGTACAGCGACATTTTGATCATAAATCAGGTGACCATATTCATGTGGGATTGATTCTGGACTTGATCTTCTGTTGCATTAGTTACACTGGTCTGTTTTTTCTCTTTCACCAATTAATATATTGTTTTAATTACTGTAGCTTTATAATTGGGTTTAATATCTGGTAGTAGAGTACTCCAGCATTGTCTTTCTCTTCAATATTGCCTTGGCTATTCTTTGTCCTTTGAATTTTTATATAAATTTTGGACTAAGGATGTCAGTTTCCACATAAAAATGCTAGGATTTTGATTAAAATTTTTCTGAATCTTTAGATAAATGTGGAGGTAATTGACAGCATTACAATATTGAGTCTTCCCATCCATGAACATGGTATATTTAGGTATTCTTTCATTTTTTTCAACAATACTTTTGCATTTTCAGTGTAGAGATCTTACACATATTTTGTTATATTTTTTCCATAGGTATTTGATGTTTTGATGCTAAATCATTTTATACTCTGATATTTCTTCAAATCATATAAAATGTCATTTTTGATTTGTTGCTAGCTTATAGAAATATAGTTTTTTTAAAATATTGACCTTATAGCCAGCAAAATTTTCTTAACTACATTTTTTTTATTTTTTATACAATTAAGTCATCTGTTAGTAATGTTAGTTTTATTTTTTCTTCTCTAATTCTTGTCTGCTCCCCACAACCCCCTGTTACATTAGATAGAATTTTCAGTACAATGTTGAATAGAGATAGTGATATTTAGTACTCTTATCTCATTCCTGATCTCAAGAAGAAAGCTTTAAATATTTTTACTATCATATGTAATGGCTACTTTAGGTTGTTTATTTGTTTTTTATAGATGTTATTTACCAGATTAATGAAATTCTCTTTCCTTCCCAGTTAAGAGGTTTTTTAAAAATCATGAATGAGTGTCAAGTTGTGTCAAATGCTTTCATATAGAATATTTTTAATAATGCTATAATAGCTCAGGAGGAAGATTTAAAATATGAAAAAATTTACTCTGGATATTTTAATATCACATTGCAATATATTTTAAGATGATATATAGAATAACTAGTTAAAATCTGTTAATCAGCCATAATCACTAGCAATCAGGCCACATCTGTTTTGACACTTGTTTCAGTGTTTGTTTAGAAGACCATTGTCTTCTCATTAAGAGTACTTGGCACAGTAAATTGAAAACAAAAGAAGAAACAGAAGCATAGTGTATCATCATTTTGCCAAACTAAAGAGCTCTGAATAAGATAGTGCCTTTCCCTTCTCTGATAATTTCAAGCTATTAGAGGTGCTTCAGTAGTAAAGCATTATTTAAAACCACCCACCCAATCTGTCTTTTCCTGATTGTAGGAGGTCCTTTACATTGTTTGAGAGGTGGACAGACCAGAGAGAAACAGTACTGTGGCGATCTTTGGTGACTCCTTCCTTTCTGACTAGTTACAAATTTCTAGAGCATTCTTTTCATTTTTTTTCCTTTTTACTCAGTCTCTTCTCTTCCATTTTCAATCCCCTATCACTGCAAAGCGAAACCCAAGATGTGAAGAGGGAGCTAGCTAGGGGGAAACATTCCAGTTCCTTTTTTTCTGACCTAAGCACCACTCTTCATGTGCTAGCAGGCAAAGTGGAAATTTTGACTAAACCAGAGTAACTAACTGTTTAACAGATTTAGACTTTGTTCTGATTAGAAACTTTTGAAGGTAGTTTTAACAGAAGAACAAAGCTTGAGTTAGTTTGACCAGAAGGAGAAAGAGAACATGAATCTCCAGCTAAGGAAGCAGAAACAATGATGAGTATGGATGAGGGCATGATCCTGTAATCTTTCCAGTCTCCTGATACCTCAGGACTGGATTAGACAAGCTATCTAAACAACATGTGGCCCATGCAAGAGAAAATGAACAGGATCTCTGAAGTTGATGATATGCCTGTTGTTGATCTGAGTTGAAAATTTGCTGTGAGACCTTCTGGCTTGTCATAAAGAAATGTGCATGTGCAGACACATATTGTAATGCTTCAGCTGCTGCCAGCGCCATCAATGGGAGTATCAATGGAGAATCAAACCACAGAAGCATTGCATTTGGTTTTTAATATAGTATAGTAGGCAACAGAATGAAAATATATTTTCTTATATCGAAGAAACAAATGACACACCAAATGACCCATTTCTAATCCTTTTCTTAATTCATGGTGTCCAAAATAAGATGTTCTCTATTCAGAGAAACCACAACAGAATTTAAACTCCAGCTCATATATATTACCTATGTGACACTGGGCAAATACTTAACCCCTTTCTGTCCAATTTTTTTTCCATTTGTTGGATGGTAATAAAAATTGTATATAACCCATAGGACTGTTTGTATATGTCAATTATATGTTACATATATATACATTTATAAATTATATGTATACATTAATAAATTACAAGTTACATATGTAATGATTTTAAGGTATAGTGCCTGTCATATAATAAGTGATTAAAAACTGTTAGCTATTATTAAATTGTAATTCTACTAATAGGATTCAGTCTTTTTCCTCCTTTACTAATCAAAACCCGTGATACCAGTGAAGAAAAAGAAATGAATTCATAGATTTATTTTTTAAATGCTTGAGTCAAAAGGACAGTCATCTATTGGTCAAGTCTCAAAAATGTTTTCTGATTTTCCTTTATTTTACTGAAACTACATTAAAATTCTCTCTACTCTTCCAGTTTATTGCATGATAATCGCTTCTAAGAGGAACGAGAAACATGCAAGAAATATATATATGTAAAAGTCAGGTAATATAAGGCTTTTAATGAAGAACAGCAATCCTTAGTCCCACACCCAGTTCCCACTCTATAGAGGCAATGATTTTTAACTCTTTAAACATTTCTCCTAGTATTTACCTCTGTATCTTTAAAGTACATACTTATATTGCTATTTTAAAAATTGCATTTATTGCTCACTGACTTCCTACTGTAGAAGATAGAATTAGCCCTTTACCACCACTTATCCTTTCCCAAGCATACACTTCCTCTTCCCTCATCTTCATAATATAGTTCTTTGTAATTTTAAGTAATCAGTTGTCTGAGTTTACATTGTAATAACTTTAAAAGTGCTGCTTACAGTTGAGCTAAGCAGTATACTACAATCCTTTTTTTTTTTTTCTTTTCTTTTTCTCTCTTTTTATTACAGTTTCAATCTTGAATACCTGTTTGGTTTTTATGGAGTTAAATCTTTTTTTTTTTTACTCAGTAATGGTTCATTTTTATTGTTCCTTTTCTACATTATCACTAGTTCAATCTCAAATTCTGATAGAATAATATAAGCTCTCAAAGTGGTCAAATATATCAGGCATTCTAATTTCTCAGGTAATCTCATATGACCTTCTTCATCCTTCTGTTCCTTTCTCTCAAGGTTGCTGTTAACTATTATCCTGGAACTTCCTTTCACTTCTCTCCTGTGTTTAGAGCCTTTGTTTCCTGGAGCCCATATTTTCTTTTTGTTCTGATGTATCACTCTGGGAAAGAGCACATGGGAGGTGACTTTTTTTTTTTGAGGCCTTATATTTCTGAAAATGTCTTTATTCTATTCTTATACGTGAGTGATGGTTTGACTGAGTATAAAATTATAAGTTGGAAATTATTTTTTTCTTTGAATTTTTACAATGTTCCTCTATTGATTTTTAGCTTCCAGTGTTGCTATTGATCAGTCAATGTCATTCTGATTCCTGCTTCTTTATATGGGACTTTTATTTTTTCTGTCTCAAAGCCTTTAGGATAGACTTTGTAAAAAGAGCATTAGTCTTTTATAGTGATTCCTTTCTGGGTAGTTTAAGTAAAAATCATTTTTCTCAGGTTTTATTGTCATTTGCCAACATAAATCATTGCCCTCAGTCACTCTAAAGTTAAAGAAAACCAGAGGGACAACTTAATAACGCTTTTCAAGTACATATGGTAAAGGGCAAATATGCAGAGAATAACTATATGTTTAGGAAATGAAAAAAAGTTTACAAATTACTGCATAGGTTAGATGATTATTTTACAAACATTATTCCATCAAATGTTAAACATCTCAATTATTGCATACTGTGCCCTCTCTTATATTTTCTCATGAATTATTAGTCTAAGAAGAAGTCCCATAATAAACCCTTATTTAACCTTACTTAGTAACATTTCTTAAATTTATTTGCCCACCAGAATTTTTTTTTTTTATTTTAAAAGAACATCATTAACATATGTATAACACAGTTGGGGAAATGCCAGATAAGATGTAGACTTTCCTGGCTGCAAAAGAGCAATTAAGCAATGGAATAAGTAGCAAAAGAAGCTGTGAACTCTCCTTTTCCAGAGGTTTTTAAAACAGGACATCTGTTTTAGGCGTAGTCCAGCTTAAACAATAGGACTTTGCTGGTGTTCCTTCCTCTTCCTGTCCCCTAGTGGTAGTGTTAAAGGCTTTTAGCCCACCTTTTACATGATTCTAGTATTCTGGTTACTAATATGTACAAAAATGACTACTAGTACTAATAATTATATTTATTGAGAACGTATTATCTGGCCCTATGCTGATGCTTTAACAACTTCATAATGCAGTGCAGAGAATGCTAGGGTAGGAGACAGAAAACCTGATTCTTATTCGGTCAACCTCTCACTAACTTTGTGCTGCTCATGGGCAAATCACTTGCCTCATTTTCTTCATCTGTCAAATGAGGAACTTGGATTTGTCTCAAAAAGGCCTTTTCCACTCTGAAATTTCAGAATGATTTTTGTCTCTGAGTACCAGCTATTATAATGGGAGAGGAATTAGAAAATTCTTAGGTCAATTTACACTGCAAGATGATTTGCATGAATCAATAAGGAGGGGCTGGATAAATTATTTGGAACTATATTTATGAGTACCTTGACATCAAACAAACAAATTAGAAGATACTGGAAAAAATCATTGCCTCATTAAGGGCACTTCCAACAAGACTACTGAGTTTTAGAGAATCTATGAAAGGCTTTTTTCCTGGCACCTACTCATATTGCACAGCTTATTAACACATTTCGTTAACGAAGCTTTTATTTGCAAATTACTCTTCATAGTATATCCCAGCTCCCCTGTATCTGGCACATCATAGGTATTCAGTTTAGAAAGTTAAGTGGGCAGGCTTTGGAGTTTTAGATCACCTGATTTAATAACCCAGCTCCATTACTTAGTAATTGTATGTTCTTAGCCAGTTACTTACTTCTATATCTTTGCCTCTTCTTTAATGAGATCTGTAAGTTTACTTACCGCATAGGGCTCATGAAGATTAAATGGGACAACCCAAGTTTTGTATTTGGCATGATACTTAGCAAAGATTCACGGTTCTATTAATATTGTCTAATGTAATTATTAAGAAAATGCTGCATTTCCACAGATATTCTGATAGTTTTTTTTTTTTTTCATAAGGGAAAACATAAAACCCCATAGGTAGATTGAATACTTCTGGTGTTTATAATTTAGCATCTTTTTCGGCCTGCTTCCATACTCCCAAATAATGATTCCTATAAGATTAGAGAAGTTACTTTATGTTTGCATGAGATTGGTTGTATTTTTGTATGAAATATGTTGTACTTTGGAATAGTGTGCAGTCTGCCTATTGACTATAATAGAGTTTAAAGTTAAGTTTGAAGGTCTAAGATAAATGGCACATATTTATGTCCTTTCCCACAATGTCTGCTTAAAGACTTGCCTGCTTGAAACACACTAAAGGTTGTGAAATTGATAGATACACTGTGATGCAACACACTCCTGTCACCCAGCTGGAAAGTTAAGACACTTACTTATCCCTGAGAAGGGCTCTTGTTCGTGCTAATATTTTGTTCACTTGTTCTTTCATGGGTAATTACACGGAGTAACAAAAAACACCTACTCAGCTTACAGCTTGGCAGAAACAGTAGCTTATGTTTTCTAGAGACAAAATTAGAAGCAAGTTCCCTGGACCCATCCCGAATTCAAAATAAAATAAAATATCTAGGGAACCACTGTGCCTCCCAATAAATATGGTCCATAGAGTAATATTGTGTAGGTCAAGATGTCCCAGAATAAAACAGGGAGAAGGGAAGGGGGAAGGAAAAGTGTGTATTTCAGTAATATGTTTTCATAGAGATGAGGAAAAAGCTCTTTTTCTCTTACTTTGTCTTTTCTATGTAGGAAACAAACAAACAAACTTTGTGGGACCATAATCTTCCTCCTGCAATTATCAAAAGAGAAAAACTGATATACATTGTTGAGGGGAAAATTTATAGCTTAAATTGTATTTTATTTATAATATTGGAGATTACCATCTTTTCTGGAGAGCTTGAGTCTTAGCAAAACTAAACTTTTGAGAAAGTGTCTTTATTTTTTCCATTTTCACAGAAAAATGAATACTCATTCTATTCTTCTTTATAAAATACGATTATTCCGTTGGCAAGCATTTAGTAAACAATTATGCATAAGGACTAAAGGGAAAACAGAATAATGAAACACTGTCCTTTTGCTCCAGAAGTTGAATTTTAATAGGTAGAGATATTTATCCAAATAATTATGTCAAAGTTAAAAGAGAGGTGCAAAATGCTGTGGGAACACAGAGAATGGAGAGTATTTTACATTTGAAAATTCATGGAAGGTTTCACGGAGAAAATAGCATTTGGACTACTGTCAGATTTCCCCCTACTGTGGAAAGAGAAATGAGATTGTGACGTGTATTGATGAGGGACGGAAAGAAGGTAGAGCAGCTTCGGCATGAACAAAGATGAACAGCCTAGAAAATGCAGACCATGTTTAACCTGGACAGAGTTTGATATGCCTAACTACAGGTGATGCCAAGAATGGGAGTGAGGTCTGGGATCACTAATGAGAAAGATCAGTAGTGAAAAAGTAAGTCAGGACCGTGTCAAGGAGGGCCTTGAATGCCAAGCCAAGACATGTTAATTTATTATATAGGTTAGAGTTTCTCCTCCTTGTTCACCAATATGTCGTTAATAGAAGAGGACAGCCAAAACATAGCATTTTGTGCAGGAGCGGTAAATAGGTGGAGCACAGAGGATGTAAAGGATGGTAAAACTATTCTCTATGATACTGTGATGATGAATACATGACATTATGCATTTTTTAAAACCCATTGAATGTACAACCCTAAGACTAAACCCTAATATAAACTATGGATTTTAGTTAATAATTATATATCAATTTTGGTTTATCCATTTGTAACAATCGTACCACACTAATGCAAGTGTTAATAATAGGGGAAATCTAAATTAATAATAGGGGAAATTATGTGTTTCAGGGGTAGGGGAAGGGAGAAAGAGGAAAGAGTATATGGGAACTCTACTTTCTGCTCAACTTTTTTGTAAACCTAAAACCACCCCAAAAAATGAAGTCTATTATTTTTAAAAACTGCATTTTTTAGCCATGAAATATACTATAAGTATAATTTTTTAGGAGTTTTATATTATATTTTTTAAATCACATGAATTTTTAATTCTATTCATTTACACATAAATGGCTATTTTATCGTGAATATTTACCCAAAATTTTTCAGTAAAATAGATGACCTGTAAAGGTATGATTTCTGTATTAAGAAGCATGGCTTTGCTTGACAGGGAGTCATTGAAGTCATATGTTAAAAGTAAAACAAAAATAATATTAAACCAGTTAAATGATGAACAACCAATTTTTCTTGCAACACATATTTTTGCATCCTTATTTTCTTTCCCTGTCTTCATACAGAGGCTCTTCCACTAACTTTAACTCAACTTAGTCAACCTTTATTTTGTTTGCAATAGACATAATGAGAAATAGTTGATAAATGCACTTTTATAGATATTACAATCAAGATAAAATAACTATATTTTGAAATAAAAGTAATTTATACTAAGAAAAATGGTTAGAGAAATGTGAAATAAGCATGCTGAGGAGATGGGCAAAATAAATGGAGTGACCTGGGTTATATAGATTTAGATGAATTTTGAGACAAAGGATTCAGTTTGATGGATGACTCTGTCATTAACAGCACACTTTCTTCTGGTTGTCATTGAGACCCAGTATGACCTTTAAGCTATTACCAATACACATTCCTCTTTTTGGTGTGTAGTGTTTACACTGTAACATAGATAACTTAAGGTTGTTTGGGTACTTGCTTATGTAGATATTCAGACATGTGAACCCAAACAGTGCCTAATGAGTCCTCTTGGAACCACTGAAGCACATTCACAGGACTAGTCTCCTTATTTGTGTTTTCAAGGCACTTTGTTTTTCTTATGAAGACCACAACTGGAATCTTTAACCTCATGCAAGAATCAGCCTTTGAGAGTAAATTCCTTAGCTCTCTGCTTGCTGGGAAAATGTGAGAGACTCGTTCCCAGATACCTCTAGGAGAGCAGCCCTTCCTCCATAAACCATTTTCATCAATGAGAGGATAAAGAGAATATATACAGAACAGCATTTCTGGGTCAGTCTCAAGTTTGAATTCTCTACTTCCTAGCTGTTGGACACTGGGCAAGTTCCTTTACTTCTGTAGTCCTAGCTTACTTATCTCTAAAGTGGGGATAATATCTCAGGTTACATGGATTAAAAGTTAGAATGTATCTGGTATGTGGGAGGTACTCAATAAATATCAATTTGCTTCCCCCTTCCCTACCTCTTTTGCTAAAATTTCACAGCCACCTTATTAATTCCTTTAGTATTTAAGAAATAAATATTTAATGAGCACCTACCATGAGCCAAGCCTTTTGCTAGGTGATGGGGATATGACTGCAAATAAGACAGATAAGCCTATGATTTCAGGAGCCCTAGAGTTTATGAGCAGTTCATTTATTTATCACCAAGGTCAGCAGTCTCAAATTCCCACAGCTTTCTACTGGTGTTTTTGACCAAAGAGTTAACATTTAAAATACTTTGTGACTACTTTTTTGGTACCACTGGTTTCAGGTAAACCAAGTCAGATGGGTTCCTACTGCATAAAGATTTAAAGTCTACATACTCCGGTCACTCTAAGTCCACATTAAATACTTAGAACCAAACTCTCTCAGGGTTTCATTTTACTGACTGTGGCCACAAATCATATTTATAAAAATGCATGTAGCATATATCATCTTAAGCAGGCAGTTTATGAAATGAGTTACTCTGTGGCTTTAGAATTCATATCAGTGTTTTTACCTTTGTCTTTTATACATTTTCTTGTTTCCATTTTTGTTTTGTTTTGTTTTTAGTTTGGGGGTAGTTTAAAATTAATGCTGGGCTAGAGTCTCATTTTAACATTTTTTCATTGATAATCGAATATGTTTTCACATATCTCGAACCTCTTCATTCTGTAGGGAACACTTTCTCCTCGTTAAGGAAGGCTGGATATACAGAAAACAAATACTTAAGTAAGTTTTCATAGCACAGAATGGATCATCTCTTTTTTAAAGGACTCATTTTGGTATTACTTTTAAGAACAAAATTATTTTATAATGCAGTTAAAGAATAAATTATGACCTAAATTTAATATACCAGTTTTTCTGTCACACAAAAGCATTACAAATACAAATGGAGGAGCAAAATTTTCATCCTAAGAGAAAAATATTTAGGGTCTCCAAATTTAAGAAAATTTTTCTAGAATTCTGTACTTTTTGAAAATCAGTAACAAATTTAATTAATGATCTTATGTGGAAGAAAATAGAGCAGGACTGTTCACAGAACATTTATCTGGGTACACTGTATACATCGATGCTATCATATGGTTCTCTACTGTGATATCCAAGTAAGGAATGTCTTCCCCTCCTTAGTAAAACAACCTGGACAGCATTAGGAAGGTGCTTATGTTCTCTTCTCTTACTGTGATAAACTAGATGAGATTACTTTACCAAACACTCTTTCAGTTCCCTT
This sequence comes from Macroglossus sobrinus, assembly GCA_004027375.1. Classification (NCBI taxonomy): domain Eukaryota; kingdom Metazoa; phylum Chordata; class Mammalia; order Chiroptera; family Pteropodidae; genus Macroglossus; species Macroglossus sobrinus. Next base: position 275,804 of record PVKZ01001066.1, on the reverse strand, counting down.
TCTGTATATCTTTAGATGATTGCTCTGTCTTCTAAGACCAACTCCATAGCTGTTCTTTTTTTCCATTTCAGAAATTACCATGGTTGACACAGAGATGCCATTTTGGCCCACCAACTTTGGAATCAGCTCCGTGGATCTTTCTGTAATGGATGACCACTCCCACGCCTTTGACATCAAGCCCTTCACCACTGTTGATTTCTCCAGCATTTCTACTCCACACTATGAAGATATTCCATTTGCAAGAGCTGACCCAATGGTTGCTGATTATAAGTATGACCTGAAGCTCCAAGAGTACCAAAGTATGATGTTTATTTTCACTTTTCATACTACTAAGACTAGAATTGGACTAATCTCAATAACACTGGAATAAGTTCTCCCTAGATGAAAACTCTATAGAAAAAACATTTACCATTTATTTATTCATTCAATTATCCATGAAATTTTAGGTATTTACAATATACCAAAAAGGAAGGCAGTGTGTAAATTCCCCAGATCATTCTTTCCTTTTTTTCTCTCCTTCCTGCCTTTCTCTTCTTTCTTTTCTTGCTTTTTCTTAGGAGCATTTTCTAGCATGATTACATTGCCAGATTTTTCTCAGACTAAGAGTCCATCACCCAAACTTTGTCTTATTTTTGTCACCTATAAATTAGTAGGTAAAAGTTTACTACCTTATATAAGTTATCATCACCAAATTATTAAATATTGATCCATTTCTTCTAATTCTGCCATATGAGAAGCTTATATGAAACTGATTTTTCAGCACAAATTTAAATTTTGACATTGTAGTCTATTAATAAATCTTCATGCCATTAATTCAATTCACATCAAAACATCAGACTCAAGAAAAACTAAAACTACTTTTCAAGATAAAATAAGTTTCTCTGATGCTATTTCCTTGATTTTTTGCTCTTTGTGTGCTAATAATACCAGTTTTTCGAAATCACCACTGTGTAATTGGCAACCATTACTTGACAATAACTAGGAATCTCCTGTATTTCTAGGGGTTTTTTTAAAAGATAAATGATATACTTGGTTATATTTATGTGTGTGGTTTTCAGTTAGAGCCTAATACAGGGATTTAATAGACCTGATCCTAACTAGTGGAAAGGTAGTGCTTACTTTCCATAGGTTCCTCAGTATCAAACATCATTTTACAAACCACCGTTTCTGACTCAACACTGAGGGTAACCTGCTCTCTTATTTTTCACTTATCTTCAGTCTGGGCTTACCATTACCTTTTCATGGCAGTGTTCCTTCTGCATTTCTTTTGCAAGGGTAATTTAAAAATACTTCTAAAATGTAAAACCTGAATAGATATTTCTTCAAAGAGGACATACTGATGGCCAATAGACATATGAAAAGACTACTCATCAGAGAAATGCAAATTAAAATCACAGTGAGATACTAACCTCACACTTGTCAGAATGGCTATCGTCAATAAATCAAAAAACAAGTATTGGCAAAGATATGGAGAAATGGGAACCCTTGTACACTGTTGATGAGATTGCAAATTGGTACAGCCACTATGGAAAACAGTTTGGAGGTTTGTCAAAAAATTGAAACTAGAACTGCCTTATGACCCAGGAATTGCCCTTCTGGGTATTTATCCAAATAAATCCAAAACACTAATTCGAAAAGATATGTGCACCCTTGTGTTCACAGCAGTGCTATTTACAATAGCCAAGATATGGAAGCAATGTAAGTGCCCATCAATAGATAATTAGGTACACACGTACACACAGTATATGTGTGTGTGTGTGTGTGTGTGTGTGTGTGTTTGGTACACACACACACACGTGCGCGCGCGCGCGCGCGCACACACACACACACACACACACACACACACTGGAATATTACTCAGCCATAAAAAATGAAAACTAATTGCAATGACATGGATGGACCTAGACGATACTATGCTAAGTGAAATATTTCAAAGAAAGACAAATACCATATGATTTCACTTATATGTAGACTCTAAGGAACACAAAAAATGAACAAAACAAATATCTCTAGAGTGCAAACATTTAAATAAAAATATACAATTTAATATTGTGGAAATGCCAAATATAGCACATTATGTAGCCAAATAACCTTAATTGTTCAAATACTATATGTTGTCTGTTAAAGCTTTAGTATGACAGGGTGTTGCAGGGTCACAGAACCACAGGCTTAATTCCCTTCCCCATTTTATTTCTACAGGTGAGGCTCAGAGGTGTTGTAACTTGCCTGTGATTACAAAGTTTACTTTTTTCCTGTGTCTTTTCATGTTCCATAGTGCTTCTACACTTAATAAAAATATGGCATTAAGATGTCCTAAGTGACTTGCCCTATTGCCTTTTTAACATTGCTTTTTATGTGATAATCATCTGCTCACATTTTTCTATGCACAGATGCAATCAAAGTGGAGCCTGCATCCCCACCTTATTATTCTGAAAAGACTCAGCTGTACAATAAGCCTCACGAGGAGCCTTCCAACTCCCTCATGGCAATCGAATGTCGTGTCTGTGGAGATAAAGCTTCTGGGTTTCACTATGGAGTTCACGCTTGTGAAGGATGCAAGGTGAAAAATAATTTTTTTTCTTTCTTCAAAAAATTTACTAAAAATTTACCTATTATTTTATTTCCTGTTGTAAATACATGATAAGAAATTGAGATATTGTCAAACCATTTTTATTTAACGCCTACAGCACCTGGTATTCCTAGGTGGTTTCCCATCTAAGTACTAGCCAGGTTTAGCTTCGGAGATCAGATGAGATCGGGCAGGTTCAGGGTGGCATGGCTATAGACTCAAACCATTTTCTTTTGGTAAAACAACATTATTCAAATTATACATATGAAAACCTAAAACAGTTGATAAAATCGAGGCTATTTTGCCTCACTTTCCTTTCTCTAAATTGTTCCTGTGAGGTACAACCCTTGCATCTTGCTGATTTTTTTTTTAGGTGACTTAATCAAGGTGTCATGGCAAGACAGTGATGAGTTGGCCCAGAACCCAGATTTCCTGAATCTTCCAATGTTTTCTTTTTCACTCTGCCATGTAATATTTTTATATATGTAAGGCTTGACAGATTAGATAGATGATAGATAGATGATAGATAGATAGATAGATAGATAGATAGATAGATAGATAGATAGATAATCTTCATTTGAGCCTTAGAACACTCCTGTAATGTTGAGCTTATATATAGCCACTTTACAGAAATAAAAATCACAAATTAGTGAAACTTTCCTGTGGTCATCCATTAGTAAGTGGCAGAGCAAGGATTAGAACATATGTCTTCTAACTCCTAAACCAGTGTCCTGCATTTTCTTATTCCACCATCAGTTTGAGCTGTATATTATGGACAGGCAAAAAGATATCACTATTTTGGAAAGGAGGTACTGCTTCTCATAATCTTTTTTCTTTGTGAAGAGAGCATTTGGAAAGTTCAAACATTTAGTAGTAATCTGCCCAATTATTAATAAAGTGTTAACCCACTCATATTTTAATATTTAGTCTCTTAAAATAATTTTAATATGCTATGTGAATAAAATCATAGTAGAATGGTTTTAGTATATACTCCAGGACTCAGAATAAGTTGTTCATATTTACCTTATAAAATAAGTATTTGCCTTTTATAAATTTTTATAAATATAACTTTTAAATAAATTTGTTTTAAAAATAGAAAAATATTATTAAAAATACTTATCTTGTAAAATAAACACTGCTTATATAAGTCAAATTCAATCCTCACTTAGGCTTTTTATTAAGAATAAAGATATACAACATCAGTTAGGTAGACGTTAGAACATCTGGTTTCCTAACTGGATCGTGGGCCAAAAAAAAGAAATGGCTATTTATTGAATTTCTACTATCACCAGATACTGTACAAGATGCTTTTGCATATATCATCTTTAACAACATTCTGCATAAGTTTTTGTATCTATAAAATGATGGTATTGAATTAGATGATCTCTAAAATTTCTGCAATTCAAATAGTTTATTACTCTAAAGGCAACTTAATAAAGTGAAAAGAGAAAAGTTAGTAGTAACCTGGGCCACTTACCCAGTCACTAACCAATCACAAAAACACTTTAACTCTCAGTTACCTCATGTGTAAAATGATTTGGTTAGATTAGCTTTCTAATGTCTTACTCGTATTTAAGGTGTAACATTCCAAAATGACTGTTTGAAAAAATACTGGCAAGAGATGCTTTCATGTAAAACACTAAAACCCATTCAATCTATGATTAAAACCAAACTAAAATATCTATGATCTTTTATGAAATCATTATAGTTAGTTATTTAAGATCTCAATGATCAGTAAAAACATGTCATTTTATTGAGTTAGATTTACACAATTTGGGAGTGAGTAAATTGTTGCTAATTTTGAGAAATAACCTGAAGAAACCATTTAGTTTTGGTCATCTTGGTAATTTATGTTGATAAATAAATAAAAACAGTGTGATTAGTTAAGTTTCCACAATAAGTTATTGTTTTTTTTTTTATGGGCTGATAAAGCACTTAGAACATTTAAGCACATAGTTCCACCATGATTCTATTAGTCATATATTTGTGTAAAGTTAACATTACTGAGAACAGCTAAAAACTGAAAGAGAAATATTGTCAGTAGTTGGTTATAGTGATAAAAGCTAAGTTCTGAAGACACAAAACCTTTGAAGATAAAAGCAAGCAAAAAAGAAAGGTAGCAAAAAAGAGACAGAAGAGGGAGGAGAAAATCTTTGTGCCTTCAAGTCAGGAACAGGAAGAATTCTAAAGCAGAGATGGAGAATAAATACTTAATAAAACCTGCAGAATACAGGGGAGTCCTTAACCAACCACAGATAAACAAGCAAGTAGAAATCATAGAAGAAAATTAAGAGTATTATCTACTCACCTGAAGCACCTTGCACACCATCCAAATATGGATTACAGACTTCCTAGACTAAAATGCAAAGGTTGTGCTAACTTTGGAAGGGAAAATAGACATGTACTCATTTTAAAGATTAAAAACTTTAAAAATATTAGTGGAATAATATAATTTGGCTTCTCCAAGTATAAGTTAGCAGTTCTCCAAGTGCAGTCTGAAGACCTCTAGGAGTCCCGAAGACCCTTTCAAAGCATCCATGAGGTTAAAACTATTTTCATTATAATACTATGTTGTTGTTTACCATTTACACTTTCATTTGCTCAGGAGTGTAAGTGAAATGTTCCAGAAGCTACATGACATGGAATGATAACAGCTCTGATGCCTAATGGAATGTTTGTATATTCTTATATATAATAATGTCTCATTTTCAATTACTAGTCTAGTAAATATCAGTAAATATAACCCACATAAACTAAAGCTCTTTAAAGTCCTCCATAGTTTTTAATGGAGTAAGGTGTCCTGAGATCAAAATATTTGAAGATCACTGTTATAAGGCATTGAGGCTGAAGAAATACTCATTCTTTGCTACTTTGGAAGTAAACTAAATTGCTGCCATACTCTGAATACAGCTAAATTAAACCAATGAGTGGCAGTAATTAAAGGTATCATCTTAGTTTATCAAGAATGCTCAGTGCTAAGAACTCGGAAAGTAAAATTAACCAATGTGTTTGAGTCACCTGCACGTATTTTCTTAAGGGTGCTTCAGCAGTTTAATGTTTGTCATTTCAGTAGAATATAGGATATACCAGTAATTAAAATAGAGTTGACCACAAACCTACAGACTAATTTATGGATTGAAATGAATAGTTATATTGTTTAAGATAGCTGTTAATAGATCTTAAACAATTTTACAACACCAGTGGAAAAGGTTTATATTAGTGATTCTTGCCAAAATTCAAACACAAATAAAAAATGTGGGTTTGGATTAAAGTGAAATAATAGCATATTCTGAGTGTATTAATATTGCAGACTTAGGTAATATAACCTTTGGCTACTAAAAGATATAAATACCTTAGAGGCTTGCAAAGCTGTCTTTTTTTTGGACACTTATTTTTTCTCTAATAGGTTTTCTCATATTTTTGTATCTCTAATGAAAACTCATTTTAGAACCATAGATTTACTTAAAGGTATAAGTAAATACAGTCTATCATACAACACAATGTAATATATTTTTGTGTTTTTGTGTAAGACCTTACCTCAGGAAGAGTTTTTAGTATATTCCCACCTACCAGTGGTAGTTCATTTTCATGGATTCAGCTTCTGTGGGCTATATACTTCATAGGAAAGCTGAATGCAGGCCCAGCACAGGACTTTTAATCTTATTGTAAAATTAACAATATCATTCTTAGGTCTCATTGCACCTGAAGTTTTATTAAAAGTAAGACCATTAAGGAGAGGTTGAAGAAAATTTTTTAAAAGGCAAAACTAAGAAAAAACAGGCATCATCTTGTCACAGACAAATGTGAAGCCTTCAAAATAAGTATATACACAAAACAATTTTCTGAAATGGTGACTGATGCATCTCCATTACACCAATTCACAGATTTCATGATACTCATAAGAGTGTTTGAAATTACACATTGTTTTATGGACTCTGAAATAATACATAAGAATATTTAAAAAGTGTTTCTTTATCAGTAATATGAAGAAACTTTGGAGAAGCTTGCTTTATTCTTTAAATTAATAATCTTGCAGGAAGACACTTAGTAATAGCCTTATATCTTCCTCGCTAGATTTCTTGAGCCAAATGACAAGAAAACAGATGGTTATCATGAAGTTGATATTTAAAACAAAAAGTAAAAGTAAGTTCCAAGTGTTGTGCTGGAGTCTGTATTTAGTCAGTTCCAGATTTTATGTACATATACTATACATAAATGATATTCAGAATAAGTATCCTTTAACATTGAAAGACCCCGAATCATCACAAGAAGAATGTGAAGCACTTTGAAAGACACTATGTGAGTCAAAACAAAAATTTGCATTATAAGGGCTAAACTTAAATATAACATAATTCTCTTATGAAAGATCTTCCTTTTCAGTCAGTCAAATAATTGAACACTGCCTCCTTGATAGCTAGTCAAGCAGTATTTTCAACCACTAATACTAGTTTTAAAAAGTAAAGATCAGAAAAAATGATCAAAGAATATCATAAAACATGATCCCAATGGCAAAAATCAAAACTAAATTTTCCAACAATATTTATCAGTGAGAACAATTCTGACATTAGCTGTCTGTTAATAAGTGAGAAAAAAAAACCTTTTTAATATTCAAAAGTCCCCAGAACCTTTTGAGAATTAAAGAGCCTTTGACTTCTAGCAGATCCTACATAGGACATATTTTTTGAGATATTGGTGATCTTGAAGAGGAACGGAAAATTCTCCAAAACAACGAACAATAACAGAACAAACAATTAAGCAAATCCTAAGTTTGAGCTTAGAACTACAGACACACTTAGAGGGGTGGGGTTTCCCTCATGATAGATGCCCATAGGAGTGCTGAGGTGCAACACTGCCCCAAAGGCAGGTGTCTACAAGAGTATTTGGGACCATCATTGAGGAGGAGCTGAGTCTGGGGCTTTTTAATTGAGTCAGAATTCTTAAGGCAATTTGAAATAGTCATAAGTCATTGGCACCCCTTGGCTTCCAACAGAAGCATCTACAAACTCTTTTTGTAGGAAAGAATTCCAAATTTAGATCCTCTAGGATTTTCATAGTTTAAAGTCAAGAGATTAGTTCAAAATAAAATATCAGCAAGCACATAGGTGGTCAACTTGAATGACATTCATCAGAAATAAACATAAAAAAGGATTTGAACCCTTCAGCCTTTATGCAAGGAAAGTAAATATTGGTATTGCTTGATACAGAATATAGAACAGCTACGTATGTTTAAAGAAAGAGCAGAATTGCAGCAATCAACAAGCAACAAACAGACTATCAGGAATGACCAAGTGGATTTGAAAATAAACCAAGTGGAACTTCTAAAAGTAAAAATAATTATTGAAATAACAGTTCAAAAATAGCATACTGGAGACAGTGGAAGAAAGGATTACTGAACTAGAAGATAAATGCAAGGAAATTACCGAAAATGAGATCTATAGTTTCTTAAAGAATATGTCCTAGTCAGAATCTGCTATAAGCCTCTTTTAGTTCTTGAAGGATTTTTGAATATTAAAAACATGTCTTTCCTACTAATGAATAGAAGAGTTATGTACAGAACCGTTCTCCTTGATGAAATTTTTCTATTATAATTATATATATGTAATCTTATTTGACTGCTATTGTGATGTTTATTCCTGCAATCAGTATTAGTGACTAATTAATGACAAGAAGATGGGAAATATAAAAAAAATTCAGAAATATCAAAGGATAGAGTAAGAGAGTCTAACACATACCTAATTGGAGTGTCAGAACTGATGAGCAAGTGAAACCATATGCAGAAAACAACATTTCCAAGAAGATAAATGAAAAGAAATTCATGTCCAGACACAGCAGTAAAAAGCTGCAGAATATTAATGACAAAGAGAATGTATAAAAGCAACCAAGAGAAAAGAAAAAAAAAAGCCTTCAAAATTGATTGACAGCAGACGTCTCAACAGCAACAATGGAAAAGAAAGATAATGGAATTCAAAATGAAATAGAAAATACCTGAGTACCCTATAATTTTTCATAGTGAGAGTATAAAAGGATAGTAAGCCATAGAGAGGAGAATATATTTGCAACACCGATATCAGACAACATATTAGTATCTACAGTATATAAAGAATATCTAAAAATCAATTTTAAGAAAAGGCAATCCATTAGAAAACTGGGAAATGAAAAATCAGGGACATACAAAGTAGGAGACTGCTTAGATTCTATTTTATACATACTACATTGTCAAAACTTAAATCTGATAGTAGAAACTTTCATAAACTGCTGGTGAGAGTATAAACTGATATAATCACTTTGGGAAAAAATTTGGCATTATCTTATAAATTTAACATCCAAATATTGTACAACCCAGAAAATACACATGTGTGTGATAAATATTTACAAGAATATCTATAGAAGTATTATTCATAATAACAAAAATGGCAACAATTCAGATACCCATCAACATAAGAATAGATTAATAAATTATGATATAGTTTTACAATAGTATATAATTGTGAAAATGAATAAATCATAGTTTCTCACAAGAAAGTGGATAAATTTTAGAAACCTAATATTACTTTTTAAAAATGAAAATCTAAAAAACCTACATGGAGTATGATACCATTTAATAAAGCCCCAAAGCAAGCATAACTAAGAAATATATTGTTTAGTTTTACCTACTATGTGATAAAACTATGTTTTCCTAAAGGTCAAAGAAATGATAAAGACAAAATTGAGAATGATTACTTTGTCAAGGGCACATAGGGGGCAGAAGTTGGATAAGAGAAAAATGTATAAGTATTCTGCTCATGGTTTTAAATCTTGGCTTGTATGATGAGCTCATATGTGATAATTATTATATTTTATAATTACATGTATTTTCTACATGTTTGTGAATAATATTACATTTAATAAGATAACAAAAAATAAAAGGAAAAGAGCATGCCTATGGCCTGTAATATCTCAATCATAGTTAAGAATTGTAAAGTAGCAGAACTGGAAGTTACCTCCTCACTTTACAAATGGAAAAGGTGAGGCCCAGAAAGGAAGTTAAGTGACACATATATTCATTCAACAGATTTTAATGGAGCACTATTGTTGGTCTTTGGGTAACATGTAGGGGTGTAATATACCATCCCCTCACCCACAGAGTTCACAATTTTAATTGGGCAGTGGGAGAGAAGCAGAAATATATACAAATATTAAATCATATGGCATGTTAGAAAGTCGTAAGTGTTATTGGAAAAAAACACTAAGCATAATAAAAGAGATGAAACGTTCCAGGGGAGAGGTGAGGGTAGGGACAGGCCACAGTATTAAATAGGCTGGATAAGCCTTACTGAGAAGTTGAGGTGTTAGCAAAACTTGAAGGCAATGAAGGAAATAGGCAAGTGTATATTTAAAGAAAGAGCTTTCCACCTAAAAGAAAAGTCAAGAATGATTTCAAGGATTTTGGCTTGAGAAAGTGGGAGGATGGAGTTGCATCAACTAGATGGAAAAAGTTGCAATGAAGTAATTTGCAGGGTAAGTTCAGGATGTCAGTGTTGGACACGCTGAATTAGAGAGGGCTATTAGATTTCTAAGAGAAGATGTCAAGTAAGCAGTAGAATAAACTTGTCTAGAGTTAAAGAAATAAATATGGAGAAAGTAAAAAGGCAAGTCAATAGCAATCAATACTAGTTTAGTGTTTTTTGTACCAAACAGGACCATATAAATTTGGAAGAATTAAGAACTGAGTTTTATGAAAATGAACACAATAGAAATGAATAGGAATATTCTGGGGAAAAAACAAAGTTAGAAAACATTTCTAATTAGAATTTTTTTCAGGTCTTTCCAAAAAATATAAATATAACAGCATTCAATTAACCTCAAATTGGTATATTTGTTATTTTGGGATAGCAATCGATTTTCTGAGGATTTATATATTCTCATGTTATTTTCTATTATTTATTTTTGTTTGTAGGCTACAGCAATTGAGGCACTCTTTCAATTGCATAAATAAATGAAACCAATTCTGTAGGAAATTATGCAACATAGAGAATTCCAAAAAGTTATACACATGTGGATTTTTATTGGCCCTGATCATATTTTAGAATGAAATGATTATAACTTTGCCAAACTGCTTAGCACAATTATAAGGGCTAGAGCATGCTGTTGGAATGGCTTGCAGAGACACTGAACTGATTACATAGTGTTTTATTTGCATTACATTAAATCCAGAGCACTTCTTAGAGCATGCTGAAATCCAAATGTGGAGCCAAAATACATTGAATGACATTAGTTGGATGTGGTCACTGAAGAGCTAAAACAGGACACTGAAGATCCCTGATTCTTTATTTCATAGCAAAGAAAATTGACTTCCAGAGAGGTTAAGTGATTTGTCTCAAGTCACCAGTGACAGAACTGAATCAAGAATCTACCTTTTCTGATTCCCAGGCCAATGCGCCTTTAGTCATATGTTGCTGCTTCCATGTGTCACAAAGACTTAAAATTTGCTCCTTTTTTCATTATCCCTTTGCAGGGTTTCTTCCGGAGAACAATCAGATTGAAGCTTATTTATGATAGATGTGATCTTAACTGTCGGATCCACAAAAAAAGTAGAAATAAATGTCAGTACTGTCGGTTTCAGAAATGCCTTGCTGTGGGGATGTCTCATAATGGTAAGTGAGCACTTAGCACCACATACTTCACTATTCTCATTCTGGCTGCCAGATCAGTAGACATGAGGGCCGTTGCTGAAACTGTGCACAGTTTTTCCACAGAATGCCAAATTTCAGAATATTGCATGCTGATAAAGCATTTCTCATTTAGTTCAGAGTTTTATAGCTGTTAGTGCAGAATCTTATCTGTGGTTGGGCACCTGCCATAATAGGAGAAAAGACTTGAAATCTGGGAGGTGATGGAAATAACTGTAGTATTTTAAAACAAATGTAATGTTAATTGTGATCATTTTTTATGTTGTTTTAATAGTATTAAAAACAGAATTATACTTAGGTGCATCAATAGATTCTTCCTACATCAAATATAAGAAAATCTTGCAGATTTCTAGATATGTAACTTTAAGTGGCTTATCAGAATTTAGATTTATATCCTTTTTTTTTCTCTTTATGATACAGAGATGAGTATAGATACAGCAGTAGCTTGACTTGGAGAAGCGTAGACTTGTGGATAAAGCAAATATTTAAAAGTTTCACAAAACTTCAGTGTCCATAGAAACATAAGAGAATAAAACTTTCTACTTTTTAAGCCTATATCTAAAATCAAGCTTATGGTTTGGGTGTCGACCTAAGGAGAAGAATGTAGAAAACCTGAGAAGAACCATATTTTCATGAACTGTAGAGAACTAACTCAGTAAAATTATGGAAGATGAACTTGTTTGAAGAAATAGTTCTTGGTTTTTTTTTTGTTTAGCTCTGATTGGTTAACTAGCTCACAAAACAAATTTTGATGTAACTTGATATTATTATATTTGTCAGTATTAGTCAGTTCCTTAAAAACTCATTATGGGCTCAAGAATTTTAAAATGCCAAAGCAGTTAAGTTAAATTCAGAGTCTTATTACACTAGATATTCTGGTTTTACTTTTTTTTTTTTTTTGCCTTCACTTCTTTCAAAACTGACCCAGTAAGAGAATAACATCAGTCTTCATCTATAAAGACTCTATGGCATCTGTGAAAATTAAATTTTTGTTTTATCAAGCCTATGTTTGGTTTTCACAGCGGAAATCATCAAGATATTTGGGAATGACTGATTGGTCGATACCCTAATTTTTAAAAATAGTTTACAAAATTATATTTTTATCATTAATATGTGTCATTTCCTATAAAGGCAAGAATGTATTATGACTAGATCTATTAGCTATACTAGACAGGATGGAAATTTGGTCCAACTTTTCTCAACAATTAATTACATCTGCTGTGTAGCAGCATATAACTGCAGTCATTGATTGCTAAATAATTTGCTGGTTTAATTCCATCCATTTCCTTTTTATTTTAGACCTCATAAAACATAAGGGCATGTTTTCAAGTTAAGAGTTGTATTTTAGGTGATGCAATCAAGTTGAAATAAACTTATTTTATCTTTATGAAGAAATCTTTGACTTTGAGGTCATTATCTCTAAGTCTTCCTAGGAAAACATGCCAGTTCTGCTTTTAATTATATTTTTTGTCCTTTAAAAACTTGTTGCATCACACGTCAATGTAAAATATATTTCCTGTTGCTTGTATACATTCATGTAAAATATATCTCCTATTGCTTATTGTTTATAGGCAAATAATATTTAAAGCCCAGCCTTGTGGTTGTTGAGGATATAATTTTCTCTTTCCCGAAAAGTCAGAGTAAGTTGTCATGAACTGAATAAGGTCATCTTTGGACATCGTATGACTGTTAATCTATTTAGAGAGAGGAGCAATCTTGATAGGAGTGTTTGGTACTTCTTGCAAAGCGCACCTCGCCCCCCAAAAAAGGAATTGTCATGACATCAAAGACTTATGCAGTTCAATACTTACAGGATTGTAGACATAACTAAGAAAATCCCTTTTCAGAGGTTTTGATGGGAATGTGTTTGCTGCACAGAAAAGGAAACATCCATTTGATCTACATACAGAAGGGAAACTCAATGACTAGATTTTGACCTGCCTTGCCTATTTTCCTGATAAAGGAAACATTTCCAGATACAAAGTTTTCTAGGAGATCTTAGTCACTATTTAAAACTCATTGCTTTGGCCAATGTGAGGCCAAAGTAACGAGATTTCCATTCATATAGAATGCTTTTTTATTAATGTTTTATGTGAATGGACCTCAACCAATTTATCAAAATAAGGCTTTTAGTGTTATACCAAAATCAGGACCTCACTGTTTTTAGTACACACAAAAAGAAATGAACATCCACCAAAGTAAATTTGTTCTATTCTGTGTTACTTTTATTTCTATTCTTTGGTCTCTGTTTAACCCATTCTATGAGTGTAGCTTACCTATTAGCTAGCCACTTCCAGCTTTGAAGGAGGTAATCTTCCATGAGCCCTAAAGGCCCTGGAGAATATTGTTGGAAAATCACTGAAATCAGTGACTTCTAAGTCCTTTCAACTTTGTAAAGTCTGTGATGCTATCATAGACTTTAAATCAAGTAATCTACCTCACTGAATTTTTCACTTTTCAACCAGCTATTCTGTATCTTAAAGATTATGTCACAGTCTTCGGAAATATTTAGGCAACTGGTATAATCAGCTGCCTGAATTTAAAAGTTTTCACCTATATGTTTAGGTGCCATAAAAATATAAGTCATGCCTTAATTAGGTCTTATATATGTTATGATAACTTGCTCAGTAATTTAAGGCAATACATTTGATGATTGCGTAATGCTGTAACCCCAGAGTACAAAAGTAGTCTGGGCTAAAGAAAGAATAAATGGTATAGTTGCTTAGTGGTCAGATAGAACTTAATTGTGACTTGTAGCCTAAACATCATAGAAGGATATGATTTCAGCATTCTTTCAGTTGGAAACTTCTAATTGTTTCTCAAATATTCATTTTCAGCATTGAGTAGAAAAAGCACATCTGATGTACTTTTCTGTAATGATCAGGATAAACACATATTGCAGTGATTTTGGTCATTTAATAATCCATCATTTCTAGACCATGGATCAGTCCCACTGATTGCTCCAAAGCCTTCCTGAGTTATCCCAAGTGCAGTCAGTTCAATACCCTGTCCAGATACCTTTAGAGGAAGACTCCAAATGCAAGTAGAGGAGAAATAGCGAACCAACTTCCTGGACTACCCAAAATTAACTTACCAACGGATCATTGTATCAGCTACTATTTGTTTTACATTTCAAATTACTGAAGCTGGTATCTACAGAATCTTGATAAAAATGCTCTCTCACAGATTAATGTTGCTTCTTCAGTTAAATGGGCACTCACAGTTTTATAGATTTCTGAAGTATAATTTTTGTTTTTAAGTCCTGCTATCAGAATCTCTGATATCACATTTTTAAATGTGTTCTCTTTATTTTTAATCAGATAATTTAGTTATTAAGAATTCTGACTAGTCAATATTCAGAACAAATTTTCATGTGTATGAAATACATAATGAAATAAGTGTATACTGTGCATTTAAAAATAATCTGAAGAATTGACTTATGTTACTTATAAGTTATATTTGACTGTTTTTCCTGTACTATTGAGATTTGAATAAAAATTATGCTTTTCATAAATATAAAAATTTGTGAAATCTTAGTTTTGCTGATTAAGATGTCCTATTATAGAAATGATGGTCTTTTTAATTCTTTTTAAAAAAAAAAGCCAACAACTTAAAAACAATTTCTTTATAGCTTCATAAAAACCCAGAAAAATGGTTGCACACTTTTGTGGCACTCAGCATTTTAAGGTAGTTTTTCTCCTGCCTTTTAAGTAGAAACCCTAGTGTATGTTACAAAAAAGGAAAAACTGTATGGCAAATAAATTTAAAATTTCAACATGTTCCTCTTTTTTTCTTTAGTCTTTTCTTTGTGATATCAAGGAAAGTTACCCAAATGTTAACTTTTAGGAAAATATAACAAAGTAAGAGGTTCTAATGCACATGGCAGTTATGTCACTCAAAGCTACCTGGCATTCATGACTGCTCACAGTCCAGCCTCCACCACCTTATCCTACTGCTGCTCTTTTTCCACGTATATTTCAGCAAGTTGTGTACTTGACTGTTCCTGGAAAGTGCCTTATGATGGAATACCCATGGTCCTCAGTATTATGTCCTTCGGTTCCCTGCCTAAATTCTACCTGGAATTCAAGTTCCAGTTCAAATATCTTCTCTTCCATAAGATTTCTAATTCTCCATTCTTCCTCTTTGTGTATTATACCTTTCCTTGACACTACATTGTGCCTTATAAAACAAGAGAGTGAGCAGATCTTTGTTTCCAGAAACCAAGCTACTGTAGATAACATTTAAAAGGTTAAATGAGAGGGAAAAATCAGGGAAATTCATCAGAACACCAATGCAATATTCTGAAACAAGACATTGGGATGGGTGAGAAATGGAATTGAGAGAAATATCAGAGCAGTGACCAGTGAATGCAAGTGTCTGAGGAGAGAGAAGTTGGTCAAGGTTATTCAAGATGTTCAGTTTGGGTGATAAAATTAATTAACCAAGAAAGTAAAACAGGAAGAGGAGACAGTCTGGAGGGGGAAATGAAAGTTCGGTTTTTTGTTGTATTTGAAATGCTTATGGGATATCCAGCATCAGTGTATAAAGGGATGTAGGAATATAGGAAGAAGTGAAAAATAAAAATCCAGACCTCAGGAAAGAGTAGGCAGGAGTCATTTGTACATTTTGTACATTAGAGAGAAGATATAACTAGGAAGAACAGAATATAAGTGAAGGAAAAGGAGCCATCAAAGAGATCTGGAAAATAGCAGGAAGAAAGATAGAAGAACCAGAAAAGCAGAATTGAGCATGAGAAATTTTTTAAATAAGAGGGTGGAGAAAGTCAACAGTATAAAAGGCTGGGAGAATGCTGGAGAGCTCAAGTAGATCTGGCTGTGAGAAAAGCATTAAGGACTTTTAAGAACAGTTTTGGAAATTTTAAATGAGGCGAAAGCTAGTTTGCAGTGGGTTGGGAAATAAATAGTGACAATACAGACAGAGAAGGAAGACTAGTCATTAAATAACTTCAGTTGTGAAGGAAAGATAACATGAAGGGGAGGTAATATTAGTGTCAAAACTTTAAACATCTGCTTAGGTGGAAAGGAAGGAGCTAGTAAAGAGAAGTATAGGAGAGAGAATAATCTGTGTATTTTTAGGATCTCCCCTAGTAGACATGTCCTTTTCATCCTTGCCCCCTCCCCTGAGCCCCATCCAGGCTGTCTAGCATAGTGTCTTGCACTGAACAGGTGTTCAGTGAATGAATTAAATGATGTCAAATAAGACTTCAGAGACTGAGATCGAGTTAGAAGTTGAGGCAGTGGTGTTTTTTGCTCATCTCTACTTTGGAAAGAAACCTAGGCAAATGTTTAAATGTCCTCTATAAATAGTTTGAAAAATGTTACCCCTACATAAAAATAACTTAATATTGGTGTTCAGTCTGCCGCTGCTCCTTGTTTTACTTTGGAAGAGCTAGAAAATGATAGTTATTAGATTGCCAAATTCTACAAAACCTCAAAATGCACATTTTTTCCCTCAAGAAAGAGGTGGGAAAACATATAACTTATTGACAATAGCTGTACAAAAAGCAATAGTGTTATACAAGTCTTATTTATATGATAGGGCTATGCAAAATAAATGTTAAAAATAGGGAAACTGACCATGAAACATAACCTTAGTAATTGCCAAAGGCCTGATTCAATTGCAAATTCACCCCTTAGATGTTGAAAGACAAAAACATTTTTAATAAAACTCAACTTATTTAATTCTTTTTATTTATTATTTGAATATCTGCTTTAATTTATCTGTGTAATTAAGTAGCATTTGTCATTGGTGATCTTACAATTAGATATATTTTTTTAAATGTCATTAATTATCATTAAGAAACGTTAATTGTTTCTAAGCGCTATACCTAGATCCAAAGAGCAGGTTAGCTAAATGTTCCATGTGCTTGGAGTTTATCAATACTAAATACTCATTGTTGAATCTGTCATATGCTAGGAGTGAGCTATATTCAGTTCAGTAAAAGTATATTATATAAAGGCATGCTAATATTTTTACGAAATAGGTCTACCAGACCTATTCTTCCTGAAGAGTGTGTAGTGATTCTGATATTGACAGTTTTCTAAAATTAAGATACATGAATTCTCTGTAGGTGATTAATTATCTCAAATATGACACTGAATGCCAGTATTTTGAAAATTGCCCTATGTGATATGTGCTAGACCTGTAAAACAGAAAGAATGTTTTGTTTTGTTTTGTTTCAGGACCTCAAAGACTAAACAAATATTGCTTAAAAAAGAAAGAGAGAGTATATAGCATATTCCCCAGTACTATGTGTCATTGAGGTTTGTAGAATTTTATAGCTAAATTCAGAGCTAGAGAAAAAAACCTTTAGAGATCTTTTCTAAGTCCTTCATCCTGTAAATGAAGCAGTTGAAGACCAGAGAAGTTAAGCCACTTAGATAGTTTACCACTGAGCTGAAACTAGAAAGTAGACTTCCTAACTACCTATCTCAAGAACAGTGTTAATTCCACTGCCTTCCACAGATGCCAAAAGTTCTCCCTCAGTGACTCATGGAGCATTTTTTTTTATCTTTTTAAGATTAATCAGCAGTGGTAGGAGATTTGGAAAAACATGCTTGTATATGGGCACACTCAACCTTTGTATTTCTGGTCCCCAGTCTAGAACTTTCATCTTCTGTTTCTGAGCTTTAACTTCAGTCTCTTCAGAAACAGCAGTCCAAAGAGAGAATTCTTCCCTCTTCTTGGTTCTCATATCTTCCACTCAATGGGTGGAAACTGAGGTTCAAGAATTACTTCACTAAAATACACCGTTCCTAAACAAGTTAAAGAAAGAGGTATGGATGGATGAAAGCATGGATGGATGGACGGACGGACGGACAGACAGACAGACAGACAGAGATTAGGTTTTCAGGGTTTGTTCTTTACCTGTGGGAAAGAATCTGGGACAGTGTGCCATGCCTACCATCCTGGTCTATAGTCCACAGCAACCAGAGTCACCTTAGACCACTTTATCCACAAGTAATAAAAGCTGTGTTTATTAAGCTTTAGTACGTGCCAGGCACTAGCTAAACACTTCCTGAGCCTAATATTTTCACCCCACGTAGGGTAGGTAGATATCATTAATGGGACTCAAAAGCAACAAAATAAAATCAACTTTTTCTCCCTTAAAATAGGCATACAAATAAAAAATTGTATTTCCCTTACCACTTCAGACTTCTATATATTTTGTGCAATTTAGTCCCACCAAATGGGATGTATTTTTTATCCTATTTTTTAACCTCTGGTATGTAAAAAAGCTAAATTCACCTATAGAATTAGTTGCACTAATAGTTAATTGAGTTTAATTTGCAGCATGTGCATTTAACAATACATATTTGTTCATTAGCCTTTTGGGGGAACTTCAACTTATAAGAATTCGCATTTTATTTCAGTTGTAGCAAAAGGCTTTAGCTTTAATATATCCTAATTCTAAAATTATTTTTTAAAGTTATTTTTGTCTATTTTGTTAGGTTATGAAAAAGCAGGACTAGTAAAGGTAATAAGTGACTATCTTTGGCTATTTATTCTAAATTAACTTTTTGGACTACCTATTAAGAAAAAAAGTGCTTTCCTAGGCACATAAACTTTTGTGTGTACTTATAGTTTATTACCTGTGAAAAAGTAATCAGAGCCTAGGACAATGTCTGGCATACAGTAGATACTCAGTACTTACTCATTGAGTGAAGAGGCAGTTTTGCATGCTCTGGTAAATAACAAAAGTTAAAAAGCAAAAGATTGTTGGTGATTCCAACCACCTCTGTTTTAGTATATAACTCTGATTTTCTCCAAGTTTTATATCCAAATTTCTTCTACTTTTTATATGTCATAATTATTACTGGGTGCTTTCTTTCGTGATCACTTTCTCAAATTTACCAGTATACATACTATCTCATTTTCTGTTTTCAAACTTGATATTTTGGAGTTTAACTCATCAAGCATTTATTAAATACCTACTATGTGTTTTTTGTTGCATTCAGGAGCATAGATGAGAAAACCTGGTACTTATAATTTTATGTTCTATTAGAATAACCAACATAAACCAATATAGTAGTATAGTACTAGTTTGATAGGTAAACTAAGGTATGCATATAACACGAGCCCATCATTTAGGAAGCTTTTTCTTCACTGTCCCAAACCCCAAGTTTTTGATACACTCCTCATTGAGTATTAGGATGGCATATTAAAATATCATATAGAAAATATATAATTTTAAAAGTTAACAAGTGTTTCTAACATGTTCTGCCTACCCCCTACTTCCCACTCCTCAACTGAGAACTACTGATGAACAAAGAATAAACATCATACAAGGAAGCAAATAACTGGACTGGCTTCCCAGTCAAAGGAATCTACTATCTAGTTGTTTTGTTTTGTTTTTTTTTTTCATTTTATTTCAAAATATGTTATATGAGGATCTAACAAGTGCCAGACATTATACTAAATGCTAAGGATACAATAAGGAGCAAGAGTCCCTGCCTTTGTGGAGATTACATAGCAGAGGAGAAAAGAAAACATCACAGATCATTATTATGATCAGTGCTATGAAAGAGAATACAATAAGTGATGAGGTTATATCCTGAGAGACTTATATGTCAGGGCAGAGGGGTGGGGGACTGAGATAAGAATGTGAATAACAATTCATTGCCCATCCCTGTGGAACTAAAAAGAAAGAGAATGGGGAAACGGGGGAAGAAAGGCAAGATTTTTGACCAAAAAAAAAAAAGGCAAGTTGAAGGGGTCATATGCAGAAGATATGCTTACCAAATAGATATAGGCTAATTTAATTTAAAGGACTCCAAACTGAATGGTAAGATTCTCTTCCCTTCTAACTCAGAGGTCCCTAAGGAGGCCCCTACAACCCAATAGTTGTATTAGTTTTTGATAAAGCTTAGGGTCAACTGAAATGAACTTAGGAATCTGAGACTCAAGGGTACAAAGCAGTCTCTTCTGTAGCAAATCCAAAATAAAATTCACTAAGTACTCAGATGGAAATGTGTTCATGTGCTTTTATGTCTATGGTAGAAATGCTATCTTTAGCATAATGATATATAGCAAGGCACTATCCATTTAATCGTTCCTGTATCCAACAACCATTAACTGAGCACCACTAAGTGCTAGAGATATAAATGAATACAAAAGTCTCTGTCCTCAAGGAGCTTATAGTCTAGGGCAAGAGACTCATAAAAATAAACACATTACTATGATACCATATGATAAGTATAGTAGAGCTATGCACAGGGTAATATTTGGCATGATATCCAAATGACCTTATTACAGGAAAATGCAGAGTCCAAAGTGTGGCCCCAAAGTAGCATTAGTCAAAATTATATTCCAGCAATTCCACTTCTGGATATTTATCTAAAGGAAAGAAAAACACTAACTCAAAAATATACCTGTACCCCCGTGTTGATTGCAACGTTATTTACAATAGCCAAGATATAGAAACAACCTAAGTGTTTCTGTATGGATGGATAAAGAAAATATGGTATATATACGCAATGGAACATTATTCAGCCATATAAAAGAAAGAAGTCTCGCCATTTGTGACAACATGGATGGACCTTGAGGGCATTACTCTAAGTGAAATAAGTCAAACAGAGAAAGACAAAAACCATATGACTTATATGAGAACTCTAAAACAGAAGAAAACGAAACAAAAAACTAACTCATAGATATAAAGAACAAACTGGTAGTTACCAGAGGCAGGTGGCGGGGAGTGGCAGGTGGTGTGGGGCCGTGAAATGGGTGAAGGAAGTCAAAAGGTACAAACTTCCA
This sequence comes from Macroglossus sobrinus, assembly GCA_004027375.1. Classification (NCBI taxonomy): domain Eukaryota; kingdom Metazoa; phylum Chordata; class Mammalia; order Chiroptera; family Pteropodidae; genus Macroglossus; species Macroglossus sobrinus. The sequence goes on along the minus strand of PVKZ01001066.1, from coordinate 254,792 downwards.
GTTATAAAATTAAGTCCTGGGGATGTAATGTACATCATGATGACTATAGTAGTAATACTGAGTTATATTTTGAAAGTTTCTAACAGAGTAGATCTCGAAGATTCTCATCACAAGAAAAAAAATTGTAAAACTATATGTGGTGATAGCTGTTAACTAGCCTTACTGTGACCATTTTACAATATATACAAATACTGAGTCACTATTATACACCTGAAACTAACATATTGTTATATGTCAATTATATGTCAATAAAAAATTTGAAGCTTTAAATAAAACAGCATATATAAGCACCTGGAATGAGGTATGATAATAATGAAGTAAAATAATGATATTATTTTACAGATAGTATTGGTAGGGAGGAAGAAACACATAATTGAGTTGAAACAGTTATAAATAGGTTATTTTTTCCCCCAATGTAAGCCTTACAAACCTCTTAAATGTTCTTTTTGCCCTTCTTTCTTTAGTTTTCTTCTTTCATATTTTTTCACTCAATAGGAAATCAAATATTAAGGAAATTGTCTTTTGTCTTTTTGACAAACATCATTAGGTAGTAATCCTGGAAAGTCAGGGGGATGATTATGGCTTCTTTCCACAAAATATAAAAGTACTGTCTGGCCTAGTAACATAAAAGAAAGCACCATCTATATTTCTTTTTAACAGAGACAAAACAGATTATACAGACTCCCTGAGAATAAAGTATGTCTGTAAAACTTTGAATCCTACACAGTTCTTTAATTTGTAAACCATGTTGATCCTTTTAGTGCCTGACCTTATGTCAAGTGTTGGGGACACAAAGATGAATAAGTCATTGCCCCTGGCCTTCAGGATGTTGTTCTAGAGTGAGACAAATAGACATGTAAAATAAATAAAGTACAGGGTGAAATTGCTATCGTTGAAGTATGCACAAAGCTCTATTAGCGTCCAGGAGAAGGAATAATAAATTCTGCTTGAAGAAAAAAGAGAAAACCTCACAAAGAAGGTGACATTTGAATTGGATCTTAAGGGATGAGTAGGAGCTGTCTCTCTGTTTATAAGTAAATCATGGGACCGAATACCTTTTTTTGTCGAACTCTTAGATTCTTTCATCTTCCTGGCAAGATCATGCATTACTTTTTTTAAATTAAAGAAGTGAACAATTTAATTTTTACTTATAACCTATGCTATCGCTGTGAAATAAAAATATGTGCAAGGTTGTAGATAGAAACCAGGACTTGAGATTGGTGGAAGGGAGGAGGGGCCTTTGCTCTGTAGGCACTAGGACTACAGGAGAACAGTGCATTAAGAGCAGTAGTATTTCAGTGATTCATCCTGTCATTTCTCTTCCTCTATAGCCATCAGGTTTGGGCGGATGCCACAGGCTGAGAAGGAGAAGCTGTTGGCAGAGATCTCCAGTGATATCGACCAGCTGAACCCAGAGTCTGCTGATCTACGGGCCCTGGCAAAACATTTGTATGACTCATACATAAAGTCCTTCCCGCTGACCAAAGCAAAGGCGAGGGCCATCTTGACAGGAAAGACAACAGATAAATCAGTTAGTTCTCTCTACTGTCTTCATTTGGGGTGGCTGGGTTTGTTGTTGTTGTTTTTTCCTTGAGGAAATGATTTACCATGTTACACACACATGTAGAGGACTGTCCAGCTGTTGGCTTTTACATACTGCAGGCTTGAGTCTGCAGGAAACACAGGAAAGGAAATGTGTTCAGATAGGATAAGTAAAAATTATTTTGAGAAGAGAGAAAGTCCTTCAAGTTCTCTTCATAAATTCTTTGAGAATAGTGTAAAAATATGCAGGTCATCTTAACTTTAATGAATGAACCCAAGCCTCCTTCATCCCACCACCCTCTTTCAGGATACATCCCTTTTCTTGGCATCAAAACAGCTGGTCACAACTACATTAACTCATGCAACCTGGCTTTCCTGACCTAGGTTTGGAAAAGGTATTCAGTCCCTTTATTTTACCTGTTAGGGGAACTATTACAGTTACCTTTTACGAAGTTTTACATGGGGCACAAAAATACATTTCGTATATTATATTACCTTTCTTTCCTTGTATCACTCTATTGATAGTTCCTGGATAACTGGAAGCTTTATCCTTTTATTATATGTATGAATTTTATCTTCTGTGAGGCTCAAAGCTGTCTGGGCTACTCTAGTGGATTCTCAAACATCTGTAGGCTCATAGATTACCACTGATTAGAACACTCAGAATGGATTATAATTGTTATTGAGTCAAGTTTTCCAGAAGCAGACCTCTTCTCTGGCAGGAATCTGAGAAAACAACATGGATTCATATTAAAACAAAACACAAATACACCTGAATTCTAGTCCCAGTTCTGCCATTAGCTTGCAGATTGATCATATCTTTGGACCTCAGTTTACACAGGCAGGATCTGACTTTTATTGTTGTCCTCTCCACAGCAGGTTCCTAGGGTAGTAAGATCCACGGAACACATTCAGGAGACACTATCCCAGCCCCTATCATTTATTTTCAAATGAACACCTTTAGGAGAGGTATGCAGTTACTTGATAAATATATGTAACTTTTTCCCCACTCAGTTATATTTTGGGGAAAATTTCATTACCCTTTAATGTATTTTGATGACTATCTCAAGATGTTATTTTTCCTTTTAGCTAAACAGAGTAGGGTCAACTAAAAGAAAAAACTCCTGTGGGATATTGCTGTATAAAGGGTGACACGCTAAGAAGGACAATGAGTTTTCTGTCTGCAAGAGGTTGTTGATACCTTAACAGTATTATATCTATTTTCAGTTCTTTACAATTTCAAAAAAATCTTAACATTCATATGTTCGAGACACTAAACCATCTCATGGCTCCTATTATTACACTCTATTTAAAGGTTAAACATTTTGCCTTGAGATCACATAATTAGCATGTGGAAGAACCAAGACCTCTGACTTCTACTCCAATGCTTTGTTAGCATGATATTCTGTCTGGAAGCTAGCCTTTCCCATTGGCTAACAATGAGCCAGGCTGACCTATACATGAGGAAAGTTTCACCTTGGAGAAACATTCTGAGTTATGATTTATTTTTATCAATTTTTAGAATAGCAGGAATTATCTACCTTGTTCTGCTATTCCAGTATACTCACAGTTGGGAAATGTTTATTGTGCTGCTTTGTTCTTCCTGAATTACAGAGACTAGGACTGTCTCCCACAGACATTTATTGTAGGTCATAGTAAAGCTAAGTCTGTGTATTCATTACATGAAAAAAGTCAGGGCATAACAAAACAAAAGCAAATAAATGAAGACCTATACATAGTCGCTTTGACTATGGAAAATAAACTTTTTTTTTTTAAAGAGATAAAAATAAAAGAAAAACTAGAGCAATGTGGCTAAAGAGGGTTAACAGTTTAAGGCAAATTGCAACAGCTTGCAACAGCTTGCTGAAAGCCCATATGGGGTAGGGAAGTGGAGGCTAGGAGCCCCAGAACTGAGAAAGGAGTAATAACAGAAAGAGCACTAAAACAAATTGTTTACTCCAGTTTTACCTTGAGCCATTTGTTTTCCTGGAACTGCTTTCTCAATTTTATTTTATATCCCAATCCAGACCTGCAATCCATGTTGGAAATCCTATCAATTTAATAGTACCTGGAAGATAGAAGGGAGATAGTTTTGTTTTGTTTTGTTTTGTTTTAATTTTTCCCAGTAGTCAAGAATTTAAGTTTACACTATCTGTGGCCAACCTACTCTTATGAAGGGCACAGAACCCAATCCATTGTAAATCACTTTAAAGGCTCATGCCAGTTGACTCTTCAGCTCTAAATCTTTGGGTTAAAAATAAGATAATTGCAGGCTCTTTATGGGATAAATAAGTATTAAGCTATTTTAAGGGAAAGGGATACAAAATGCTGATGATTATAGTTTTTTCAAGTTCAGAGGCCAAATCTTTGTAATTTTTTCCCCTATAGTAACTGGGAGTGTGCACTGCCTATAGTAGTTATTCATGATGTATAACTGAATTAAAAACTGTTTGCTTAACTGAATTAAAAACTGTTGCCTGTGCCCTTTGAAATTCTGAACTTTCAGCAAAAATTGGCCTCTAACTAGTGCAATATTTGCTCACCAAACTTGGATATCATTAATGATCTGGATAGAGGCAGATTGCCTTTTATAAAGATCTGAAAATGAAGGAGAGACTGGGCCAAATTAAAATAATCCATTCCCTGATTACACAAAACTGAAATAGAATTGTTTGGCTCTCTTTTTTCTCCTTATCTTTCAAAATCAAATTAAGCACTGGTGGAAAGAAATAGTTCAGAGAGGAATATGGGAGAGGGAAAAAAAATCCAAAATGTGATTTCCAATGAGACTAGAGATTTGTTCTTTATCTTACATGGTCATGTTATTCATTTGATAGCATCTTTCTCAGGGGTGTTATATTATCTCTTGGCCAAGACTTATGAAAGTTAAGATTTGAATTGATAGGAAAAGTTTTGCAGAAATATGGACTTTTGAGAGGGTGGGGGATGTGAAAAGTGGCTACGGCTGGTGTTGTAGAGCAGTTTGGGTCTCATTATGTACACCCTGCTAAAACTGATGTCATTAGTGTTGGTTAGGCCAGCCCTGGGGGAGGCTACTCAGCATAGTGGGTGCCCAGAACCTTTGGAAAAGGAAATGGTTTTATTGAAGCGGCCATTCTTTAAGTTTATCTTACTGTTTAATTTAACCATTGCCTATTCTGTCACTTATATGGAATGTCTGCTAATCTCTCCTCCCAGGCCCAGCACCAGCATTTGCCTGCAGTACAACCGGGGCTTTTCCCTTGCCAACTTAACTTCCTTCTCCTATATCTTATTCCCTGGTGCCATTTGCACCTTTCAAAACAGATAAGTGGGCAGATAAATTAAATGTTCCTGCTTCCCTCTTATCTTTTTAACTTTAACATCATATCTTTGGGACATGATGTACTTTTCATTGTCTTGTCTGAAAATAATAATGCTTGGGAATTTTAGGCCCAAGGCTAAGAGAAGATGAAATATGGAATCACAGAATATGGATCACTGGAGAAAAATTTTAGGAGCAATAGGCCTTTTAGCTACACTCAGATAGAGACGAAATCGGCTTTCCCGCAGTTTATTTCTCTTGCAATGGCTTATTTCAGCCCAGGCCCCTCCTTTAAGAGATCCTAGTGAACTCTGAAAACGAATAAGCTAGAACTAGGGTGCTGTGTTTCACAAAGGCAGTTTGAGTACTGAATGGATTTGGAATTTCCCAGTGTTTGACCATTACCCTGATGTGATGATCACACTGGGTGCATAATTGTCACATAATCTCATGTTTGTTGGTAAAAATAAAGAGAGTGGTTTTCAAAAACCATTTTCACTGCTATGGTTTGTCATAAAACAATAAATAGAAAAATGCTTGGTGTGCTTGCCAGCTTTTCACTTTATATCTGAGAGATGGTGAGGCCCTGGCTGTACTCTATCTGCAAATAAGGAATAAAGCTTGTTATTTATACTTATTGGACTTTGGGTCCCAAGGCAGCACATTGCTTATGATAGGTACACATGGAGTCACTGTTTTTAGAATTATAAGAGCAAACTGATGCCATTATGAAAATGGTTTTTCTAAATAATGTATGAAATATAAAACTGCTGACTAATAAACCAATATAGGAGTGTAAAACTTTGTGAAAATACTTCTGTACCCATTTAAATTTTAGCATTCTAAAATTTACAGTGGCCATCAAATCTAGCAACTCAAACTATTGGAAATATATCTATCCTTTTAAATACTACACTTAACTTACAGCTACACAAAGTGTGCCCCCTTTCCCCTTTATCTGTGGAAAAACCTAAGTGAGCTGGAATTCACTCCCCTGAGAAGACACCAGACAAACCCTCAGAGGAAAGAGACTCAGCACCCAGTACAAATAAAGAGCAAGATAATAGTGCTATTTTTGTTTCAATGGCTACTATAGAAGGTGGGATCCAGGGATCATTAATTCATGCATTCATATTAATAAAAAAATAAATTTCATTATTGTCAGGACTGTCAGAGATAGCTAAAGATATAATATATCTGAACCAATAGTATTCTTTCAGACAATAAATTAAAAAGATAATATTCTATATAGTTAAGGAAAAGAGTTTTAATTTTTTTCTTTTTTAACGATTAGACTCAGTTGACCAAAACCCTTGTTTGCCAGCTGAGTACATTTGACTGGCAGTCGATTGTTTTTTAAGAGCTGTGGTTATGTGCTAGTTCATTAGAGTATGAATAATTATTCCTCTTAGATTTTTGTTTGTCTTAAATCTCTAAACCATACAGGAAAACAAAGTTACATTTGAGAGACTTTCAAACTTAACTTCAATCACATATAGCACTTAACTAGACTTCTAGGAAATAATAATTCAGAAGGCTCTGACTCCAAAATCCCACACATAGGAGCTTTAGTGTAAAAACCCCAATTCTTCCCAGAATGGTAATTTTACTTAAAGAAGAAAAATGTGGAAGTCATGTAGAAAGCAATAGAAAGAGAAAAGAACTAATTATGAGTCAGGAGATCTAGTTCTACTTCAGATTTACTTTGGAACATCTCTTGGCTTCAGTTTATTCTTATCTAGTCAGAAAATGATGCTGTAGCTTATTTCTACATACCTGTTTAGTTCTCTAAATCCCATGGTTCTCAACAAAAGGAAAATAGGCACAGAGGCAGAAACTAGAAAGAAGTTGAGGAAATCCAACCAATGTATTTTGGATTAACATTCACCCAATATAGCTAATTGAGGAGAACTATGTGTGTCTAAAAGGACGAAAGTCAGAAGTATAAAAAGAAAGAAACAAAATGAAGAAGATAGGTGCTAAGAACTCAATTTTTTTCCTTGTACTTTTGTTTTAATTTGTCAAGAAAACTAAGAATATCAGGAGAGCCCCACAAGATGTAGTACACATTTTTTCAGGTCATTTTTAACTCTGAGGTGGTTACCAAGTGATCATTTATGAGAAGGTAGAGTTGTCTGCTACACTAATTTCAGTCTCACAAATTAGAGAAATCACTGTAATAATCTGTGTTTTATTAGTTGACTTTCTCATTTATCTCCTTTAGTTTGCTATTATTTGAGGAGCTGTAAACTTAGAGCATTCATGTATAATCTTTTTTATAGCTAGTATTAAAATGCTATAGAACACTATTGTTCTATTTCTCCATTAAGCCAGCTTACCCCGTGACCTTTGTGTTACACATAGTAGGTATGAAATAGGTATACAACTGAATTTAATTATCTCTATAAAGCAGTACCCCCTAATCTCATCCTGGCTTTGATATGTGGAGTCATTTTTGAAAATCACAATATATCAAAATAAAGTACATTTGATGTATCTCTTCAGAGAAAACTTTTTTTTTTTCTGTCATTTCCCCTTACAGAAACCATTTTTGCTTCTCTGGGAAAGCATGTGTTCAAATGAAGTTTTTTATTCTCATCTTTTTCTGGTTTGTTCAGTGTACTAGAAGGACAAGGATCATAATGGCCAGAGGCAGATTCACCAGGAAGCTGATGAAGCTTAAACTTCAGGACCCCTCCCTGGCACAGAGCCCCTTCCAAGCCCTGGGAAGAGCCTGAGCAATTTTGTTCTTATAATTTGTATTATTGAATCCAACAATATTGTAAATGTACCCAACAACTATGTACATTTTAAGCCCCACAAAACCTGGACCTATCCCTGATTATGTTCTAGATGTAATTTCCTGTTAAGGAGAGATGCTAATCTAGCCATATGATAGAGTGTCTGAAGATAAATGAATTGTTAGTTCCAAACTAAAAGGGTAAAATCATTAAAACTAAATTTGATGATATGGTTCATCTTATAATGGCAGATCATCTAATGATACTGTACAAGCTAATAGAACAGATAAGGTTTCCCTTTGCTTTGTAGAAAATACAGAAATGTGGAATATTTTACAAGAAGTGTAATATTGAATTAATGATTCAAAATAAATTCCATAGACCTAATTTCACCCATAGTTTTAAGCGATAGGGTCTTCAATGTTTTTTACTGTTTTAGGATATGGAGGTCTCCGTGTGAAATGTGCGGATTAACCGTTTGTAATCTAAGAATTGTTGAATTGGTGAAAAAGAAAGGCAGATCATATCTGATTATCACTCTTACAGTTTGACAGATGCACGTGGAGGCTGAAAGAAACTATGCAGACTTCAAAAATTCAATGAAAATAGCATAATCATATGGCTGGGAAAACAAAACAAAACAAAAATTCACCTGGTATTCATTCACATATAAATACCCAGAATTTTCTGCCAGCTCACCACTTTTTCAAAATGTTGAAGGGATTTAAAAAAAAAAACTGGAATGGTTTGGCATGATGGTGGGGGCCACTGATTCCTTTCTCTGTCCTTGAGTGTTTACTGCCAGGAAATCCTGACCAACATTGATTGCCAACGGGTTAAAGTCACATTGTTGTTAAATTGGGAGAGAAAATTAGCAGGATTTTGTGCCCTATGCTCAACTATCTCAGAGTTTCAAAAACAGGAACCTGGGTCTTTATATGAGGGGACAGGGGAAGTCAAGGGGAAGAGTCACAGGGTGATTTATCAGGGCATAGTTCCAGATAAATTGCTTACATGGAGGTGGAAGAATTTTCTGCATACATTCTGTGCCAAGAACCAAATGGGTGAGCAGAAGCTCTTCTAAAAGTTGAAGTGGGTTGTTCTGGGTACAGTCTTTTCATATGTGAAGAGGTGATGATTTTATATTTATGTAACTTGTACATACATGTGCAGGTAGACTTTTCAGATATCCATACCATAAGATTCTCATGGCAAAAATTTCATCAACATAAATTATAATAAACTACAAAACTCCTGGAAGACAGAAACCAGGTTTGCTCTAGGTTCTATGAAAGCAAGTTTTACCCACTAGAATCTGACATTCTGAGGAAATAGCACATTATAACTGATATGACTTACTATCTACTCTGGCCTTTTTTCCTCTCCCATTAATAATATCAATCCTAAAGTAGGGGGAAAAAAACAAAAAAGCAAAATATACAAAAACATAGCACTGTTTGCTCCCGATTTACTTGAAGAATTAGAGCAACCAGGCAAACTTACTCTTAGGCTCCTCACATCTGTCCTCCTTTGTGGTTTGCTAAACAATATAATTGAAATAAATTTTTTTTAAATGAAGAATGTCTGGAATATCTCCAGTAAATAGTGTTGAAATAATATGCAAGTTTGGAAATCTATTCAACATCTTAGAGTCCTTAGTGTTAGTGTTATTTTCTTCAGTGTAGAACAGACTTAATAGCTTGGTGAAAATTAGACATGTATAGAGATTAATAGAATCTCTAAACCTTGAAGCTGGCAATGGCTTCCACTCATTGCACTCGCTTTCTCTTGCCAATCATGAGAGAATTCTCAACATCTCTGCTCAAAAGAATATTTTAGCACATTAGAGACGTCACGTTCAGTGTACATGGATGTGTATGCATGCTCACACATATACGCTCACACACTACACAGAGCACACACACAGTTTCTGAGAAATACAACTAGGATATTCTCAAGAGAAGAGATGGAAACCTCCAATTTAATCCACTTTCCTCGACTGAGAAATTTGAGACCCAGGAAAGATAAATGACTTTCCTAAAGTCAGATAGTTAACCATAGAACAAAAGCTAGAACCCAAGTATCCTCAACTCTTGCTCTAATACTTCCAGGTATGCACTTTATTTGAATAGGACTAGAGGTTTGATTCCTTATGTAGTTCATTATATCCAAAGTATATAAAGTCCTGCCCCTTCTCAACCAGAGTAGCCTTGAGTTTTTTCACAATGACTACAAACCTTTTGTTCTATACAAGAAAATGAAGGAGTGGGATCATTTCATGACTAATACAACTTGCTTTTAAAAGCAGCCTTTTGAAAACCTGAGTAACTGATGCTCATTTTTTATTATTATTTGACCCTTAAATACCAATATTTTGAAAATTAAGTTCAAAAAAATTTTTTTTGCCACTTTTTGCAGCACTTACCCACAGGCTTTACACATCTGCTCTTCCTGAAACAGATTATTGCTTCCAGAGCATTAAAAAAAAGAAATAGACATTTTCTTGGCTCAATATTTCTAATCTGCTTTCAGACTGAGTTTTATAATTAAGTATATTTTACATGCACACTTTGTTTCATTTCAGATCTCAGAAGATTTAATTTAAAACTGCAAGGTTACTTTGTGTTCAAGTGTGTCTGATCAACCCTGAGTTGCTGAAATACTTTTTATTGAAAGAAGGCTAAAAATGTATTCTATTGAAAGCCAAGATAAACAATAAATTTTATATATTTTTTAAATCAGCAACAAACACTCCAAACAACAGAAGTTGTAACTATTAGCCTATCATAGGTAAAGTGTTATAGTATAAATTGAAGGAAAAAAAGACCAAAACTAGTAAAATATGTTTGATCCCAGAAGACAATTAGGAGAAATAATCAGGAAATAAGAGTATTTCGTCATTATTAAATGTGGTTGACTTTAAAGATTTTAGTTATTAAAGCAAATGTGTATAAAGAAATCGGGATGGTATTCACTGTGAATTAGAAATCTCCAACTCAGCCACTTTTTCTTTTTATTTGCAGCCATTTGTTATCTATGACATGAATTCCTTAATGATGGGAGAAGATAAAATCAAGTTCAAACACATCACCCCTTTGCAGGAGCAAAGCAAAGAGGTAGCCATCCGCATTTTTCAGGGGTGTCAGTTTCGCTCAGTGGAAGCTGTGCAAGAGATCACAGAGTATGCCAAAAGTATTCCTGGCTTTGTAAACCTTGACTTGAATGACCAAGTAACTCTCCTAAAATATGGCGTCCATGAGATCATTTACACAATGCTGGCCTCCTTGATGAATAAAGATGGGGTTCTCATATCAGAGGGCCAAGGATTCATGACAAGGGAGTTTTTAAAGAGCCTGAGAAAGCCCTTTGGTGACTTTATGGAGCCCAAGTTTGAGTTTGCTGTGAAGTTCAATGCACTGGAATTAGATGACAGCGACTTGGCAATATTTATAGCCGTCATTATTCTCAGTGGAGGTAAGATTCATCTTTTGATCTTCCATGAAAGAGGGTGGATGGTGGAGGAATTGGTGAAAACTTTTTGACTTTCCTTGGTGATATTCTATGTTCTTTTTCTCCTTATTCTTACTGTACTTTTCATATAGAAAATGACAATGGCATAATGCCATGAGAAGGTCTCTATGTGTGTAAAATACCAAGAAAGAATATTGTAGATTTGCTCTTTGACGACTATGGGTAACCCAGGCTCTTTTATCTGTTATAATATTTTTTTCAATCAAACTCAAACATGGAAAGCAGATGTCCTTTTTATTTTCTTATTTTCTTTTTTCTTCTCTTTTTTCTCTTCTTTTCAGAAGGCTAATCTAATATTCATTTTGTTTAAGTAATGACATAACTTTGCTTAAGATGATGCTCATTTGGCATATAGAAAGCACCATTAAGGGTTTTTGGTCAAATTATACTCCTGCCCCACCATCAGTAAGATACTTCTTTGAATTGCTTTTCCAATATCAGAAAGCAAGGAATGTATATCTACTGACCTCTATCTGCTCTCTCATGTAGATTCCTCTGCTGGCTTCCCTTAAAGTACCTTTGTGAGGTGATTGGCTGTGATTAAGAAATCAGTCTGAACCAAAGAACACACAGCAGAGCAATAAATTGAGTTATTTACAAATTCATTTTAGTTTTGGCTTTGCAAGTACATGATCTAAGTCAGAAGTCCCCAACCCCTGGGCCACGAACTGGTATTGGTCTGTGTCCTATTAGGAATCGCACTACACAGCAGGAAGTGAGTGGCGGGCAAGTGAGCAGAGCTTCAACTGTATTTGCAGCCGCTCCCCAGAGCTAGATCACCACCTCAGCTCCATCTCAAATCATCAGGCATCAGTCTGGCTCCAGCGTCTATACTGATAACTGCCCTTTACATGTCTAGGGTGCAAATGGATAACAGTATGGCATAAGTTAACTCTGGAGCCTCAAGTTCATTGTTAAGTTATAACTCACTTAAAAATGACTTTTTTGGGTATTATGTTTAATATAACAAAAATATGCTATCCAACATGTTTTAATATCTTGACTGAATCTGCTTCTTAAATTAACCCTTGATCCTCTCAGATATGTGATTAATTCAGCAAACAAGAATGAGATTCTAGATTATTTGAGGTTCACCGGAGAAAAAGATTAAATTTTGAAAGACCAGATTAGAAAACAAGTTAATATTGTTTAACTAGCTAATATTTTAAAGCACATTTTATTTTTAATGAAAAATAGAAATAGAATTATTAACATTTGACATGTTCTAAGATTTTTCCTAAGTGTACTATAGATACTATGTTTATATTCCTTTTTTTTTCTTAATTATTTTTCCATGTCATTACATATTCTTTCTTAACATTTTTATTGATTTTTTAAAATAAAAGTAATACTTGGTCATTTTATAAATCAAAGAGTACAGAAAAGTGGAAGCGAAAAGTGAAGATCTCTATTCCCAGAATAAAAATGGATTAACAAAGCCCTTTTTCTCCTACCAAAAAGTTTTTATGCATGTACTAGCATGTATATATGCTACCATTTTTAATGATTATAAAATATTCCATTTTATAAAGGATTGTTACATACTAAATTATCTCCCTATTTATATTTATGTTGCTTATAACATATAAAAACCTATAGAGAAGAATATAAGAAATTATTAAAAATGTGTTCCACATTTTGCTCTAGTGAACATTCTTATGTGCAAATTTCTGTTCAAATTTTAGATTATTTTTTTATTCCAAATGACCGGAAGTGGAATTGCTGGGTATATGACTATGAATATTTTTAAGTCTTTTGTCATGTCATTGCCAGATTATTTTTCATATAATTTGTACCAGTTTATATATCCACAGATGCTAAGGGAGACATTTGAAGTAAACCATTTAAAGCTGCTTAGTTTCTAACCAGGAAAGGTCTAGACAAGAAACAATTATGATAATGTTGCGCTTTTTGAACTGGAGAAATGTTTTATGGGCACATGAGATAACAGTGTGATTTTACCTAGAAAAAAAAATTCCATTACAGCTCATAATCTGCAAGCTATTATTATTTAAAAATCAGTGATTTGTTAGGCCTTTAAATTTTTCATTAAGTGGCAAAAAGGAAAAATAGTTCTGTGAATAGTTTGATTCAATTTAATAGGTATTGTAGGCTTTGGCTTTCAATTATGAAAATGAAAAATGGTGCCATTTAAATGTAGATGCTGTATAAATGAGTTTCTTCAGCCTTACACAGACTGTCTTACAGTGACCAATCATTGGATCCTCACAACAGTGAAAGAAATCTAAAGATAGCAGCTAGCCATAGATTATTAAAATCTTATATTTGTGGTTATAATGAGAAAACCCTGTGAATAATTTTAGATTTTCTTTTAAAAAGTAAAATTTATCATTGACTAGTTCCCATATCGAGAAAGGCAGATCCTTCCTTGATCAGAGTTTGCTTTTGTAGATGAAGTCTAACTTACAGGCAGTAGATAAGAATGAATAAATGGGAACCCATGTTTGTTCAACACACAGGAATTTGATTCTCTTCTTTGCTCATGAAAACTGATTGGGTACTGGTCAGAGAAAAAAATAGCTCAAGTCCTTCCCAGTCCAAAGACTGGATTCCAGTAAGATAAGAATCCCAGTCATCTGTAGATGGTGAGATTGGTATCCCAGATTATAGTTTATTAGAATCCAACATATATTTCTCAATTAGTTTTTTTTTTTTCTACCAGATTTTCCAGAAAGGGAAAACATTTTTGTAAGCAAGAGTTTTTGATCTACTCAACACATTTCTGATTTTACTTGGTCACTTTTTTTGGTATGCAGTTTATTCTGAAGTCTATAGAGAGCTTTACTGATTTTGGGCAGGGGATTGGGGGTAGGTAGTGCTTTGATGGATCCATTGACCTCATTCTGAGCTAGCCTTAGGATCACAGAAGAGCTTCATTCTCATGAAGGTACTATGACCCTAGACTGAAGGAGAAATGGGAAGATAGGCATGATGTAAAAGTGGGGTGATAAGGAACGGAGGAAATTAAAGGGGGGACCCCAGAGGACCCAAAAGAGGGATTTTTTTTAGATGAAAATCGGTGGTAACAAAGATGGGGAGCACAGCATAGGGAATGTAGTTAGCATTAATATATTAGCTAGATAGAAAACCAGAGGAGAGAAGGAGCAATTGGGATCATTTTATAAACTATATAAATGTCTAACCAATGTACTGTATACTTGAAACTAATTAAAATAATTTTTTTAAAAAACTAGAAAAAAGAAAGTTTCTGATTTGGCCCAACAAGTGTTTGCTGAGGAAACTGGAGTTGCTGTAGTAAGATCATTGTCACTCAACTTCAACCCTAGAAACTGCTGATACCATGAGATGTGGTACTTAGATTGGCCTAGTGCTTAACTTCTCTGCTATTTACTCAGCTTTCAAACCAAGGTTGCTAAGAAAGATGACCCAGTTCTCAACTTTTTCTTCTCTCTTTCTTCTCTGAACTTGAGGCAAGAATTAGACTAAAAAAAATGTTTACACTCTAGAACTAGACAAAGAAAAGCATTGTGTATTTTTTAAGATCATTTCATATGCATTCTTTCATTAGACCCCGACAATTCTGTATTTTTCTCATTTTATAGGAAGAAAAGTAAGGATCATAGACTTAAGCAATTTATCTAAGATCTAACAACCAGTGAGCAGTGGAACTAGGAATGAAACCCAGGTATCCTAACTATCACTTCCAAGTGCCCTGTCTGCCACACACCCTGCCCTCTGCTACCTGGCCAATAGATCATGTTCAGCTCCCTCACGTTGGTGTTGAAGTCTGCAGCCTGCACTTCCTTCATGGTATTCTGTAAGGTATGGATGGACCTATAATCCATACCTTATTCCTCAGTATTTCTATTGAGGAATAACTTTCCTTGCTCCCTCTGTTTCACTGATTGGATGGGTAGTGTCAAGAGTAATAAAACTACCTCCAGCAGGGGCATGTTTGCAACTGGCGCCACAGGAGCATGCCAGCCACACTAGCAAACTCCCAAAACCTACCCAGCAACCAAAGCCAAATGTAAAGCTCAGTAAAGCTGACAAGCTCCAGGACAGTTTGCCCCTTTGAGCATTTGCTGTTTGGGGAAGAAAAGGCATAGGAGGGTTCCAGCTGGAACTCTGAAATAGGAAAAAGCTCTTTTTGTTAATTCAAAACAGTTTGGAATCCATTACAATTCTTCCCAAACTTCCAAGATATGGAGGAGGAAATTCACTAGATTTTACAATATATTTTTCTAGGCAGATTGCCATCACCATCCTAATGACAGAGGAGCTATAAATACTGATACAATGGCCACAGATGGCAACTCATCCAGCCTTCTCATTTACCCTCTTGAGTCTGGCTTGGCTAAACAAACCACCTATATAGCAGCTCCTTCTTTTTCCAGCAATCCCAGCCATGTTGTTTCTCTGAGAAGCAATTTTGGACAGCTGTTCTTGGAGTGGCCATGTGTGTTTCTGCTGTTGAGTGGACAGTGAGAATAGGATACAAGAAGGGGAAATTGTCAAATATTGGATAACTGCTAGTCCCATCAGGTCAATAACCTAAGGCCCCTGCTTCTTCCACTTGTTATACAGTGTGTGTGTGTGTGTGTGTGTGTGTGTGTGTGTGTGTAGCTATAGATAACAGGTTTAAATGTAGATACAGACTTTTAAATTTGTTAGAATTAGAATATAATCAAAGCCCAGCCCTTGGTCCAGAATAAATATTTAATAAATGCTTATTGAATTAATAATCAAATATTAATAATAGCTACCATTTATTGACTACTTCACTGTATGCTAAGCACTTTACATAATTTATAATCTTCATTTAATCTTTCCTGCAGTTCTACAGAGCCTATTATTATCCCCATTTTACAGATCAGGAAAACAGAAGTTTAGAGAGATTAAGCAACTTGCCCAAGATCACAGAGCTCATTGATGAGGCCAAGGTTCAGACCTGGGTCTCTCTGACTTTAAAACTGAAGACTTTAACTACTATTACCTTTTGTATATTAAAATATGGAAGCATGCCAATTAGTTACCTTGGTCTTGGAATTGTTTGGGAGTTATCCAAAACTACCTATTTTCATATTGCCTCCTAATGCTTTAATCAAGAATTTCCAGGTTATAGTCCACATATTACTCACTAATATCCAAAGCCCTTCTTGAGACACCATTTTAACCTATCTAAGAAAATTACACCCTAGGTTTGAAAATTGCCCTGGGAAGGAGTGGGGCCTAGTGATAACACTGGAGACTGGGACTGTGTTCTTAATCTTGTGCAAGTAATGTGACCCCTGGAAATAATAGCCCTATTTGCAGAGCTCCCCACAAAAATTGACGATAAGGTTTGAGTAATTAAGTAAATACATCCATACTTAGTCTGATACCATCTTATCCAGGTTCTAATAGAGATGTGATTGCAGAAAAATTTATGAGAGAAATTTAAAATTGTGAAAATATCATTCAGTAACTTAATTTCTTCTTGCCCATCAGAAACAGTCGAAATGACACCTTTTGAGCTGCGACAGCAGAGCACCTCATTCCAGCTCTCAGAACACTTAACATTCCACAGGCACGGAGTGTGAGGAGCTCTGTGTCTCTTCCCCACCCTTAACTGCCCTTCAAAATCTTGGGAATGTTACTAGTTCATGTGTGACCTTTCCATTTTACTGCAGAATTATTTCTACAAGTTAGAATGGACAATATAACATTCCTCTTGAACCAAAGACAGAGGGTATGTGCCTGAGTATGCCTACACTTCTTGTGAGGAAACCCCAGCTTAAAGGGCCTCTGATTCTGCACCATCCAGTCACCCCCACATCTTCTGCATTAGTATCATTCTTACTAGTTAACTTGGAAGAGACAAAACCCCAAATAGTCTAAAACTTGGGTATTAAAAATAGTACGAACACTAGTAGGTCACTTTCTTCTCACCTATGCCAATTGAACACTCATCTTCTTTATCCATACAACTCTTTTGGACAAAGACTCATGCTGGTGCCTAAGTGATGAAAGTTATTTCTCTGACTCTTCTTGTGTTATTGAGAATAAACAAGGACATCTCATTTCTCATATGAGTAAGTCTTAAGCAGGACAGTCGAAGAGTGTTATTACCTTATGGTTTATATTCCCCATCTTGGGCTGTGATTGTGTCAGAGAGTAGTAGCATTCATTTATTAATTGAAAAATATTTAATGGGCACCTACTGTTTTTATGTAGTTTATAATACTCTTCTTCTACCCTTCTGTTCATCCCACCATGCTGCCATGACCAGTGGGTAAACCTTGTCAGATGGCCCATATGTCTTTGAATAATAACTCAACTTGAGTTATCTATAAATGTCCCATTAGTTCATTCTTTTCATAACCACATGGACTTAAACAGAGGTAAAGTACATGTTCTCTACTGGCACCCTAATTCTAAAATCCAGAGAGCTTGAGGAGGGGGAGCATAGGGCAAAGATGGAATATACAAGATTCATTTGAGAAACTTAAAAATACACACACACACACACACACACACACACACACAGGCTTTTGTTGATTGTAGACTATAGAAACATCTTTATCTGCAACTGCTTCAGAAATAAAATCCCCTCCTCACCCTGAGCCTGGTAGGCTAGCATCATCTTAGTGAGTGAGCAAAAGATTATATTTGACCTCAGAGACAGACATGGGATTGAAAGCCAAACTGCTGAGTCATTTCTGTCACCACACCGGCAGTCTTGGAAAAGGTTCAGTCAGTCCGTCAGTGGGCCGCTTTTTGGAGTACTTTATCATTTTGGGTTCTCACAATGTGTGTTTAAACTCTGGGTGACCCCAGGCAGCCTTCCAGACTGGCACAATTCACCAAGACATTCAAACAGATCATCTGCAAGTGAGGAAGAATGAAACTAAGGACTGGTGCGAGTCACTCATAACAGAGAGGCCAGTATAGGCAGTGAAGAAGTCACGTACTCGTAGGGAAGCACCTTTCAAGGTTCTTGCCAGCTTCACAAATAAGTAGACCAGAAGAGGCAGGAAGGGCATTGGAAAGCTTCAGGAACCCGATGGACACCCCTGAGTGTTATTACCTGCCCCCTCCACTCCTAACTAGATATGTGATTTCAGGCAATTATTTACCTCCTTAAGCTTTAATTTCTTTATCAGTGCCCTAAGTAAATGAAATAACATTATGTGAAATCTCTGGCAAAATGCCTGAGACATGTTAAGCAAGCAATAAATGCTAGTTTTCCCTTTTCCCTTGTATAATATTTGAAGTAGCTCCACTCACTCCTGCTAGTCAAATTGCTTATTTCTACCAATAGTCATTCTTAAAATACTTATTGCAATATAAATACCCTTAGGGAGATATCAAATAATCTCTTTATCAGCAATCACTTTAAGGGGATTAGTTGAGAACAAAACCCCAAAGGAAAGAGATACTGAAGAAAGGGGGATGGGCTTGAAAAGTGGAGAGAACTCTACTTTCCCTGAAGGATCTAGGGGATAGGAGTGTGGTGGGTTCCATGCTCCTAGAATTTGGATTCAGTTTGGAGGGACGTTATGTATTGAGAGGTCATATTAGAGATTAGAGATCATACACCGCTATTCTGGGGTTCTTTTTAACGTCAGTGGAAAGGAAGAAAGGGTAGAGTTGCAAAGAACTGATACTTGACCCCTTTTTATTTTTGGTTTGTTGTTGGCTACCTTTGGTTTGCTGTTGGCATTTCTAGAGGTTGAGGAAGCAAGGAAGAGTAGTTGGACCTGGGCGTATATATGTTTCAGGCTTGATGGGAAAGAAAAATTTCACCCCCACTCCAGCCTTTTTCTGCCTCCCACCTACTGCCCATTTCCAGGCCTGCCCAGAGATAGTGTTAGTCATAGAAAGAGCAGAAATTTATCTATATCCCATGGCTTGGGGAAAGAACACCCTACTCTCCTGGTCCTGTCACAGAAAAAAGGAGCAGACATGATGGCTGAACTTCAATCAGATGACTTATAAAGACTGGAACAGAGAACCCTAACCCCAGGGTGAAAGGAGATAGGAAAGACAAAGATGTCCCAAGGACAGGACTGAAATCTCTAGTCCCATTTCCATTATTAAAGACCTGGAAATAAAACAGAGCCCAAGCTTAATTCACTAGAGGTACCCATTGAACAGTGAAGTGAGCTTTGAACATAGCAAAAGAGAACGTGCTACCCACTTGGTTACTAGATGTTTTTGTGTTCTTTGTTATAGTTTGGGAGGAGGCTTTTTGGAGGTGGTAGTTGAGCGTTTGAGATGAGGGGAGTTGGTATGGAATTGCTTAGTGGGCAGATAAAAGAAAATATTCCCTGAGTTTGGTTTCATGTTCAACCCTCTCCACCATCCTAACCAAATTATATGTATCGTTGTTGTGAAGAGCTGTTACCATTTGGACAGAGACAGAGAAAGCATTTATTAAACTATCGTTTAAATGGGGAAATGTTAGAATGTTAACTCACTTCAGAGTGAAGGGACTCTACCAGTAACGTGTGTGTTGATAGCAAAATGTACTCGTTACAGATGAACTTTGCCTGTTTGGTAAAGCATTCTCAAGATCTCTAAGTTATGTTGTTCCTTTTCCCTGATAGCAGCAGTCAACTACATTCTCTTAAAATCATTTATTGCTCAGGCTTCTGATTAATTTAAACTGACCTTGCTGGGATTCCTAATACCAGATCCCCAACAAGGTGCCATCCAGGTGTGGAAAGGGAAAACATCCGGAGGCGGGGAGATGTGCAGGAGGGATGGCTGAGAAGGAAGCAACTGAGGGAGAAAGCATAGCAAAGATATAAAGAGGACCCAGGAAGATCAGAGAAATGAGAGAAGAGAAAGGGAAAAGAGGCGAGTTATACTATTATAAAGAGAAAGAGTTCACTTACTATGTGTCAGACACTGCTCTAAGCACTTTCTATCTATTAGTTCATTTAATCCTCTCAACACTGTGAGTTGGATTACAGTGATGTCTCCACTTTTTAAATGAGGAAACTGAGGTACAGAGAGGTTAAGGAACTTGCCCATGATATACCTAGCAGGTAAGTTTTAAGGCTGGGATTCCAACTATTTCTCACTAAAGCAGTAGTGCTTCCTCTTGGCTGTACATTAGAATCACCTGGAAGCTTGTAGAAGTATTGAAGGTCATACCCCAGGTCAAGTAAATCAGAATCACTGAAGATGGGACCCAGGTGTTACTTGGTGTGTTTTTAATCTCCCCAGATGATTTCAATATATAGCCAAAGTTGAGAATCACTGCATTCAATCAAGCTCCAGTTCAAATTTAAATATGGAAAGAACACATGTGAAACTTTCTTAAATTATTTTTTCCTAAAGGTAGGATGGTGGGAGAGAATTGCTAGAGGCCATACCAGAGTTTCTCAAAGATAAACTTAGCTGAATTCACAGTTTTGCTTAATGCTTACCACGATTTTGATGGTTAAATCAGAAAAGAATCAAAGAATTCCTAACACTGTCTCTTCAAGGAAGAAGTGAATTTGGGAACCAGGGCTGCTTTGTTTTGTTACTGTTCCTAAACTGCTTATGTGCATTCAACTACATGAATGGGACCTTCTCCAAACCCCCAAACATGTGTCTGCATCAGGAATTATTTTCTTGTGCTCCTAAATTTATGCTCTTACCAACAACTCAAAAACCTTACATTTCCCAACAGTGAATATGCCACCCCCTCGCCTGCTTACACTCCTGATTCATCCCTATTGAAATCACCATTATTTGAACAAACACACACACAGAAAAAAAAAAAGTAATATAAAGTTCCTTTACCTAACTTATTCTCACCATTCCTTAGGAAAGAAATACTATTGTCTTAAAAATTAAGTCAAAACCCAGGAAGATTAGATGATTTGTCCACAGTGACAAGGAAAATAAGTGGAGGAGAGACAGGACTCACATCAAGTTTTCAGTTTCCAAATCCACTGCTCTTTTTAACATCTCTGTGAACTTAAACAATGGAATAAAGGAAACTGGAGAGGAAGTGTAAAAAGAAATGGGCCTACCAAGTGCCAAGTTCGCTAAGGGAGCTTCTCTCCTCCAATTTTCACCCATACCTGAACTAGGTCTTTCACTGTCTGTGGATCAGTTTACAGCTGCCCAGCTATCAGACTTCTTTTTTCTAAATGTCCTGGGTACAGTCCTTTTGAGATTATTAGTGTCTATCAGAAAGGCAATAGGGAGAGATTACAAGAGCCATGACAGTAGCTCCTACAACAGAGAGAGAACCATCCACTTTGGTTATTCTGCCTGTCCTTCAGAAGATTCCACTGTGGGCATTTGGTTCCCTAACTAAGATGCCACCTGAGAAAAATCTGTGCTAGAGAAATGCCTGGCCCAGGTGGGCAGATATCAGGAGAGTCAAGAGAATTTGAGTGTTTCAGATAAGCTGTCCACTTAACGAACCAGATCTAGATAAGATGGAATCTTTGTAGATTTGCCCATAATCAACATGCTGTCTAATCAATTCCAGCACTGTGTGAATGGAGACCAGAAAGGTTTCTTTCACAATTCTTTGGAGCCTGGGGAGAAAGGAACCAGTAATTGACTCCAGCTTCCTTAAGTGTTGTATCCTGGAGTATGTGAATCAACCCACACTTTCCCAAAAGGGCCTTCTAAGCGGCCTATGCTAGTAAATGGGGTCACTTGACCCTGATCCTATTCTAGACCTCAACTCAACAGTCAGCAAGGTGCAGGGAGAGTATCTTAGGCACGCTGAGAATGATATTTTAGCAGGCACTGGGCTAATAGACAGATTTCTCTGACACATTTGTGATACCTAGCTGAGCTCAATAAGGGTTTGAGTGTGAGTAGAAGGAAAATGGAAAGAGAAAGATAGGAGAGGGGAACAGGAAAGGCCTAGTTGCTGATTGGAGGGTACAGGGCGGGGGGCAACCCTGACAAATGCCCTTGACCCTAGGGATTACTTAAGACCAGAGGAAGCTTTTTTGCTTTTTAAATAAGCTAAGTGTCCTAAATTTAATGTGTAAGCTTGTTAGTACATTTTTCTAATTAGATTTTTAGTTTATTTTTCTAGTTTAATTATATGAATTATGTTAAGAGAATCACAAATAAGAATAAAATTTAGAACTTCTGAATTCAAGTCTTATAGTACATCTATCTAGTCCAATCCTTTTCATTTACAGAGGAGAAAATTGAGGCCCAGTGAGCTTGCCCAAAGTTACAGAGCTGGTTAGTGAAAGACCTAGAAGTAAAATATACTACTTTTTCCACTGTACTGCACTCCCTTTTGCCTTGACTGAGGCCCAATAAGGAGGACAGTGGGACAGATCTGTAAATGATCTAACTTGTCACTAGAGAAAGTATAAATCAGTGGCCACACAATTTCAGCTCTTCAGCCAAATTTTATCTATCACATCATAAAAAGGAACTTGCCAAAGTGGGATTCAAAAATCCAAACCAGATCCTTCCCAACTTCTAGAGAGGCCAGTTTCATTATACTGTACTAAATCCAAGTGTTTGCAGCAAGCCTTAGCAGCTGTGTTGCAGGGTCTGGTTGTTAGAACTATCATGATAAATGAAACCTACTAGATTAATGTAATCTCTTCAGCAGAAGTTTTGACCTCACTGATGCTGCTCAAGAGGAAGAAGGAAGGAGAAAAGACTCTAAAGGGCCAGTACCCCAATGAGCAGAGGGTTCTACACAAGAGTGTGCGGTCTCAGCCCATGGAGGAGCCACATTTAACACCTGTCTTGACACAAAGTGCTGCCAACTTCCCATGCGCATACGTTAGCACTGCCATGGGCCTTTGAAATCTGGAACATTTGTTCAGGGGGAGGATCAGCAATCATTAAACCAAAAGCACCAATCCAGGACCTGGTTTTCCTTGAAGTGTCAGGGATGTTTGTTATTGCATAGCAACTGTGAGAAAGACACCACTCCTTCCGGAGCATGATTCTCTAAGCCAGGACTAAATCATTTGTTTCATTCTCTGAATTTGAGATTTTTGCTGAAGGTTGCAAAATTAAATGCTGAAATTTAAAGAAAAAGATTATTATTCCAGTCAATGGGACATGTTAAAGAAGTTAGAAAAAAACCAAAGGTAACTTTCCTTCTGTAATTAAAAAAAGAAAAAGAAAATTTCAAAGCATGTTTAGAGTTCTAAAAATACCCACTTTTCCATTCTAACATTGCTCTCTTGGGCCTCACCTTAATGGATAAAAGTTACTACAGTTTATTAGATACAGGAAAACAATGTTTACGGGAGACTTCTTCAGTGTGTAGTGATCCTGCCTTTAGGCTTGTTCCCAACCCAAAGAATTGTGCTTTTCAATACAGGACTCTTAGCCAGAACAACCTTCTCACTCATTAACTCAGCCAACTGAGTACTTTCCTATGTTTTCACTTGATCAGAGATGATCAAGACATAGTCTCTGCCCTCTGATAGCTCATGGCCTAGTAGGGGAGATAAACGAGAAAATCAGTACTAATAATACAAAATAATAAGAGTCAAATACTGTATGGCAGGGGACCTCAATTCCTGGGCTGCAGACTGGTACCAGTCAGTGGCCTGTTAGGAACTAGGCCATAAAGCAGGAGGTGAGTGGCGGGCAAGCTAGCAAAGCTTCATCTATATTTGCAGCTGCTTCCTAGTGCCAGCATCACCACCTCAGCTCCACCTCAAATCATCAGGCATTAGATTCTCATAGGAGCACTGGTCCCTGGTACCAAAAAGGTTGGAGACTGCTGCTATATGGCATTTGGAATCAGATAGACAGATTCAAATTTCAGCTCTTCCATTTACTAGCAAGTGACAGATGTTGGGCAAAATTTAACTCCTTTCTCTAAATCTTTGTTTTCCCCTCCATAAAACACTGACATCACAGATTTATTGTGAAGATTAAATGATACACTGTATAAAGCCTTTAGCACAATCTTTGGGAAATGATAACAAGTCAATAAAGGTAATCTATGAGTATAGTAGTGATTGAGGTATTTATAGAGTGCTAAGAGGTCCAAAGAAAGGGGATTGAAGAACAGGAGACAGGTGGGGTTGTTGTCAAGGAAGGCCCCCAGGACATAATGACACAAGCTATATTTTGAAGAATAGATTGATGTCGGTAAGATGGGTGAAGGAAAGGTAAGACTGTTTCATGCAGGAGGAACAGAATCTGCTTAAACACAGAGCCATGACAGAATATAAGATGTTTGAGGGACTTGGTATGGAAATAGTTTAATATGGTTTGAGTGAAGAGATAATTACAGAAACTGAGGCTAGAGGATGAAGGATAGTAACAGGTAAGTAAAAACTCTTATATAGTGCTTTAGTTTACAGTGAAGGGGAGGAGAATTAAAATTAGAAAAAGGGAGTGAATAGCTTTTAAGACCTAAAATTTGGAATCAATACAGGCTATCAAATGAGTGCCCTGACTATCGTACATAAACTCTGTACCCTTCAGGGTAAAATTATATCTAACCATAATGCAACAAACTTAGAAAATAAAACTTAGAAATCAGAAAACAAACACCCAAACTTGCCACATGGAAATATAAAAACACACTTCTGTATAACTCAGGTTAAAAATGAAATCAAAATAATAAGACAGACTATTTAGGAAAGAATGAGTGTTCTACTTAGCAAAGCCTTTGGAGTGAAACCAAAGTGACACTCACAGGAAATTTTAGAGCTTTAAAGGCATCTTTCAAAAAATAAGAAACACTAAAACTAAATTAAGCATTCAATTCCAGAAATTAGAAAAAGAGAAAAAAAACTAAAGTTAAAAGAATGAATTAAATTGGAAACAAAAATACCATTTAAAAAAAGTTGATTGATAAAACCAAAATCTATGTTTTTTGAAAAGGAAAAAATAGATAAGCTTTTGACAAATAAAATTTTTAAATAATACAAAGAAAAAGCATTCAGTTAAATAAAAATTATAAGTGTTTCAGATTCTAAGAGAATATCATGTAAAACTTTTTTCCAGTATAAATTTTACTTATAAGTACTACAAAGCCTGAAGAGTCAAAAAAATCTATAGAAGAAAAATTGAAGGTAGTCAAAGATTTACCATCAGGCTCAGATGGTTCTACCGGTGAATTCCAAGAAGCCATCAAGGAATAGATCATTATTACATAGAAACAGAAGGAAAAAAACTCAGTCTATAAGGCTAGTTAACAAAAAAGTAGACTATAAACCAATCTCACTTACAAATTTTAAAACCCTAAGTATATTATTAGCAATTGAGTACAAAGATAAAAGAAAATCTATTAATATAATTTCCTGTACTCAAATTGGGATAAAACCATATGGTCGTCTCTTTAGATAGAAAAAATTTAAAAGCATTTGACAAATGCAACAGCATTCCTCACTCAAAGAAATGAAAAACTTTAAAACTCTTAGAAAGCCAGTAGTAAAACATATCCACCATAATTTATAGTCATTATCATACTTGTGGTAAACCATTAGAAGCATTCTCCTCAAGGTTAGAATAAAATAAGAATGCCTCTTACCACTGTTATTATTTTGGTATTAGCCAATGCACTATGGCAAGAAAAAGAAATGAGAAGTGTAAACACTGGAAAAGAATAAATGAAACTGCCATTATTTGCAGATGTGATTGTCCATCCAAAATAGAAAAAAAAAATCCAGGATAAAAACTTTTTGAATTGACAAGAGTTAAGGAAATTGAAATAGATTCAATATACTAAAGTTAATAATTTTTCTAAACATCAGTAGAGTTATATTATAAGATATAACAAAAAATATAAAGTACTATAAAGTAAAATAAAAGTAAAGTACTTAAGAATACATTTAACAAGATATGCATAAATAAAAACAAAAAAGTAAAAGTAATTTAAGCTCACCATTTGAAAATTCAAAGAAGGAAAGTATAAAGAAGAAAGTGAAAATTATTTGCAACTTCACTACTCAGAAGAAACCTGTTAAAATTTGAGGATCTATCCTTCCAAACTGTAACAGTATTTAAAAACTATGTCTAGTCTCTTTGAAAATATATATGCTATATTAAGCCAAAAAGAAGAGAAAGCTCATTTTAAAAGCATATTTAAAGCTGTGGTGAAAAAGTAAGTGGAGGTTATAAAACATAGACTCATCAGGAAAGAGCAGAAGTTGAAAATGAGATTTCTGTGTGAGTAGAAGCATACAGGCAGAAGAGTCCTCAGTCTGAGGAGGAGATTGCCTTGCTACCATTTTATGTCAACTGATCACACAGATTTACTTAGTCCTGGCCAGGAAAAGAATACATCTGGAAAGGGCTCTGATAAATCTTGGTTTCAGTCCATCTTCCTGTATGAAGGTCTTGTCCACTATCTGCTTACTCTCTCTTCCCACCTTATTTTAGAACCAGAGCAAAACAAACCAACTAAAAGACAGGTGAGTAGTTTGGGTGAATGTGCCTCAGATGTGGCACCAGAGAATTTTGTAACCAAACCTCCTATTTTTCTGCTCCCCCAGACCGCCCAGGTTTGCTGAATGTGAAGCCCATTGAGGACATACAAGACAACTTGCTGCAAGCCTTGGAGCTCCAGCTCAAGCTGAACCACCCCGAGTCCTCTCAGCTCTTTGCCAAGCTGCTCCAGAAAATGACAGACCTCAGACAGATTGTAACAGAACATGTGCAGCTATTGCAAGTAATAAAGAAAACAGAGACAGACATGAGTCTTCACCCACTCCTACAGGAAATATACAAGGACTTGTATTAACAGAGAAGTCCCAAATTCACTGACGTCTGCCTTCTTCCAATTGCACTATTATTTTGAGGGAAGATCTGACACCTAAATAATTTACTGTGAAAAAGCATTTTAAAAAGAAAGGGTTTTAGAATAATAGATCTATTTTATGCATATTGTTTATAAAGATACATTTACAATTTACTTTTAATATTAAAAATTACCACATTATGAAATTGGGAGTTTTATTTGAAAACTGAGTCTGATGTGTTCCTCACCTCCCCCGTCACCCTGCCCTGTCATCCTTCCTTCCTTCCTTTCTTCTTTCCTTCCTTCCTTCCTTTCTTTCTTTCTTCCTTTTTCCCTTCCTTCTTTCCTTTCTTCCTTTTTCTTGTTTCCTACACATTTTTTTAAATGTGAATATAACTGCTGATCAACATTAATTCTTTACTCAATTTATAACTCTTTTGAACCTTTCATCTGCTTTAACAATCACAACTAAGAAGGAAAGGGGAACTTCAGAACTAAAAAGTACTCAGAACATGTTTTCCTTAACCTGCACATGCTAATTTGGGGCCTATCCCTAGGCCTACCAAGAAGTCAGTCTTTTTCCACAGTCTCAACCAAGACTTTCACTCACAAGAGTAGCTTCCTAACAGGATACTGAGGCATATGCAAATACTCAGTGGCAAGTCTTAAGCTGTTAGAAGCTGTGAGTAACACAGAAATGTTTTAAAATTTGGCACCTGTCAAAAAGAACTTAAAATTAGATTCAGGAGAAAAGATTAATCTTTCATAAAAACATTATAATGCACAGTATAATCATGTGCCAAATGAATGGTTCAAACTCTAAGAACTTTAAGAGTTCAAAGGAAGTGAAGATTAATGAAGATTAGAATAGTAAAGAGTGACTCTTATATTCACTGAAGTGAGCCTCAAAGGATGTGGTAGATTTGGGATAGGTAGAGAGTAAGAGAGCAACATTCTAGGGAGGCAAAACAGCAGGAACAAGCAGAAGAAACTAAAACCAAACAAAACATGAATGAGGGAGAACCATGTTCTGATTCCAATGTATGCAGAACAATTTTGCTGGAGTTACTCCCATGGTCCTTAGGACCACTTTGTCCAGAGATCACTTACTTTTCTGACCTCAAAGGTTAATTGTCCATATCATTAAGGTAATGCATGCTTCCCCAGCAAATAGGTTATATAATCCCTAAAAGCAGGGACCTTCTTGGTACAATTAATAGGTTCATTGACTGAAGCCACCAAATTCACTACTAGCATTGCTTATGCATGAACTCATAATACTATGACTTTGAAGGGTGCCTTATAAACAAGCTATCCTGATGTCCCACATCACCAGGATGTTTATTTCTGCTGACCTAAATTATTTCCCTGCTGCTTCTCCCTTAGTTTATCTTGTGGCATTAATACTCAGAAGACATAACTTTACATTTGAGGTTTTCAAGCCAAAATATTAGGGTAGACCCTTTCATCCTTTACCCCAAAATAAACATCTCTAAAGAGTCAGGTACAAGTGAGTCCTGACCCCAGACCTAAAAATGTAGGTTTCCTAACCTTTTAGGAGAGACAACTTTTGATCTCAAACCTTTAGAACAACAGAGAACAATCGTGTCATTTGGGGACCAGCGACTGAAGCCATTGTCTAAGTGACACCAAGACTTTGGGAAGAATTGTGACAAATTCAGTTCGTCATACGGCTATTTTCTCTTTCCTTCTTTGATACCAAACATGATGATATTTTGAAATATCCACATGACTGACTAGAACCTTCACTACTGTTCTGTGTGGAGAGTGTATCATCCAGGAGATATGAGAAAAGAAAGAACAGACAAACAGTAGACAAGGTGAGGATTGCACCTCAGAGGAGATGCTTTGTTTACAAGATTTCCCAAACAGAAGGGCTTTCAGCATGCTGCCTGCTCTCAGTTCCCACCCACACTCAGCAGCCCATCCAAGCCCTTTCCACATTCTCCAAGCTGCGGCTGCCAATGCAGGGAGGAAGGGGGATACTCTCAGCTCTTTGGCACTGGCGATTAGCATTAAATAGCTTTTAAATCCTGGCAGCTTTCTAATTCCCATCTCTCTGAGTTTTTCCTTGTGGTTTGGACCATCATTTGCTAAATATTTTATGACAAATCATATACAGCCTCCAAAGCTCCTTCTCCTTTCTCCATCTCCCTTTCCCTCAGGATGATTCACAAGTTAATCAACAACTATATCATCAGTTATTCATAGTACTTTCTCTGAACACAAACACACGGATTTGTGTTAACAACATAGGAGGAAAAGTAACTTTGGTCAAAAGTCAAAAAAAGGTTTTTGAGGCTCCCACGAATCCCCACCCCCCACACTGCCCCTGCATATGACCTGGCTCCTCTCCATCTTCATGCTGTCAGTGGAGCTCAGGAATAGCAGGGTGCATATGGGAGAAATCATATTTGTACACCCCATTTCTCCAGCCATCAAAAACTGGCCTGATCTGAGTTTCTGGATTCTTTAATAAAATTTGGATGAGGAGCAAAAGGACCTGGGCTTTTTAAATAAGAACTCAAGAAAGTCGGGAAGCACTAGCTGGTGTCCCACTGCAAATTCTCAATTATAAGCTGGGGGGAAGAAACCAGGGGGACAGTTATATCAACTCCACTGAGGAAAAAGAGATAAAGGGAAAATTAGGCTTCTGGGGCTTACTTAGTTGCTACTGGATTCCAGTGACTGTTTCTCAGCTCACTGGAGGCGATGGAAAGCGTGGGCAGGCCTTGATTTGGTTGATATTTACTGTTAACCATTTGATGCTAATAAAGCAAGTCAGGATGAGAGGGGTTGGTAACTGGCCCCCAGATACCTATTCCCTTGGAAATACCTACTGGGGACCTGGGGTTGGGGTGGGAACTCCTGAAGAACTCTGGCTCCCACCCCTTCTCTGACCATTCCCTACTGCTCCTAGGAGCCAGGATCTCATGTCTGCTAACTTGCAAAGTCTCCTAACCCTACCCCCATGTATTAAAACGTGCACATCCTATGCCCATTTCCAGACAGAACCTGCAGTTGTCATAGAATTCTAGAAAATTGGAGCTCAAAGAAAGCCAATTTCAGTTCTAAATCCTGAGAGAAAGAACCAAAGTTCATTTCCAGCAGGAGCATCCCCATTGCTTTTTCTTTCTTCTTTTCCCATACACTCACTGGAAGAGATTGGGGCTATGGGACAAAGGGGCCAAGATGCCTGTTCTTCACTAGATAGCTACCTCCCTATTTTCTCTTTCCTCACTAACCCCTGTTCTTGGGTTGTCTCTGGTTACATTATTATCTGTGTGTCCCCAACCTTCACCATGTGATGGTACATGTTAGTCCTCCATTTAATGCTTATTGGAATGAAATAAAATAACAAGATCTTAAGAGTTTAAAAGGCCATCAGATGTCATCTAATCTCACCTCGTTCATCAAATATATACCCAGTTCATACTCCAGTCACATATGAAGTTGAACATGCCACGTATGAAGTTGAACATGACTAGCACCTGTCCTCAGAAGGGTCACAGTCTGTTGAGGAAGTCAGACACATAATTACAACTCAGTCCAAGTGACTAGCAATGTGAAAAAGGATTCAGAGAGGATGTGGGTAGACACAGAAGTATAACAGTGTCTGTAGCCATGCCACCCTGAATGTATCTGATCTCAGAAGCTAAGCAGGGCCAGACCTGGTTAATATTTGGATGGGAGACCACCTAGGAATACCAGGTGCTGTAAGTGTTAAAAAAAAAAAAAAAAGTGTAACAGTGCAAATGTGTTTATAAAATAGCAAGAATTTAGGTATGACTTTCTAGCTTCGAGGGTAAGAAGTGATGTGGCCAAGTTAGTGGCAGATCGTGACATGCCTCACACTCCACTGTAAGGAGCTACCTTGGACAGTATTCGTAGGCAGTTTGGGATCTGGTAGATGTTACCAGGCAGAAGAGGGACAGGAAAGTCCATTTTGGAAAGTCAGCTCTCTAAAAGTCAGATCCCCTCTACGATGCTTCTAATGGCTATCCTGCCCCTGAACAACTACCTAAGGGACAGGAAGCTTTATTCCTTCTCATCCCCTCGATGATTTCCATCTTATAGGCCAACTCTGCCCCTGGGGTCACACATACAACATGCTTATTCCTGCACCCTCAGGGTTGTGACTCATCCATCCTCTTCAATCAGGTTATAATCTTTTAACTCAATCCTTTGACCAGCTGAAGAACCCTGGCTGCCTTCCCTTCACCATCCATTCCCTGCTGTTCCTAGGAGCCAGAACCTCACGTTCTCTGAACTTGCAAAGTACTCCTGCCTTGATGGCAAGGCCATTTCTGCCCCCATGTATCAAAGCTTGCACATCCCACACCCATTTCCAGACAGGTCCTGCAGTTATAGAATTTTAGAAAATCAGAGCTCAAAGGAGCCAATCAACTCAAATGAAAGATGAGAACCCTGAGGATCAAAGAAGTTAAGTAACATGCCCAAGGTCCTAGGAGTTGACTAGGATTAATTTATTCGAAGGTGTTGTATGACACACGTACTCTTATCAACACTGACATTACCACCAGGGAGATTGGCAATTTAACAAGAAAATCTCGAAGCATGTGACAGACTTGAATCTAGTCTGAGTAATTGCACTGACTGGGGAGCAAGGGAAAAGAATGGAACAAAGTCTGGGAAGGATTATTGTGATGACCAAGAGACTATTACATAAGTCACTTAGAACTGTGCCTGGTATATAGTGGGTGCAACTGTTATGAGAGACAATATCCTAGTGTGGACTTTAGAGTTAGAGTGATTTCGGTTACAATTCTAACTCTACCACCTACTTGTTCTATAACCATATGGCTTTTGGCCAATCTCTTAACCTCTGTAGGTCTTAATTACCCTCATATGTAAAATGGGATAAAACCCATCTTATAGGTGTTATCACAAGGATTAAATGTAATAGTGGTTGTAAAACACTTCACATAGTTTCTTGGCACATCTTAAGCAGTCCATCTGTGCTGGCCACAGAGAACATTATTGCCATTGTTATTATTAAAATGCCCTTCATTTAAGAAGGCACCCTGACCCAGGGAACAGGCTCTTTCTGTTCAAGCGTTCTGGGCCTTCCCCTGAATATCCTGCAGATTCAAAGCCAGGTAAAGGGATTGGATTACAGCATTTGGCCACACAGTAAAAATATGTTCCCTCAAAAGTATTTAGCCCCCAATCCATAAGGCTTAGGAGAAAATAATTGTTTGAAAGACAACTGCTGTGTTCTGAATTAGAACAAATGACGGGATGATGCTAGGAAAACATTTTCTCCAAAAGTAGTGGGACGTTTCTCTTCTGACTTATGCTCCTAATTTTAGATTAATATTACATAGTTTATATTTCCAGAGGGGTTATGAAGAATAAGAAATTTGCTAATTTGGGTCTGTAGGGAGTGGGTTGGGATATTTCCATCCCCTCTGGAGTTTTGTAAATATGTTCCAGGCCAAAAGTTCCCAGGATAATGTCATTCCTGGGATCTATTTAGTGCCATGGGCTGGGCTCGAAGAGAATCCAAGTGGCTTTCTGCAAGAGTTGGAAAACTGTGATCTTCTGGCCACCTCTCCACAATACTGGAGGCCGTGAAGTGTGTATGAGAAGATACACTGTCAGTTTGAGTCTTAGTTCTGCCACTTTCTAGGTGTGTGACCTTGGGTAAGTCACTTTCTTCTCTGGGGACATAGTACCTGGCCTATGGAAGTCCCTCAGTAATTGCTATCTAATTCATTCACTATGAATAAAGGAATGGGTCTCAGTTTTCCTATCCATAAAATGGGGATAATAGTACCTATCTTATGGAATATCACATGAAGAAAACATGAAAGGCCTGATCACCATTATTCACAGATAAGAAAGTGAGGCCTAATGAGGGGAAGAAGCTAGCCCAAGGTTACACAAAAGAAAAGGAAATACAGGGCTCAGGTTAGACCTTGGGCTTCCTAAAGCCCACTCCACCTACGGCTCTTTTCTACTACGCAATGCTGTCTCTGGAAGAACCAAAGACAGTGTTGCCTGGTTGGCAGAGCACAAGCTTATGGCATAAAAGACTTCAGTTAGAATTTTGGTTCTGCCATAGAGACGCTGTGCGACCTCAGACAAGTTGCTTCCTGTCTCTGGACTTCAGCTTCTTCATCTAGTTTATGAAAATCCTAATTCCTACCTTGGGAGGATGAGAGGTTGTATATAGGTGATGTGCCTACAGCCCCTAAACAATTAAAATCTTCTAAAGACAACTACCTCCAACCTGACACAATTTGCTAAGCACTCATCCTGACCTGGGGACATTGGTGACAGTGTCTTCAACCAGAAAAGAAATCAAGGGACTCCAGCCTGTGAGGGATTGGCCTGGATTCTGACAGTGACTTGCTGTTGCCCTTGAGAAATCGCTTTCTCTGAGCCTCAGTTTCCCCACCTACACAGTCTGAGGCTCTGTTCTGCCCTTCCAGCTCTGACACCCCAAGACCTTGGGAGCTCTAGGGGAGGCTGGAAGGGAAACAGAGTTCTCTGGCTGACCATCAGAGAGGCCTGTGTTCTCTGTTGCCTGAGAGCTTTCTCCCCTCCACAGGCCTGGGGCTGGACAGGACACCAGCCAGCTCTCATTAGGGGCCTGGGGCTGCTCCAGCCAGAGGGGGCGCCGCCTCCAAGGGGAGGGGAGGGGCCACCGGATGGCTGGTTGGTTTCCACCCAAGTCAAGCTGCTGAGAGAGAGGCGTTATGCTGAGTCAGCGCCCTGGCCGCCAGGCACTAGGGCTCCCTGGCCGCCTGAGCCTGCCAGATGAGATGCAGCCAGGAGGGCCTCCGAGGAGCCGGCATGTTATCAATGATGCTGCCGCTCCTGCCACAGCCATGGGAACCATGCCCTGAAAAAGCCTGTCCCCAGCCAGGCCTCCCAGGGCTCCGGGGTGGGGAACCGCTATTGGTGAAGGAAGACATTTTTAGGAGCTGCCTCCTTCTGGGAAGATTCTAGCCAGGGCTGCCTCTGCCCTCCCCAGTCTCCCGCCTCTGTCCCCAAAGATAGTCATTATTCCTCTCAAACACCAAGTACAAGCTTCACTTATAAACTGCTTTGCAGCCATTTAATCCTTCCAGAAACTCAGTGAGGTTGTTTATGGGTCAGGGTCTCACAGGAAATAACTGGCTCACTCAGAAGGGACCATGGGAGAGAGTTTAGTGCAGAGACCATTTACAAAGTTTGAGGAGGGGCGGTAAAGAAAACCAGTAAAGGCTAACCATGGCAGCAAGCCCTACACACTGAGGGCAAGAGGGCTACCTGGCGGGAACTGTGGCCCAAGGAATTGAGAAACTCCTTCACTGCTATACTCCAAACAGCAGAGAGCAACTGGGGAATAAACACCCTGTCCTCTTTCTTCTCACATCCACCTATATGAATCTCCCATTGGCCAAATCCTACCAGAAGCTAGAACAAAACAGCCCATTGACAGGATCTTTAGGATTCAACCTGTGGGGGCACAGAGCAGGGTAGAGAAGGCTGAAGGGCTAATCCTAAGTCTGAGGTCACAGAATGGTAACTGTCCCCTCTGGGATTCAAACCCAGGTCTGTCTAGTTCCAAAGCCAAGTTCTTCCCACTGTATTAAACCAGCTATAAGAGCAGACCTCAGGTACCAGGGCAAGAAAGAGGGAGGGTTGGCGCATTCAGCATCTCATCAGGCCCCTAGCTGGCGGGGGAGTGTGTGTGGGTGGGGGTGGGGGGCAGTAGCTGGGAACTAGAACGACCTTATTGGGTGTTTTCCACATAATATTCCCTAGAGACCTAAGGAGTATGGCCCAAAGCAACCCATGCTTGTTTTATTCTAAAGTTATGTAAGCTTTGTAGTTTACTCCCCAAAATACATTTTTAACATTTTAAATTGTTTAAAATATCACTTAGAAGATAATTTATTTCTACCTATCCCAAAGAAGTTACTTGCCCAACATTGCACAGGTGATAATCAAATGTTGAGTCCTGTGCCCCTGCTCCTTGCATGATTGAGACATAGGAAATCTCGCCCAAAGAGAGCCTAAAAGAGAGCTCCAAAGTGAAAAAGGTTGCCAGTGGTCAGCCTGGGAGAGGTGAGGAGGAAGAGATTTGAGCTTAATGTCAGCAAATGTTCACTGACATTCTATCCCCAACTCTGGGGATATTCAGATATGCCTGGCATGACTCACCCCAAGGACTCACACTCACGTATGAAAGCACTCAGCTCTTTGACTCAGCAAACGTGAATCAGTCATTGTCATCTTACTATAAAAATTAGGATAGAGAACTGTACACACCATGGCTAAATAAGACAGCCATAATTTTCCAATCAAAAATTGATTTATAATCCCTACATCAAAATAGATTATCTTAAATTTCCCAGATAATCCAAGCTCTCTGGTTTTTGTTGCTTTGGGAGAGGTTTAACGCTGCTCAGGATTAGGGTATGGGAAGGCTTCACAGAGGAGGTGACGTTTGAGATGGACTGAGAAGATTTATAAGGGTTGTCCAGGCAGACAAGGAAGGGTTGTTCGGGCAAGGGGCACATGTGCAAAGGCGCATGGCATGTTGGGAAGGATGGGTATTTTTGTGTGACGGGAACCAAAGGGTGCTTGGAGAAGGGAAAAGTCTGAAACAGTAGGAAGGAATCAAATTAGGGGAGGGTCCTATACTAATGTATGAAGGGGTCTGGACTTTTTCCTAGAGGGAGCTGAGAGTCGGGAGATTTAAACAGGCAAGGAGCAAATTTAGACACATTACTCTAGCCATCACTTTGTCAGCCAGAAAGGAGATAGGACTTGATGGGAGGCAGGAAGACTGGGAGACTACGATGATCTTGCAGAGAAGAGGAGATGGTGGTATGGATGAAAAAAGGGGTTCTATCAGAGTAACCTCACAGGGTGATGTAATCATAAATTCCTAACTGGGAAGGTTATAGCAGGTAGTCATGCCCCAGGCCTATAAATTCTATAGCGAAAGGTTTTAAGCCAGCCCTATCCATTTTTCTTGTGCATCTAGTTAACACATCTTCAAAATGCCAGAAGTAATACCCCTGGAAGGGGTCATGAACCCTCAAGGGAGTACGTAATCTTGTTAACCATCTGTAATCTAATCCCTGACTTGCTTTCTCCAATCTTTCTTATGTACCCTCCTTAATTTCAAATGCATAAAAGAAGCCGCGAACTTATTCTCAGGAGAATTTGAGAACTTGCTCCCTGACAAATGTCATCATTTTGGCTCAAATAAACTCATAAAAATTCTCTACAGGTTTGGATAATTCTTACGTCAACGGTGACATGAGTGAAGGGAAAGCGTTGGCAATGGGGACAGGAGCAGACAGATTTGGGAAACAGGCCAAGTCTGCTTAATCTGTGGGCAAGGGAGAGGAACTGTCTAGGGTGATTCTCAGGGTTTGACTTGGGCAATAGGGCAGCACAGGGCATGTTCATTACCGAGATGGAGGCTTGTTTGAGGGGAGGATAACAAGTTCTGCTTTAGAAATAGCAAGAGTGTGAACCTGTTGGACATGCAGGCGGGGGGGTCTAGTTGCCTCTTAAATAGATGGGGGTCTGCAGCTGAGGGTTGAGGAGGGCCAGCAGGGCAACGTGGAAACAATGAAGATGAGGACAATCACAGGACAGTGAAGTAAGGAGTTGACCAACAAATATCCCAGAACATGGCCTTATTTTCCCATTGAGGTCAATAAGAGGTTTGACTTCCTCTCTCTTCTTTTTATCCATTGGTTCCCTAAATATTTATTGAGTGTCTTCTACATGCCAGGGCCTAATGGAGAAATAAGAGTCCATTCAACTCCCAGATGTTAAGAGCTTCACATGGGCAAGGGCATATGTCACCTCATTTCTCCTACACAATGACCATCGGAGATGAATAGTATTTATTTTACTATGGCCTCCAGAATTTGGGGGTTGAAACCTGCCTGAATGGGTCCCCTGCAAGTATTTCAATCTGATCTCTACACATACAGACTCACATCCCATTTCAGAGGTGTGCCTTGCTCTGACTCCTTCAAAGGACTTTATTCTCTCCTGTAACTCAACAGGAAACTCCTCTGAGCTCCTGTCTCTCCTTGTAGAGACAGAGTTTTATTATCAGGAAGCAGTGGCCTAGACAGAAGGCGGGGCCCAGGGCCAGAGTCCTTTCACCCTTAGATTCTTTCTTCCTGCAGATTACTGCCTCCAGTTTTCAGCCCAGGAAGACAGTCTCCTCACCCCAGCCTGTGTACCTACACCTCAGCCAGAGCCCAACACTAGACTTGTTGTGGTTCAAATTTGGCCCCCTGGTCTGACTACCTGGGTATGCTCCCTTTCACCCCCATTTCTTCAGACCTGAACCCTTGGAGCCTCAGTTTTCCTATCAATAAAATGGAGGTGATGGACATTTTACATTAAAATTTTATATTTTAGTAAGGCTGTTCGAAGTATCAAATGAGAAAATAGGAGGAGAAAGTGCTTTGCAAACACTATAAACTAGAAATCATGGGGTCACTGAGTTATTGTAACTCTTATTAGAGCCATTGTCTCCACCTGCCTTTTTGAATTGGGCCTCAGGGTGGGTACACTCAAGACTAAAGCCTACACTTTAGTCTGAGACTAGGAAATTAAGCCCAGGGCGCCACAATTGCACCCCAGGGAATCAGCTTTTCTCCCTGGAGCTATGGGAGGCTCCCACACCAACTCTCTGCCCAGGTTTTATGAGCTCAGAGAGGGTTTACACTATGACTAATATCCCATGGTCGCCACTACCTGCTAGGCAGGAAGTCTGAGGGACTCAATTCCCCCTTAATCACCACCACCTCCCCATGACCTGCCTCAATCACGTCCCTTTACAGTCAGGCAGAGCCGGCTGGGCCTCCTCAAACTTCCATATCTGCGCTGGGAGATCACTGATAGGGCTAATGGCGTTTGCTTGCCTCCACGCCCTGGGCCCAGCATTCCAGGAGTCACGCAACCCCACAGGCTCAGGGCGGAAACCAATTCCCACAGCAGTGAGGCCTGAGCCAGGGAGCCTCCCCACCTCATAAAACGCATGAAATGAGCCTTTCCTCATGGACACCTGGCCAGCCAACCTCAAAGACATGGGGTGGTCTTTCCTCATCCCAATTACTTCCCATTTCCATTTCTCCTGCCCTGGCCTCACCATCCACCTACGCTCTTAGGGCTCTCTAGACCCCTTGCTTTCCCTGCCAGGAAGGAAGAAGGTTGCTAACCTGATAGCCTCTCCATTCCATCCTTTATTTACTCATTCATTCATTCATTCATTCAGTACTCACCAAGCCTCTTTTCTGAACCAGGCTCTGTTGCCGAATGCTGAAGACAGAAAGATGAATGAGACAGTTCCTGCCCTTCAGAAGTGTGTAGTTGGGTTTAGAAGGAAGAGAGTGGATGTCAGGAGACCATTTGGGAGACTGTTGCAGAATACAAATGTAGGAGTCCCACTCAAATCCGTCGCCCTTGCCACTTGAGTGCACAGGGCCAGTTTCAGCTGCCACCCCTGCATTGTTTTGCCTGATTGAGTTGCCAGGGTCTTAATGCTCCCCAGGAACAGCCCTCAGCCAAGGACCGATGGGAGTAGGAGTAAACACCCCACCTCC
The DNA here is from genome assembly GCA_004027375.1 of Macroglossus sobrinus. Taxonomy (NCBI): domain Eukaryota; kingdom Metazoa; phylum Chordata; class Mammalia; order Chiroptera; family Pteropodidae; genus Macroglossus; species Macroglossus sobrinus. The sequence goes on along the minus strand of PVKZ01001066.1, from coordinate 216,383 downwards.
CTCACTCCCCAGTAGGGTACAAGCTGTAATGACTTCCAAAGTTTCCAGAGGGAATAAAATTCAGTTTGCTACTGTGGTAACAAGTTTGAGAATATACCTTTTTTGGCTGACTCCTTTCACAGATCTCAATTCCTCACTCCCATACTGGTGTTCCCTTCACAATTCCCAATAAACTGATTAGATTCAGATCCTTGCTTAGAGTCTGCTTGTGGAGGAGCCCAAACTAAGACACCAGGGTAGCAATAACGGTAGCCAGAGTTAAGATAATGACATTTACCTATTTGTATAGTCAGTGAGAATACCTTGAGCACCCACTGTATACTAGACCCTGGGTGCTGGGGTCACCGGGGGTGACCCCATCATGGGCCTTGCCTCAAGAAATGCATTGTCTAGTGAGAGAGGTAGACAGGTCACCAGTCAGAGTAATATGGGTGATGATGCAACTAGGCCCAAGATGCTATGGGTACACAGAAGAGAGCCCCCAACTCAGCCTGAGAGATGGAATAAGCAACAACAAGCTGAGTCTTAAAAGTCCAGTAGGAGTCCATCAAGTGGAGAAAATGTGGAAGGGTATTCCAGGTAAAGGAAAGGTATAGGTGAGGGCACAGAGGTATGACCAAACATGGCCTGGTTCTGGAAACACTAAGTAGTCCCCTGATGGATGGACACTGGGCTCATGGATAAGATCAGTGGGAAGTAAGGCAGAATCCAAATCCTAAAAGGTCTCTTATTTTTTCAACATTTGCATTTTAAAAAGGGAAATCTGAGTAGAGCACTGTTTAACCCTAAGAAATGAAGCTCTTAACAGGGGGTGTATTTCAGATATCTGAGGAGCAACTGTGCTAAGCAACATCTTTCACTTCTCTTTATCCTGTTTCACTGATGTTTCAGCCCTGGCTGTAACCAGATGGCTGTTTGCAAAGGGTGCAGGAGGCGCCTCTGTAGCAAGGCCCCACAAGCTTTGGAGGACAGATCAGACCAGAAGAACATCAATCAAGCAGCACCTAGCTCCCCATCTCCAGCCAGCCAAAGCCAGTCATTAAGGCCCCTACCTGGCCAAACACCTCCCAGGTCCAGCTCTCACTCTTCTCAGAGATTTCTATTGCCAATAAATTTAATTTAAAAGCAAAATAAAATAAACATGTAAAATCAGGTTTTGGTTACACTTTACGTGGGTTCAGGGAAGGGTGATTCAGACATGCCTAGACACCTCAGGTGAACCAGGAGCCACAGAAAGTCAAAGTCCCCTTGGGCGACTGAGAAGCCTGTGAATTGGGATTGAACAGCCCAATTGAGTAACAAAGTCTTTAGTGGATAGAGGTACAATTTCAAACACAACGGGAGGCTGTCACTTTAATTTCTTCCCTGACAGCTCCATTGACATTTCCTAGGAAAGAAAAGTCCCTTGGGTAAAGCCTAAAAGACCTGTGTTAATAAAATCTCTGTTCCAAGTTCTTATCTTGAGTTCTCAGGTTTAGTCTAACAAGAATCCAATGAGGCCTTTGTAAAATTTTTTTTTCTTTTAATATTTTATTTTTTAATTTTTCCCCCCTCCCTGTAAAATTCTTCTGCCCCTTTTTAAAAAGAGGTAAGTGGAGCTCAAAATTGCTAAGTCTTTTGCCTAAGAGTACACCATCTTTAAGTCGACAGAGAAGGGACGTAGCCAATTTCCCATACTGTACTTCTGCTTATAAAGCTCTGGTACCCCAAAGAAGTCCAGGTAACCCCAGACCAGGAATTGCTGGTCTTCTTAGCACATGCCGTCTTCTGGAACTTCAATTTGATTGGACCAGCCAAAGTCACATGACATACCATCTAACCAATCACTGTTTCCAAAGGAATGTAAAAAGACGACACAATGGGATTCTCCCTACATCATACTCCTGAAGCAGGGTTACAACCTTCACCATGTTGAGGAGGTGAGAACATCTCCAAACAAAAATCAGTGAAAAAGGGAAATGGATTTTAGAAGAGCAAATACTTTGTGACCATTACAGTCACATAAGGGAAACATGATTTATACAAGAAATCACTGAGCAAACACAATGGTGTCAGAGTCCCACCAGGAAACAGCAGGCACACTCAGGCTGGGTAACTTGAATAAAGGGATTATCCACAAAGGCGTGGGCAGGGTATAAAGAAACCATAGGGATAGGGCAGAACCTAGAGCTAGTAATAGTGACAAAGAGAGATAGCAGTCACCAGAACCTGGAGAGAGAAAGGGAAAGATGTGGAAAGAACATGGCCTAAGAACATGGCCTGACAGGAGCAAAGGCCTTGGTCCAGGGAGATAACCAGCTCATGGGGACACCAGGGAAAGAAACTGGGAGAATAAGCCCTGGGTTCCTCTCCTTCCCCCTCTCGTTTCCTGTGTGTGTCCCATTTACTGAAGCAGACCAGAAACCAGAGAGCAAGGGTGCCGGTTGAAACAAACCATTTAGGTCAGCCTCTAGGGTGCAAAGCATTGAGGAGAAAGGTGGCATGGACCTGGAGAGGCACATAGAGGGTGGCCAGCATACCTGACAACTCAGCAACTGTTGGAAGCAGATTGGAATTCTTGGTCCTCACACTGGCAAACCACTTTGAGCAGCATTCTCAACATTATTGAGAACATCTCAAAATCATCTTTGTAGAACCAAACAATCTGTACTGTAGGCAATCGTCCCAGGTGCTCCTGAAAGAGATGGGCAATAAACCACAATTGGAATAATTTCTATGCAGGATGAAACATCATGTTTAAGCACTGATAGTTGTGTGAAAGTCAGTGTCCCTCAGAAGAGGGAATGAATAGTTAATTACACTGGTATATCACTTTGTACTCTGACTATATCAGCTATCTACTGCTATATAACAAATTACCCCCAAATCTGGTGGCCAAAAACAATAATTGTTTACTATCTCACAGTGTCTTTGGGTCAGAAATTCAGAAGTGGCTTAGCTAGGAGGCTTTGGCTCTAAGTGTTCAATGAGATGGCATCAAGATGTCAGCTGGACCTTCATCATCTCAAGGCTTGACCATCAAGATGTCAGCTGGACCTTCATCATCTCAAGGCTTGACCAGAGCTATGGAATCTGCCTCCAAGATGGCCCACTCACATAGCTATTGGCAGTGGGCCTCAGCTCCTTACACACATAGACCTTTGTGCTTGACTGTCATCACAACATGGCAACTAGCTTTCCCCAGAGTGAGTGATCCACTAGAGCAAGGCAGAATCCACAATGCTTTTTATGACCCAGCTGTGAAAGTCACATTTTGTCATTTTCACAAGATCCAATTGGTCACATAGGTCAGCCTTATTCTCTGTGCAAGGGGACTACACAGGGGCCTGAAGACCAGGGGGCTGGTATCATTGGGGGCACAGAGCCTGGCATGTACAGGTAACTCAGTCAGTGTTTGGTGAATGCTGACTATGTCCTAGCACTGTGTAAGGCCTGACCCACAGCACCTTTCCCCAAGAACTTATATTATTTTTAGAAAATTAAGATAGAGATTGAATAAGGAGAGACCAGTACAAGCTGGTACTCAAGAGAACCAGAAATTGAATAGGCATAAGTAGCTAAAAGTGGCCCAGGAGAGTGTCCAGACACTCGAATTATGGCCAGAGAGCCAACTGAGCCCCTCTTCTGACACTGCAAGGGGAAGTTCCTTACTGGTTGGAAGCTGGGGACAGGAAGTCCTAGGCCTCTCAGTGGCTTGCTCTGAGCCTCTATCTAGCTGAGTGGCCTAGTGACATTGAGCTGATTCTGCCATTTCCTGCCGTGTGGCTGACACCACCTAAGACCATTGTTCCAGGCTGGATCAAGCCTAGAGGCTTTGAGAGCTGGAAGGCTTCAAAAGCTAGAAGGCCCCAAGAGGTCATCAGGTCTCACTTATGTCTGATGTGAAATACTGAAGTCCAGAGAGAAAAGAGGATTATCTAAAGTCACTGAGAAACTAACATATACTCAGCACCTACTTAGCTCATCATGCCCTTTAATCTTAACAGCAACCCTGAACTATAGGAATGATAAACTCCATTTTACAGATGAGGAAACTAAGGGTCAGAGAAGGGAAGTGAGCTGCTCATAGTCACAAAGCTAAGAATTTGTGGAGCCTAAATTTGAACCCTAGTCTCTTTGACCCTTAAGGCCATGGTCTTACAGGATAGAAGGTGGGCAAACAGAAGAGAAGGTAGGGTCGGATATCTGTGCCCCTACCAATGGTGGGCTTTGGGGACCATGTCTATCTCCAGCATTGGCATGAGCTCTCTGAATGGCCATATTTAGCAATCCCTAAACAGAGTTGGTTCACTCTGGGATGGAGCACAGAGTGGTGACACTGCTGAGGTCTTGGCTGCCTCCACACTCCCCATTGCAAGAAGGGCGGCCGCCATGTGAGACAATTATTGCCACATGCATGGGGCTCAGCATCGTAGGATAAGGCCATGGGGACTCAGGGGACCAGAGCTCTGGTGCAAAGGCTCATATGATCAGGACCAGTGTTGTGCAATGGTTTGGGTCAAGGGTTTGCCAGTCAGAGGCCCCAGTAAACAATACTGGACTCCTTAGATACAAACACAACAAGCTTTCCTTAGGTATCCATTGAGTTATAGACACAAGACAGGGCACTAAATACACATTATTTCACATTTTCATAGCATTCCTGGGGTGGGGCGGTATCATCATTCCTTCTTGTAGATGAGGAAACTGAGGTATCTCTGGGAATTGACCCGCCAGGTTGCAAAGTTATTAAGTGCCCAAGGCAGAATTCAAACTCAGGACTACTTGACTCTCAGACCCCTTCACCCCACACATCAACCTCCATTATAAAGACAGGGCTCTCTACACCAAGGATGCATGGTTGGGTGGGAGGCCATTTCTTTGTGTTCACAGCAGGATACCTGTCCAGATTTGCAGTGTAGCCTAGGGGTTAAATATGAGTCTGCAGGTGCCTGACAGACCTGTATTCAAGTCCTGATCTGCCACTTGCGAGTTCTGTGGCTTCAGGCAAGTCCCTTGGCCTGTGTGCTTCAGTTTCCTCATACCTAGCATAAGGTGAGACTCTCTGTGTTGCCAGTTGCTATGAAAACTCAAGGAGTGGATGTCTCTGGAGTGCCTGGTATTGGAAGCACTTAGTAAACACTTGTCACCCCAATGAGTGTTTTTAAATCAATTTAGGCTGCTGTCCTGAAAGTGGATGGGGGGACCAGGGGCTCCATAGCAAGGGATCTTGAGTTCCACATGAGTCTGGAACCCCTTAAGATGGTACAGTCACCATCTTTTTATCTTTGCATCACCTGAACCCAGAGCCTGACAAACTCTAACGAATGGCTCAAGGCCCCACACAAATGATACCACCTCTGAGAAGCCTTCCTTGAACATGCCATCTCCATATTCTCACTTCTGTGTTCCTTCAATACCCTAGACAGACCTCTGTGTTTGCATTTATCAGATTGGAGGAGAATACAGTTTCATGGCCAAGAGCAAGACAGATCTAGAGCAAAATCTACCTGTGCTGTTTTCTACTTGTGTGGCCTTGGACAAATTACTGGGCTTCTTTGATCTTCAAGAGTCTTTTCTATAAAATAGGAAGGGTAATCCTGTCCTCTCAGGAGGATTATGAGAATAAAATGTTATTTATGTTCTTAGCACAGGGATCAATAAAAAATAAATGCTTAATAGATGGTATCATCATCATCATCATTGCCATCATTTTACTGCTATTGAGTAAATATTCTTCTGTCCATCTACCTCTCCTCTCTGGCCCTGAGTAGGTAGATTCCAAGAGACCCAAGAGAAGGACAGAGGAATAGGACCTCTATTGAGCATCTATTTGTGCCAATCTCCATGCTGAAAGCATATAATGTTACCCTTTTTAACCCAGGTGACAGCCCCTGTTAGGGTAGGCGGCATTCTCCTCATTCTTACAGAGCAATGGGCTGAAGTTCAGAGAGGTTTAGTATTTTTCCAAAGGCTGCACAGCCTCAAAGAGGTGACACTGGTACTTTAATCCAGGTCTGTCTGAAGAAACGCACACTCCTTCCACAAACCTATCACATTCATCTTTGCATCCCAGGGCCTCTAAATGCCTGTTGAATGAATAATCACAGTCCAGGCTCACATCGAGTGACGCATGAGAGGCCCACTCTCCACTTATCAGGGCCTTGGGGCTGTATTCCTTGCAGGGGTAGATAAAGATGTTTTTATAAAAGTTTGAAGCAGTGCTAATGTGGGGACAGATGAGGGTTTGATGGACAGCCTTTGGAATCCAGTCCTTCTTTCCCTGCCCAGCCCAACTTTATTGCTCAACACAGGCTCCCATAGAAACTGTCCTCAACTCAGCCCTCGCCAGGCTCCATATCCCCTCCAGGCCTTTGCTTAGACCACCGCCAACTTGAATGTCTTTCCTTCTCTCATTTGTCCAGGAGGGGCTGGGATGAGGGTGAGGGCAGTGGCTCCCTACCTCCTCTTTAGAAAAATAATTCAGTTTTATATTTTTTGACTATATAACTTATTTTCCTATAAAAATTATATAAAGTGTGTGTAGTACATACATACATACATATATACATATATAATGAAATTCTTTATTCATTTTCAAATGAGAAATTAAGAATCATCCGCAACCTGACCACCAAGAAACAAGTGCCATTAACATCTCCCAAACTTTTGGTCTAAGTAGATACATCCAAGCATTTGCATACTTTTTATAAAATTTTTAACCAACATGCTATTTAAAAACTTGCTTTAACATCTTTAAAAAACTTTATGACAAAATAATTCCTGGTCATTATGGACAAAATACAAACTGTGGTTGACACAAGACAAAAACCATTATCACCACCACTGCCAATGTTTGGTGGAGATTTCCTCTCAACCAATTTTTCTATGCCTATACAATGACGTAAGACATTGTTTCACAGCACTTGAGTTTAAAAGTAAATACGTTCTTTACTAAATCAGACGAGTATGTCTTCAGAGTGGGGGCAATCTGAAAAGTTGAGGAAAGGCAGTCTCTTCTGGCTGCCTCTGCAGTACTCGCTGGCCACTCAGAAGCAGGTGGCTCCACCCCTGCAGGCCAATCTATACTTCCTAGGTCATGGCTCTAGTGCTTATCCACCTGGGCCTTTGTGCCAGGCCACCTGTCAGTGGCTCAGCTACCTCCAGCTGCCCCTTCCAGCTGCCCCTCCAGCTCCACCTTCCAGCTGCCCCTCTCCGTTCTCATTGGACACAGCCCTTTCTTTCCCACTTTAGTTTTTCTCTGACTCTGAAATCCCTCTTCGTCCAGAACTGTCCAGTGCCCTCACTTCTGGAGCACAGGCTTCAGAGGGGAAAAGACCATTAATTCTTCTCTGAGAGAAAGCAAATGTGGAGGGATGGAGATGACACCTCCCTCTCTTCCTTGAATCTCTTGCATTTGCAACAAGTCAGAAATTAATATGCCAGTAAATTATCCTGCCAAAGGCACACTCTTACACTAAACAGAAGTGAAAGTACACTGTTTTGTAACCTTTTTCATCCCCTATCTTCATAATATTTTCTTTCTTACTCAAGCTCTTTTTCTCCTTCCCAGTTCACTTTCTTGGTCATCCCAGCCTTCAGTGGCCTCATCCTCTTTTGAACTCCCAAGGCTGTAGGATCACGGATCAGAGAGTCCCTAGATGAGGTGACTCAGGCCACTGCTCCATGAGCTGGGCTTGGCTGGTCTTTGAGCACTGCTGGGTCAGGGTCTGGGTCTGTCCTTGGCGGTACCCCAGGAGGAAGCAGCTAGGGCTGAGCAGGAGTGACTCTTGACTGCGAATTATGAAGTTGAACAGTGAACATATGTCTCCAAACCTTTTCTCGTCTGCCGGTGCAACATAGAAGACCCTACCAGGATGTGTCTGTAGGGCCAGAGCAACAAGTATTGGCCCCAAGCTTCAGTACACCACCCCTACCTGTAGCTTCACCCAATTGATCTGGTTTAGCTGGAGCATAATTCAGACTATCCCAGATAGCCAAGGAGGACCCAGAGGAAGGAAATGTGTTAATTTTAATATTTATTTTTTTTTGTATGTACCCATAGCATATTCATTCACATTAGTGATAAAATGAGCAATTCCCTGCGTTGGCAAATGGGGTGTCCAGACTCCTGGTGACTTTTTCTCATTGCCAGTATCATGTCATGAACTCCGAGTGGCTGCTGCGGAGCTATTTGCCCCTAGATGAAATGGCCCCCAACTACTGAACTTGACTGTTCCCCTGACTGTCCTATGGCACTTCTGTTTCTTTCTGTGCTGAGTGCTGGCACCTTGCATTGGTGTCAGTTTGATCAGAGCTCCTTGATCCTCTAATTATCATTTGCCATCTGGTAACTGAGTAATCACCTTGTGAAAGCAGTACATGTATTTCAGTCATTTCTAAATTCAGCAGATACCTAACACATGACAGTTCACAGGTGTCTGACACTCACTAGCAGGCACTCAATTAGTGTTTGACCTTCTATTCAGTCAGGGAGCCCAGGGAAGAAGCCTAAAGGAGACCCTTTTCTTTATTGACTCCAGTATAGCTGCCATTAGATAAAGATCCCTGGGTGGGACATTGCTTTGCTCAAACACCTTCAGTGTCTCCCTCTGACTTACATGATAAAGTTAAAAATCTCCATCAATCAAAACCCTCATGATCTGACTTTTCAGCTGGCCTTTCCAGTCTCATCTCTCACCTCCCGCCTCCCCTTCCCACACCCTGACTCCTGTCTACATGGGGCAACAAAGCCTTCTCCAGTGGTCAACAGCCATTTGTCATTCAAGGCCAGACCCTCTTTCACTCCCTCCTTAGTTCTCCCATAAAACTTTTATTCTAATCCTCATCAAAATTGAACTTCGATTACCATAGGATTTTGTCTGTCACATAGGCTGGAACTTGATGAGACTGAGATGTTATTTTAGCAATGTATTGTTGAAGCCCTGCACTCAGAGAAGCTCAGTAAATAGCTAGTCACCATGCTCGATGCATTTTACATATGGGTTCTTTAATCTCTATGGCAACCTAGCAAATTAGGAAGTACTTTCCCCCAAATGAAGTCTCAGGTTAAGTAACTTGTCCAAAGTCATATTTACTTAGCTTCAAAGCCTTTTTCCCAGGTATGTTTAAATATGTCTAATGTGTGTGTGCTCAAAATACACACACACACACACACACACACACACACACACACACACACACACAGCACTCTGCTTCATAGGAGCAGCACTACATGGACCTAATCTCACCTCTTGTTTCTTGGGCCTGTGTGTTTTTTGGAGCTTTCTCATAGGGCACACACCCCCTTTTCTGAATTTCAATTTCCTCAACTGTCAAGAGGCATGATATTAATAGCTTCCTTCTTAGGCTGATGTAGATAACAGCACAAAGCATGCGGCCTTGTGATAAGTCATCTTCCTTCCTGGGTGTCCTGCTCCAACTCCATGCAGCTTAGATGCTCTACGGATGTCTGAGAAGTGCTGACTGGGGCAGGACAGGACTGGGTCCCTCTTGATTGTCCTCCGGAATCATACATCTGGCTTCTCTGGGAGGGGGAAGGGAGCCAGGCTCCCTGGATGCTGATGCAATGCATCTGTTGTGGGCCTGTTGGGAAATGCTGAAAGTGGGGAGGAAGGAACAGCAGCCATTGCATCTCCCGGCTGTGTCCGAGGCAGCTTGAGCAAGCCCCCGGCAATTGCTCCATCTGCCAACCAGAATGATGATGCCCCAGGGTGGGGTGTTGCACCACATTCTTAGAAAGCTGCCTCTGTACATGCATTTCCATTGAGGGCCTGGACTGGTTTTGTTTAATAACTGCCTTTTTCACTTCCAAATTTCTGAGGACAGATTGAGAGACAGCAATGTGGTGAAATGATCATTATTAGTCAAATGTCTCTGAGTACTTTCTCTGCCGCCTGCCCCGTGCTGAGTGCCGTATAGACATGCTGTTGTAGAATCCTCCTACCAACCCTTTGAGATAGGCATTATTCCTCTCCAAACTTGCCAGTGAAAAAACCAAGGCCCAGAGAGGTTAAGCAACTTGCCTATGGTCACACAACTTATAAATGACGAAGCCAGAAATTGAACTTACACTGTATGGTTCCTGGACTGTTCACTACTTGTATTGCCTCCCATGAGTAAAAAGACATGGGCTTTGAAATCAGGCTGATCTGGAGTTGAATCTTAGCAATGCTATTGGCTCACTACATGTCCTCCCTGGGCCTCCGTTTTTCCATCTGAAGAAAAAATGAGTTAGAATAGATGACTAGTTCTTAAATTTTGTTTTAGCTTTTGAAAAAATAGAATGCCTTAAGCAGGGATTGACTACAAATGGACACAAGAGAATTTTGTAGGGTGATAAAAATATTCTAAAACTGGATCGTGGAAATGGTTGCACAGCAACGTATATTTTCTAAAAATCTTTGAATGGGTGTATTTTATGGCATGTAAATTATACCTCAATAAAGCTGTAACTTACAGAACATCATGTAAAACGACAATACTCAACCCCCAGGACCTCGATGGGTTGTTTGAAAACAAATGGGCTGTGTGGATTCTGGATGGCCTTTAGACTCTGACCTTCTGGATTCCAAGTTCATTCCTTGCACCTCGTTTGTACAATCACTATAGATTATATGTGGTCAGGAATTCCATCTTCTACACTGTCAGTTCAGCCTCCACACAGCATCTGGCCCATAGTAGATACCTGAGTATTTGTTGAATAAGTGAATGAACGACTGAAGGGATGACTGGTACATTTTTTACAAGGGTATATCAGACTTTGGGCTATTTGGAGGCAGGTACTGTTTTCATCTCTGAACCCCCAACTCCCAGCACAGACCTGGTACAGAGTAAGTGTTTGTTGAATAAATGGATGAGCAAGTGAATAAACGGTTTAGTCCCTCCTCTTGAGACAAGTTGAGGAGACAAGATATTGTTGTATTTATACACACTGTGTATTACTCAGGATGCTTCGGTTGCAAGCAACAGAGAACAACTGTAACTTTAGAACAAACAAAATTCATTGGGAAGGTATGGGAGAGAGGGCTTGCACATCATGTCCCGGGTCTAGGTAGCAGACCTAGCTCATCTCTTTAGGAAACTTCTATGGAATGAAACAGCTCTAGCCATTTTTCTTCCTTGTTTTATTTCCCCTTGAGATTCAGATCCCAGGAGAAGGGCATCTGATTTGCCTGGCTGAGGTCAGATGCCCTCCCTTGGCCAAAAATAGATGAGTGCTTCTATTGAGAGTATACGAAGATGGCATTTAGTGAAAGGGGAAGGGACTCAAACCAAAAGTGGGTTCCAAGTCTAGAAGGGGAGATAAATGCTGGGCAGGTCAAAATAGCCAATGTTCATAACAGCAAAAGATGAAAATGAGAGTTGAAAGAATTAAGAGAGATGTCACCAACGCAGGCAAGCCCAGAACTAGGAATGTAGGGCTCCCCCTGAGTTCCATTGGGGGGGGGGGGCAACAGTTGAAGAAAGAAGTGAGCAGTGGGCTAAGAAGCTGGAGGAAACTTATTTCTTCTTCTTTTTTCTTTCTTCTTCTTTTAAAACCCTTGCCTAAGCTACTGACTAATACTGATAGCCATCTCTTAGTACCAGGGCCATTTCCTCTCTGTTCTGGAAACCTCAGGAGGCTTTGATTAAATGGTCAGAGGAAGACCATTCTGAGCAAGGTGCATTGATGGTTCTGCAGTCCTACCAGGCCTTCTCCCAGGGTGTTTGCTGTGTAGCACTTGCCTCCAGGTCCCAGCTCCAATTTGTATCTCACGGAAAATGGGGGAAAGAAAGAATACTCTCCAAACTCCTTGTGTGGCAACTGTCATGGGTCTATTTTCTGATTTAATGCTCCCAGCTTACTGGCTAGCTGAGCATTATTAACCCCCTTTGACAGTTAAAGCAACTGAGACTGACAAAATTGACTTGCCCAATGTGACAAAGTTGGGATTTGAGCCCAGGCCCAGCTAGCCCCCAAAACCCTGCTTTCATGCTGTACTAGATGCCTCCCCACTGGTTGTTTCAACTTAGGTAAGTCCTGTAACCTCTCTGGGTTTCCCCATCTGCAAATCCAGGGTCTAAAGGACAGGGTCGTCTCCTGCCCCGAAGAGACTATTCAGAAGCGTTTCTGGTGGCCCCCGTGGGCCCTGGGCGGGGGCAGCCCTTTGAGGCGGGTGAGGCTGATGTGGTCTGGGCCACAATGAGTCTGTCCCAGCAGTAGATGACTGATTTAAGTGGCTTTCCGCAGGAGGAGAGCCAGCCCACCATAGGCTGGAGGCAAGACCTGAGCCTATGAGTCACTCCACCTCTCCCTGACACTGGAGGGGACGGTGACAGCCCATGTCTAGTCCCCTCGGGTTCCTACCCCCACCCCCAAGGGTGTCCTGCAACCGGGGCACAGTGATTAGGAGTACGTGCTCAGACACACACAGACTTTGCAAACAATGCAGGGAAATAAAGTTCTCACAGGAAACATTATCATATTGACTCATGACAGACCCATCCATAAAACAAATTCCGGGTACCTGGGGCGGCTCAGAGAGCGGCAGCCTGGGAGACAGCAGCCAGGCAGCTCTCTCCCGGGCCCTGGAGGAAGTGGGTGCCGGGGGGGAAGGGCAACATCCCCTGGCTGTTCTAACGCTGGCTCAGAATCTCAATTATTTGTCAAAAAGAGCAAAAATGATTTAAAAAAAAAAAAAAGAAGCACAAATCCCAGAGCACTATGGCCTCTTTGCCTTGTCACAAGAACTCTGTTGCAAAAACTCTTCTTAATACCGTGGTATTTTGCAAGTCAACTGCCATGTCAATGCAGAAAATATTCCCATCTCCAGAGGCCTGTGTCTTCATCAATCCTTGCTTAGCAAAGCAGGCTTATAGAAAAAGATTCTGATCCAAATCTGTTTTCATATATGGGAAGGCAGCTTGGAGTATCTGCCAGGCATCAGATGGACAGGCCTTTTACTACATGTAATCTACTTCTGGTTTGGGGCCTCATCTGCAAAATGTATTCATGAGTAATCATGAGAATTAAAGAAAATGTATGTACAGCTCACGGCACCATGTTCATCTTCCTGACCCTTTGTGAGAAGCAGCCTGGAAAAGGGACTCTACCGTTTCTTAATCCTGGGAGCTTGGGCAAGCCCAAGCGCTTCTCTGTACTTCGATTTCCTCCTCTGGAAAAGCAAGGGATATAACTAGCCCTGGCTGCCTGCCTCCCCAGGTATAGCATGGCCATTAGGGTAGCTGGGTTGTCATCCAGGCTTAGGACACTGGGTTGTGAGGGATTCACGTACCAAGGAGATAGTACCTATAGTGTTTGGGTTGCTACAATCCCAGCTGAGCCCTGACCATTTTTCCATCTTGAAATTAGAGTGATTGATACATGGTGTCCTAGAATTTTCCCTAAGAAAGGAAGAGGGTAAATATCCCCTTTCTGGTTGTGGAGATTAAGCTGGGTAACCACCAGGTACAAAAAGCACCCCTCCTTCAGGCCCCAGCAAACTCTAGCTTCCCTTGAGAGTACTGTCAGCTGACTTAGAACCTTAGGTACCTGGCATGGAGTTGGCACATCTTACATCCACCACCCATTCCTATCCCAGTCTCGCTCTCTCCATCAATTTCCCTGGTGGTGACAAGGGTGCTCTCTCAAGAACATCTGCGGACCAGGTCACACTCCTTATCTTGTTCATCAAGGTTTTTTGGGGATCTGGGCTCTGCTGAGCTAACCAGCTTCCCTCTCACCTGCCCTACTCTCCAGACTCACTCAAGGACCCACAGTTTCCTGAACCTACCATGGTTTCCCGTGTTAGTGTTTTATCCATGCTCTTCTGACTGGTAGGTTGCTCTTTCTGTTATCTTCCAACAAAGTGCTATTCATCCATCAAAGCCCAACTTTGATATCCCCTTTTCTGTCAAGACAGCTCTAAACCATCCCCCAAATAGTTGTTCTCTCTTCTGTGCTTCCACAGTGCTCTGTCCATCTCTCTGTAATAACAGCTTTCATGCCATCTTATCATTTGCTGCCTTATAGATCTTGTGGTCTCCTACTTGGGACCACAAGCTCAACAGGTTAGGAATTGATTTATGAGTGTTTTGCTCTGAACTCTTAACATTTCCTCACTACATTTAGGAAATTTCCCTCCGCAAATTTGTGACTGTGTGGGTTGCTGCTGCTTAAGGAATTTCCAATGGTGCCCAGATTTACAACCAAGTGTCCTTCAAGCTAGCCCACTTCACCTTGAAGCTTTAGTAGCTTATTTTTGTACCAAATAGACTCCAAATGGATCAGCAGTGGCCAGCACACTAATGGCAGCTGATGCATGCCTGTATTTAAAAGAAATTTTAATGTGCAACTGTTTAATTCTTCCCAGGAACTTATTTTCTGGGCGATAAGAGATATTTTTTAATAATATACTTTTTTTGTGTGTTGGTAAAGCAAGGAATGAAATCAAAGCACCAGAAGTACATCTCTCTTGCCAGTCCCTAAGTCAGCTCCAAGGATGAGAAATAGGATGCATTTTAGCTCTAAGGAATGAACTCCTTGGGATGTATGTCTGTCAGGCAGAGCCGTCTGGAGCACTTCCTAGAAATCTTGACCTGTCGCCATCAGTGGAGAAGACTAATTAAAGGAAATAAAAGACTAGTAGCCAGGAGATTCCAATGCGCTGAACAAACAAAGAGAGCCAACCTGCAGACTGCGAAGTCAGCTCTCTGCTTTGCCCATGCTTGGCTCCTCCTCCCACGCACAAAAACACTTTTTCTTTCCCTCGTCTGATTTTCCAGATTTTCCTCTACCAACACCTGCTCTTTTCCATTTAACCGGAGGGATCAACGGAGACAAACTTCAAAGCGGAGGCTAATGTAGTAACCGAGGCTCCTGACTCCAACTGTGGACCCTTCAAGGGCTGGCACTGTCCCTTCCTCATCTGGTGTCACATGTGGGGCCATGCAGCTGACTGCAGTGGTTCAGAGTAAGGACAAAGAAATGCAAAGCAAAGCTACTAGACACCTCTGTTCTTCCATCAGAACTAAAAAGGCTGATCATAGCAAGTGTTGGTGAGGATGTGGAGCAACTAGATTACTCGTACACTTCTGATGGAAATGCAAAATGTTATAATACACACTTGAGAAAACACTTTGACAGTTTATTATAAAGCTAAATATACACTTTACCGTATGACCCAGCCATCACCTCCTAGGTACTTTCAAAAATGAAATGAAAACATATATCTGCAAAAAGACTTATACATAAACGTTCAGAGCAGTGTCCATCAACAGAGGAATGAATCTACAAAAATGTGATCTATCCATACAATGGAATATTATTTGGCCATAAAAAAGGAATAAAATACTGATCGATGTTATAGCATGGATGAACCTTGAAAATGTCATGCAAAATGAACAAAAGGATTAACACAGGACCCCACAGGATAAGATTTCATATATGTAAAATCTATAAAGACAGAAAGTAAATTCGTGGTTGCCAGGCGTTGGAGCATGCTGGGGAGAGAATGAGGAATGACCAATGGTAGGGAGTTTGTTTTGGAGGAAATGTTCGAAAATTGATTGTAGTGATGGTTTCATAACTCTGTGAATATATTTTAACTCAACTGCACACTTTAAAAGGGAAACTTGTGTAGTATGTGAATTATGTCTTAATGGAGCTGTTACACACACACACACACATACACACACACACACACACACATACATACATACATACATAATAGTGATGAGGATCACATCTCAAGCCCAACACAAGCAGCATGCAGGAGTTTCCTAATTAGATCTGCAGATGGAATTGGGTTGTGGAACCTTGTTTGGCTGGCAACGTTTGAAAACACTATTTGATCTTTGTTCCTATAACCTGGGCATATGCTCTCCAGTCCTGTTGGGCAAGATTTACTCATTTATACAACCTGCATGGCTTGATGCATCCATCCCTGATGCAAGGCAGGGGACCCTTGAAAGCCTGGGGGAAGGGACACAGCCCTGACTTGGAATGAGCTCCTCTAGAAGCTACTGTACCTCCCTCTTTCGCCAGTGTTGTATCATGAGATGCCACAATGCTGGAGAATTGGCCTGCCATGTTTCTGAATTGACAGAAAGTAGACCCTGGTATGGAGCCCCAGGTCAATGTGAAACTGGTCTGATATGTCATTCTACCCTCTTTTGCATAAGAGCAATAGTAGAGGACATTTATAGTAGAGGACATTTGCACAGGAGTACCTACTGTGTGCCAGCTTGAGCGTAAAACTTAGCATGTAGCATCTCATTTAATCCCCACCATGATCCAAAAGGGGCTGTTCTCGTATTACTCCCCAGTATACCCAGTGGTGGATATGTACCTTGCTCAAGGTCACCCAGCTGTAAATGGTGGAACAGGGATTGGAACTCCAGTCAGTCAGACTCCAGACCCCAGGTGGCCTCAGTGGCAGAGCCAAGGGGCCTGGAGTAACCTGTTCCTACTGCACGTTACACCAGGAGAAAGCAGAGGGCAGGGAGGACACAGGGCTTGCCTGAGAGTGAGACAGCCAGAATTGGGTTCTTCAGCTGGAGACTCACAGACCAGTCACATTAGCTGCAGGCCAGGAATGGAGTATCTGGGCATTTCCCCTGTGGCAGGTAAGAAGAAGGAGTTTATCCTGAAGAGTTCGATTTGGAAAATTACCAGGCAGAAAGGGGGATTTGCATCAAGAGAGAAGATGGGAGAGAAGGAGATGGAGAAGAAAGAGCAAAGGTAAGGAAGGAAGAAGGGAGTATTCTCAGCCCAACAAATATTTGGAAGATGAATAGTTTTATTTTGTGGTTGGTTTTCTTCCCAGGTTGTTAACAATGGACAAAGCATAGGTTCAGTTGTCTGTTTGTTTGTTTGTTTAGTTGAAGAAATTATTTAATTTCTCCCCCACCCCCATCTACCTCAGTTGCCTGTTTGAAGTAGTTCCAGCCAGGCATTTAGCTCCCCGAGATCCCAACCTGTCTGATTCTTCTTTGACAGTCACCTCTCTGTGTCTTCTCTGCTTCCCATTTAATAGACTCGAAATCAAAATCTTAATTTTTGAAAGGTTTACTAATTTAAGAGATACCACGTTGGGCTTGCCCTTAGACATAGCTACAGGTCTTTTTCTTAGGTACAACTAATTTTAAACTTTATATAATAAGTCCAAAAAATAAGTTAGTGTCATTGCCAAGTAGTAATGACAAGAGTAGCTGGCATCACTGTGAGGCTCTGCACACAGTGTCATCAGATCTCTCAGTGTCCTTGCAAGATTAGCTTTGCTTCCTCCACTTTACAGGTGACCAACCTATGGCATAGGGGGGTCATGTCACACAAGAGCACATAAATGCAAGCTCTTGAATTCTCCAGTCTTTGAGAGGAGATGCTTTTTCTCTTTATCTGTTTTAGCCTTTGCTGATGGCTGGCGATAGGGCTTTTTACAACTGGGCCAACTTTCCCTGCCTAGCTCTTTAACAAACATTCCAAGTGGACTTATCGGCTTGTGGGTTATATGGGAAATTCTCATTCATTTAATTCATATCACAGAGTAAAAACAAAACAAACAGGGAACTGCACGCATTAAAAAAATGCATTAAATTTACCAATCAAAAGAAGTCTGTAGATTTTTTTTCAATGTATTTACAAATTCCTTTCTCCTCTGTACTTTATTAGTGAAAATAACATACTCTTTTCTGGTATCCAAACCAAGGTAGCTATCACTCAGCTGCTGTTTCTGCCTTCTGACCAGTCCACAAGCATTCACTGACACCTCTCTAGAGAGGGTTGAGGGCACAGTGGGCACAGATGAGTAAGACCCAGGTCACTGGAGGTGATAAGGCATGTTCATTAAACAACAATGGGTGCCCTGCCTCGTCTGATAAGTGCTGTGGGAAAGGCTTAGATAAGATGCCATGAGTGTGCACAGGGAGAGCCTTTCTGTCTAGGAGAATCAGGCCAGGCTGAAGGATGCATAGGAACTGAACAGGAAGACACGATGAGAAAGGACTTTCTTCCTCGGAACTTCTTCCTCACCATCACTGCAGTTCCCATGGATGCCATATGCCAGGCACTGGGCCACGCACATTATCTACATTGTGGCATTTAATCCTCGGAGCAACCCACTAGGGCAGTTACTGCTACCACCCCCTCCTTTCAGATGAGCAAACTGAAGCTCCAAGTGGTTAAGCCACTTGCCTAAGGTTACAGGAAAGTTTCAAAAACAAACTTTAAATCCAGGTCTATTTGAAGCCAGAACCCCTGCTCTTAGGTTGATTTAGCATTTTCAGAGAACTTTCGAACACGTTATCCCATCTGATCTTCCTGTACCCAGAGTTTCTCTATGTCTCACCAGCCTATTGGTACAGATGAGTCACCCTACCCGTAAAAGATCGGCCCCTCCCTCTCCCCTTGCTTGCCCTGGTCCTCAGGCCACCTGCAAAGTTTCCCCACCACTGGTGGGAGTCCCCAGGGGTGTCTACAGTCGCCTTTCCTTCCATTCCCCCTATTAAAGTTCACTGCCCAAGAAGGCCCCACACCCTTTGCCTAGCTGCGGCCCCCTTCGAGATTTCTTTCCCAGCGAGCAGCCTCGGGACCCTGGATGCTCACAGAGGGGCTACCCCAACATTGCCCCTCTGTAAGCCTTGGTTTCTTTATCTGGGAAGAGAGAGGGGTCAGTTCAGTTCCACACATGTACGCTGAACAGCGGATGAATATAGCAGTGAACCATGGAACTGAAGGAAACGGGTGAATCAGGTCAGGCCCTGGATGAGACACACACATAAGCAATTACACCCCCAAGTCCCAAATGTGTAGG
Source organism: Macroglossus sobrinus (assembly GCA_004027375.1). Classification (NCBI taxonomy): domain Eukaryota; kingdom Metazoa; phylum Chordata; class Mammalia; order Chiroptera; family Pteropodidae; genus Macroglossus; species Macroglossus sobrinus. Next base: position 197,589 of record PVKZ01001066.1, on the reverse strand, counting down.
GGCTAAGTGCCATGAGGCAGTCAAACCATTATGGGAAGGACTGTTTCCAGTTGGGGAGAGGCCCCTGTGATGACCGTTCATGGAGGCCATAACTTAACATAGGCCGGATCCTGGGCTCAGAGCTTCACTGGCATTGACCCATTTAACCCTCCCTCCACCCCCAAACCAGTTAGGTAGGGACCAGTTATTATTCCCGTGGTAGAGACAAGGAAACTGAAGCTCAGAGAGATGAAGTCACTCGCCCAAGGTCACACACAGCTAGTAAATGGTGGGATCTGGCAGAATTAGCTCTGAGGGCCCCATGTCTTCATGGGGCTGTCTTCACAGAAGTGGAGCCAGTAAATCTTGGCATTGACATATCAGCTCAGTTCTGATGCAGCTCAGCTCCATCCCTTTCTACATTATGTTTCTTGGGCTAGAATCACATATTGTTTCCCTGTTCCACAGTCAACTGGGACAAGAATTCCTGGAGCTCAAGTAAAGTCATGGAGATAGTCTCCCAATTCACAGAAAAAAATCGAGTGGAAAGTCAGAGCCATTTCAGTTGGGATTTTTTCTTCTGTGTCCCTTATTCCTGCTAGACCTTACATATGAAGGTATCTGGCTGATCGATAATAATCATAATCATGAATATCATCAAGTACTGGCTAGCACTTTACATGCAATGCCTCATTAAATCCTCACGACCACATGTGGCAGATATTTAATCTCTGTTTTACAGAGATGAGAACCAAGGCTAAAAGAAAGGAAGTGTCTTGCCAGAGGTGACCCAGGCAATAAGTGACCGGCCTTTGTACCAGATCTGGTGGCCCTAACGTCCACGCTTTTAACAGCAATCTAAATGAGTTTCTTATTTTTCCATTTTTTCAGTGATTTTCGGCCCAGGCTGCACATTTGAAATGCCTGGGATACTTTTTTAAATACTGTGGCTAGACCCATCCCAAACCAATTTAATCAGACTCTCCAGGAGTGGACACCGCTTAATGATCTAGGCCCTGGGAAATTCTTGGTGTTCCACCAAGAGCCTTAGCTTGACCTGAAACTAAAGGGAGAATTGAATTGTGTGGGAGAGATGAAAGCTAGCAGATTCTTCTCCCCCTCACCTTCCCTTCCATCTCCTCTTTTTCCGGCCCACCTAGGAACTGGCCTCCAGCCTCCTTCTGGGTCTGAGATGATTGTGCATTTGGGTTAAGATTTTATGTGGCCCTTACTCCACATGCTGTCTGGTGAGACAGGCACATAATAGATGTTCAGTAAACATTTGGTGAACAAATTCATGAAGAGACCCCCCTTTCAGGCAAATGAGATTGCATGGATCTATTCTCTAAGAGTTTAAAGAACATACACAATGGGACCAAGACTTGCCCACTCAGGCAGGTAGCATCATGCTTCCATCAGCAGCACACGAGGGTGCCTCTTACACCACCCGCTTCCCAGCAATATGTATTAACTTAAAAAAAGAAATCCTTTCTAATTTAATAGGTAGAAAACAATCTCAGTTTTGGTTTGAATTCACATTTCTTTGACTACTGGTGAGGATGAACATTTTTTTTCATGTGCTTATTAGTCATTTGTATTGCTTCTTCTGTGAATTGTCTGTTCCCAATTTACTAATTTACAATGAGAAATATAACTGCCAAAGGGACCGGATACACATGTCCTCTGGCCAACACACCAGCTCCCTGTAGGCAAACCCCTTGAGAAGCCAAATTCTAATCAGAATGATGCTTAGTGAGCACAGAATGAAAAAAAGGGCGGGGTTGGTTATGGGATTCCAAGGTTTAACAGTATCGGGGCAAACTAGACCTACCGCTGGGATCACAGAATCCTTGGCTAGAGCATCCTCCCTCTTTCTCTTTCCTCTGCCTCTTTGGCTACCCAACACTTCTTTAGATGGACACGTTCTTTCTTTAGAAACATTACTACATTCATTTGGGGTTCCCTCCTGGGCCATATGCTTGAACTCTCAAGGCAGTCTTCATTCTGAGTTCCTTGCCTCCTTGGACTACTTTTCCATTCCTTGGAGACTCACAAAGGATAGCTGATACCTTGCAAGGTGTCTGCCTCCCTCGCTGTCTTGGGTTTGCCCCCTCCCATAAGTGAAAGCAGCTCCAGAGGGCCTACAAGACTCAATAATGCATTCCATACTTGGAATGTTCACACTTGTGCTGTTGTCAAGCCTTCCCTTAGCCTCTCCCAGGGGTCTCAGACTACAAAGGTTAAGATCCCTTCCCACAGAGCAGTAGTCCTCAACCTTTCTGGCACCATGGACCTGTGCTCCTATGAGAATCTAATGCCTGATGATCTGAGATGGAGCTAAGGCCGTGATGCTAGTGCTGGGGAGTGGCTGCAAATATACATGAAGCTTTGCTCACTTGCCAGCCACTGACCTGCTGTGTGGCTCAGTTTCTAACAGGTCGTAGAATGGTACCAGTCAGCAACCTAAAAATTGGGCACCCCTGCAACAGAGGATGTTGAGAGTGGAGAGAAAGGTGCGAATGGCATAGCCCAAAGACTAAGAATTAGAAGAACCAGGAAGTGGGGCTCCAGATAAGTGTGTGGTCTGGGAGGGGGCCTGGAGCAGGAAAGAAAGGAAAATTTTCATTCAAAGACTAGAAGAGAAAGAGGATTTTAGGTGGACATGAGCAAGGTATCTCTGGCCTGAAACATGTAGCAGCCCTTTCTGGTGGCCTTTGGCCCTCTCTCTCTTTTCTTTAACATTTCATTTATTTATTTATTTAACATTCTATTTATTTATCTATCTATCTATCTACCTACCTATTTATTTATTTAATATTTTATTTATTTTTCCCCTCCTTCCATCTTTAGCCCTCTTTATCCTTCTTTACTCCAGGCCTCTAGTGTGACCTTCCTAAACCACATCTGACTAAGTAACTTCCCTCCTTCAACCCTATATCCCATGGATAAAATTTATATCCCTAAAGTCAGCATTAAAGCCCTTCACAGTAAACAACTTTGCTTTTCAGGCTTGCTTCTCTTCCCCAGAAGACTGCGGGATGGTTCCTAAATGTGCCATGCATGTTCATACCTCTGAGCCTTTGCTCCGGCAAGGCCTTTTGCCTGGGATGTCCTTCTCGACTTCCTCATTCTTTAATACCCAGCTCAAAAGTCCACTCTTCATTGAAGTCTTTCCTGAGCCCCCTCCCTCCTTGAAACCCTTAGTTGTAGCACTTACCACAATTATGAGAGTGTAACTTTTCCAAGCATCTCCTCTCTGGCCCTTGAGAACCTTGACATCAAAGACCGTGTTTGGTCTGTCTGGGTCTCCTAACCTCCAGCAAGGTGTCACATGTAGTAGCGGCTGGACGAATGATCAGGTTGTTATTGTAGACTTGCTCATGGAGAAGCACCATGTAAAGAGAATTAGAGATCTGGACTCCGATTCTGGACCTCTGAGGGACAAATTCCTTAGTCTTTCTAGACTTTGGTTCCCTTTTCTATAGAAGGGGAGCATTAGAGCATGACTATCTGTGATGCTGTTTATTAAGACTTACTCTGTAGAAGGCACTACTCTAGAAATAAACATATTGTAATAATTATATAATGTATATAATAATAATTACATATATAAATATTTCTGGTAGCATGAAAATATAAAAACAAAGTCCTTGAAGTGATTTGTAACCAAGAAAGGCAGGATAAGACCTCTTAGGGAGAGAGATTTTAAACTAGAGGGTGTGGTATATTTCATTATAAGAAACATTATGCCACTCTTGGCTCCAAAGAGGCAGTGTGATGGAGCAAAATAAACATGAATGTGAGAGGCAGAGTACAACTCAAATCTCAATCTGCAGCACTCCAGCTGTGTAGACCTTTAGCAAGTTACTTTCCCTCTCTAAGCTGTGAAAACTGGAGATTATCTCAGAGAGTTGTTTTGAGGACTCAGTTGGATTGTTGTAGAACTCCGTGAATACTAGGAATCCTTTCTTTTTACTCCCAAAGAATATATGCTACAAGAAAAGGGATCTTGGACAAGGGACTTCATCCTTCTAAGCTTCATTGTCCTCATCTGCCACATTGCGAGTACAGAGAACTGTGCTGGGATGTTCCATGAATGTTAGTTTCTCTCCCAGCCTGCCGGTGTGGCATAAACCCCAGCTCCATCTCCTTGGGCAGAAAGCTTGGAACAAGGGATTCAGAGCCCTGGAGACGGCTGAGAATGAAGCACAGTCAAGAGAAAGAGTCAGAGGATGACTCTGGGACACGTGATGCCTCTCCCATCAGAAAATGCTCTTAAACAAACAGCAAGTTTCCTCCATTAATAAGGCCTGTGGAATGCAGATGAGATTTTTTTTCCTCCTCCTTTTTTGCTGATTAAGTTCCCCCAAAACCCCCTTAAGAATTTTAATAAGAAATGCAAAAATCAACAAAAGTCCAGCAAACCCTTTCCTGTTATTAAATAAAGGGAAAGTAAATATTGCAAATTGGACATATTTCATAAGAGGATGTTTTGTTTGGGCGAAAAAAAATGAGAAAGAAATGAAAAAGCTATTTGCTTTCTGGCAGCAAATACATGTCTTTGCTGAATTTTGGTTTCAAATTTGATGACTGGGGCATTATTCCTGGTTTGCCTGGAATTCAGGCCTTTTGACATCTGAGGTGAACATACCCAGGCGAGCAGGAAAGCCAGGTTTTGGCTATGTTGGGCCTATTCTTCCCTCTCTTCAATGAGCAAACCAAGGAGTTCTTTAGTCACCCAGGAAATCGTGATCCTAAGCTCAGAGGTGGAAACCTGTAGAGGGTCACATACAAGACAAAAGCAACTTAGAACAAAGAAGTTAGTATGAGAGAGAGAAACAAAACAAAACACAAAAGGTTCTCTGTACCTCCTTTTTAGGATATGAGACCATAAAACGTACTGTATTAATGTAGCACGGAAGCCCGTAGCCTGGGTTTAAATTTACCTCTGTCACTTCTTAACATGGTTACCTTGGGTAAATTACTTCTCTGACTCACTTTCCTCACCTTCACAATGGGGAAATTGAAAGTATTTACTGATAGAGATGTTATGAGCAATAAATGAGTAGGAAATGAGCCAATGCAAGGAAAGTGCTAGGCTCTGTATGTTTCCCATATTATGTTGTGTAATATAACAAATGTAAAGGAAGAGAAAAAATGGAAAAAGCAATAAGACTTTATTTTGCTCTATTTCTTTGTAGTGACCGTTACTTTGCAAAGAACATTAGAACTCATGATTTTGCATGCTCGTCAATTCAGCCCAGGAGACAAGCAAAGTGAGAACTGCCCTTAGACTCCCATTGGAGCACCTGGTGCAGGAAAGTGGCCCCTCAAGGACACACATTAAATGTTCTTATATGACCACGAGTTCAAAGAAAATGATGAAAGGAAAGGGAGGAAGAGAGAGAAGCCAGAGGGTGTGACCACTTCCAGCCATCTCCTTCCCACAGCAGAAGCATATCTTCCCCCAGAGCGCCTGCACCTCCTCCTGGTCCTCTCTGTCCTTCTCATGGCGTCTCCACAGCCTCACTTGGCACTCGCTTCCCCCTGATGGGGCAGGCACTCACAGACGGTGGGCCTTTTTGTGGGATGCCAGGAGCTGGACTCCACCAACCACATTCCCATAACAGAGTCTGTCTGCCACCTCTTTGAATTGTCTTCTCCCAGGTTCCTTTCAGGCCGTCCCAGAGGACTGGCTACCCCTATGTTCAAATAAGAAAATTATTTCGGTTTTGTAGTTTTCTGTCTTTGTATTTGTTTGTTTTCCCAAAGCATCTTTTTTTTGTGCTGAATTTAAAAATAGATAAAGAAAAACATGTAATTTAACAGTCATATTCCCACGTGCATATTTGGTTCTAGTTTTTTTTTTTTTGAGATAAAACATAAAACTAAAGTCCCCGTATCTACTACCTAACCCCCACAGATAGGTAATGAATTTGGTGCTTATCTTTCCTGTTATTTTTCATTTAGCTTACCTATACATACATTCAGTATTTTATATTGTTTTCTGTTTATTTTAACTTACTCAAACGGCATCATAGGACTCATACTGTTCTGCATCTTGCCTTTATCACTAAACATTATGTTTTTTTAAATCTATCCACATTGATATGTAATAAGAGCTAGTTCCTTTTCATTTAAGCTGCATTGTATTCCACTCTATGAATCTTTTACACAACATTTTATATATCCATTCCTGTAGGGACAGTCATTTAGGTTGTTTATTTTTTTTTTAAAATTACCAACCAACATGCTTTGATTAAAAAAATCTTTGTATGTGCCTTGTGGGCATTTATGCCCAAGTTTCTCTAGGAAATTTACCCAGAAGTCAAATGTGTTTGATTGTTAGTCACAAGGCAGATGTAGACATACCTGGGATCCAGTCCCAGCTCTGATGTTTACTCCCTGTGTGACCTTGGGCAAGTCATTTCACTTCTCTGGGTCTGGTTTATTACCTATAAAATGGGTGTGTGCTAATCCCTAACTCACTGCATTGGCTATTTCTATAAAGTACCAGGAATTGTGCAAATGGTAGGAGTCCAGTAGCTCTCATCATCCATGTCACAGGTTTTTCTAGCAACCAAAGTAGGATCTGAAGGCAATGCTCAACCCTTTGCACAAGGGACCTGAAGCCCAGCAGAGCAATACCTTGAGGCTTGCCCAACCCACCTCTTAATACATGGTATCACCTCTTTCCCCTGCCTAGGCCGCTGTCAGCTGGGTAAATAATTGAGAAAATGCACCCTTCCGCATCTCAGTTTCTTTGCCTGTAAAACTGAATAAAAGCACTACATCGAAGGGCTGTCATAAGACTTAAAGCTAGATCATGTCTGCAGGGCACTTGTTAAAACTGCCCTTTCCAGCTCACCCTGGACACTTTCCCCTTGAAAGCTGTAAAATTATCTGAAGTTCCTTCTCACCATCAGGGTGAAGCTGGACTATGTTTCTGATTTGACTTTGGTTTCACAGCTCTAGGATTTTATGTTGCGGATGCTGCGAGTAAACACGTGGAGACTGTGCAAGGACCCTGTGTTTGTTTTCCGCCCGGGAAAGCAGCATCAGCGGGAGGCTGGGTCGTTTAAATTTGCTAAAATGTCTCCATCTAGTGGACTCCCTGAAACACTGCAGGGGTTGGGCCTGTCTGGGAAAAACAATGGGGTGACAGCTGGGGCCGCCCTTCCCTGCTCACAAACTCTAGTGGCTCCCCATTGTCTACGGGGTAAAGTCCAAATGCCAAGCCTGGAATTCGAGCGCCCGCCCAGTGGGGCCCCGCCCTGTCTTTAGGACCTTATCATCGGCTTCGACCTCCTGCCCCCGCCAGGCCCAGTTCCTCCCTGCTCCGGAACCTCAAAGCCCACACCTGCTTAGCACGTGGGCCAGCCCTGTTCCTCATACCTCACCTCCCTTGGCTTCTGCACTCTTCTAAGGCTAACCCTCTTTCCAGGCTCAGCTGAAAGGTCACCTCTTCCTGGAAATCTCCCCAGCTCTTCAATCCATCCTGGTCTTTCATGACCTCCCATCAACACTTGCTGTTGGTCATTTTTGTATTTCTGTATTTAAAGCTGTGTTTTGTCAATGCACTGTCCTCTAGTATCCAGCATGATGAATTAAAATAAATGCAAGCCTGGTAGTCCCCTGGATCTGGATCCTCATCTGGCCTCCACTACTTCCTAGCTCTGAGTACTTGGGTGAAGGAGGAAACCTCAACTGTGAAATAGAAGTAAGAACACCTATTTCACAGGGCTGTGATGAAAATTAAATAAGATAGGATGCAAAGTGGCCAGCACATATTAATGTCCAATAGTCGTTAACGTGGTCATATAAAATACAAGATACTACAAATAGTACATATAACTTCTGTGCAACATTTCACAGATAAATGATATTATTGTTCATTTTGTTAGATGTGCTAATGATATGGGGGATATATATATGCAGTTGGTTTTCATTATTGGAAGATTTGGCATTTGCAAATTCACCTACAGGCTAAATTTTATTTGTAATGCCAAATCAATACAGTGCTTGGTCATTTGCAGACATGCATATGCATAGAACAGAGAAACTTTGTCTCCTAATTTGCATGTTCTCAGCTGAAGTCAATAGATGATACTCTTGTCTTGTTTCAGCTCTCATTCCATGAACAGGTTTACTTTTTTCAGTCTCTTTAGTGCCACATTTTTTGCATTTTTGTGCTGTTGGTGATTTTGCTGTTTAAAATGGACTCAAGCAGAGCGTTGAAGTGCTATCTAGTGTTCCTAAGCTAAGAAGGCTATGCTGTTTCTTAACAGCACATGTGTTAGATGAGCTTCTTTCAGGTGTGAGTGCTGTTGGCCACGAGTTCAATTTTAATGAATCAATAGTAGATATTAAATAGTGTCTTTAAACAGAAACACACACAAAACAGGTTACATATTGATTGGTTGATGAAAATGTTGTGGCTAGATTGGCAAGAGCCTAACCCTATATTTTCCCCAGGAGTAATGGTTCATATTCACTAATTCAGTGTTCTTGCTGACTCTATAGAACTACTGGATTCTCTCTCTCTCTCTCTCTCTCTCTCTCTCTCTCACACACACACACACACACACACACACACACACACACACATATATATGTATGTGTACATACATAATAAAATTTAAAAATTCAAGATATTACTGAAATATTGAGTGAAATTATATGTCTGGGATTGCTTTAGAATATTCAAGCAGTGGGATAAAGATGTGTATATGGAGAGTGTAAAAGAAACAAGATACCAAAGGCTGAAGGTTGTAGAAATGATTTATTAGATAATTCTTTCTACTTTTTGTATGTTTGAAAATGACCATAACAAATGTTGAAAGTACACATTGAGGAGAAAATCTTTAAGGAAGAGTATCTTATTAAGTAACTTCCACTCTGAATCCTCTGTTGGGACAGGGATCCAGATGATGCTAAGATTACATTAGGGGAGAATCTCAAGCCCCTGAGTATGGAGCACCTCACTGAGGTCCAGGACTGCTTCTATTTTCAGATTTGTTCAGCTACCTCTGGCAACTCACAGAGCCACTGAACCTTTTTTCTTATCAGTTATATATAAAGTTGAACTGGACAACCTCTGAGTTCCCTTTCATTGTTAAAACCCTCTTAATTCTAAAACCAGTATCCCTTAAATTGGCATATTCTGGTGCATTATTACAGGCTCTCCCCAGCTCTCTCTTCCCTGTCTAATCCATCCTGATATCATTCTTCTGTGAATCTTGCCAGAGTCCTCCCTTTTTTGCAACACTAAGAGGAAGCTATTCTGATTTTGGTTTATCTAAAGTCTGAACTCTTTAGCTGAGCAGTTAATGCCCACGGTGTCTTAAGCTCTTTCTCCCAAGGGCTCATAGTCCAGTTAAAGAGGACTAGGAAACAGGGAACACGGAGGAAAGTCACCTAAGCCTGCCTGGGGAAGCAAGAGGATGTCTCTTGGAGGAAGAGATATTTGAACTGAGACCTAAAGGGTGACCAGGAATTACTGCTGCAACAGTGGGGAAGGATGTTCCAGGCACAGGAAACAGTAGGTTCCAAGACCTGGAGACAAGAGAAAGTTAAGAAAGATCCAGATTTCAAAGCCCATCATACCTAGCCCCACCCTTCCCTGTCACTCACCTACCCCAACTGTCCAGTATGTGTGATATGTGCACTGGGGACCCTGGAATTCATATCTGGGAAGGTAGACATTGGACTCCCACCGGCCTCTTTTAAAAACAATCAAGTCAGGAGAAACTTTTACACTTCCCAACATACTTTTGCGAATCCCTCATAATGCTGACGACTCATTTTTCAGCAGAAGGAAGTGAGGCTCAGAAAGGTTAAGTCACTCACTCAAGACCAACTCTCTGTATAATACTGATGAATACGGAAAAGATGCCTGCTGCCTCAGCCATACACCCCGCGAGGGTCGAGCCGGACGCGCTTAACACCCGCCTTCTGGCTGTGCGCAGGCGCGCTCCGCAAAGACTCGGCGGGAGCGCCCTCGGGCTCTGCGGCTGCGCATTTGTCCGGCTTTGCGGCTGCACTGCTTAACGGCAGCTGTGTCCGTCCGCACCGGCTGGCGTTGCCAGGGTAACGGCGAGCGCGTGGGTCCAAAGAAGGTAAGGCCCCTGGAGTAGGAGCCGGCGGCCTTCTGTGGCCTTCGGCACGCTGGGCAGGGGCGGAGTGCCACAGGAGAACACGTGGAACGAGAGTGTAAAGGGCCCAGAGACTTCACCCAGGTCGCACAGCCGGACCAGACTGGGTCGGGACGAGGAGCTAGGCTTCCCAGTTCGGCCGAAATTAGCCCCTCTCCCCGTTCTCAGTACTTCTCTTTCTTCATTCTTTCTGGGAACATTGACCTCACGTACAGGGCTGGGGAAGTCGACGTGCATTTGACCCCGTCTCTGCCGGAGAGGAGTCTCAGCCGCTAGTAGGGTTGCTGGAGGGCGGAGGAATGGTGAGGGACACTCAAGGAAACCAGCAGATGGTTAAAAGAGTTACGAATTTGGCCCTTAACACTTTTTTGGCTTGTGTGGCGTCATTTATTGAGGTTGCAGCTGCCGTCTGGCTAGCAGTTCCCCATGTTAGGCCCAAATCTAGGCACCTATGCACAATTACCCATTTAATCCTCTTAACAGCCTTCAAAGGTTTATCGTTTTTTGAAAACTCCCCAGAGGCTGGATTGTCGCCTTGTCCCCTTTATCCTTACCTCCCCTAGCCCAGGAGGTAAGCAGTTGGCGTTTCAAACGTTTTTTAATTGGGAGAAGGTGAATTTTGCTGGGTGAGAGGTTTTAACCCGTCTTGTTTAGCAAGATGGACCCAGAGAACTGGAAAATTAAATGTAGCTACCTACCCCCTCTTTGCTTTGCTTTGCTTTGCTTTGTTTTGTTTTATTTGGAATAAACATTTATTGAGTACCTAACAGGTGTTAGCTTATCTGCTCAAGGGAATAAGAAAGAACAAGCCCTGCTTTGGAGAGAAAAGTAAACATACTTAACACTGCCAGTGCCTGGAGTCAGGTAATGCCCAGGTTTTGGAAAGGAAAAACAACCTCTTAGAAGTACATAGCACTCAGTCTCTCTGAGTCCCTTGCCTCATCTGTACAATGGGAATAGTAAAGTACTTACCTCAGGGGTCTATTGGGATTGTGTTCTTTTGAATAGGCTGCATGTTCAAATCACATGGGTCTCAGAATTTCTGATGTAATTGCTCATGAGGCCTGGGCATTGGGAGATATAAATTTTCCTCAGGTGATTCTAAGGGCAGCCAACTTTGAGAACCACTGTTACATGCCACCCTGGGTTAATTTTCATAATCTCTTTTCACTTGTCATAATCTGCACTGGCTTCAAGTCTAAACCACCTTTCACATCCCAACCCTCCTTACTGGCCTATTCCATCTCTGTGTGCTTCAGACATTGGTCTTTTAGGCCAGTCTTCTTACCATGCCTTGACACCCTACCTTACTAACTTCTTATCATCCTTCACAATGCAGCTTTGTGCAAATGATTTCCCTGCCCTCTCTAAGCTCTGTTTCCTTGTCTAAAGTGGGGATAGTAGTACCAGCCTGTGTAGCATACGGCACAGTCATTGCCTACCTAGAAATGTTGTACCTACTGATCATGATTATCTCTTCTAATGTTACATCCCACATTTGACATCATGCTGTTCTATCATGGCACTAAAGAAACATTTCTTAAATGAATATTGTAGTTTTGGAGAATAGTAAATTCAGTGCTTTCTCCCTTGCTTTGCCTTCCAAGTTCAGCACAAGACAACGCTTCCACAAAACTGTGAAACAAAAGATCATCTGGTTTGTCCTATTGAATTTTTTTAAATAATAGCTTTATTGAGAGATCATTCACATACCATAAAGTTCACCCTTGTAAAATGTACAATTCAGTGATTTTACTATATCTATGGTTATACAACCATCACTGCAATCTAATTTTAAACATTTTCATCACCCTCAAAATGAACCCCATACCTATTTACAGTCACTCCCCATTTCTCTCTTCTGCCAGCACCTGGAAATCACTAATCTACTTCTTGACTCTTACAGATTTGCCTATTCTGGACACTTCTTATTAACGGTCTTACATGTGTGATCTTTTATGACTTAACGTAACGCCTTCAAGGTTTGTGCACATTGTAGCATGTACTTCATTCTATTATTATTGCTGATAATATTCCATTATATGAATATACCACATTTTGTCAATCCGTTCATCTCTTGATGGAAATTTGTTTTGTTTTGTTTTTTTTAGCTATTACTAATAATACTGCTGTAAACATTCATGCACAGATTTTTGCATGAACACGTTTTCAATTTTCTTGTATCCATACCTAGGAGTGGAATTCCCAGGTCGTATAGTTACCCTGTGGTTGAAATTTGAGTAATCTCCAGACTGTTAAAATGCTCTTGGAAGAAAATCTCTTAATTTCCCATTAACAACCGGTATACATGTTTTATTATGAATGCTATACAGCAGTGTGTATGTATGAATGCTATACAGTAGTGTGTATGTGTATATTATATATATGTATATATGTTATATGTGTGTATATATACATACACACATACATACATACATAATGTGTACAGTCATGCTCATTATGTGATTCCATTGAGGGATCTTATGTAGAAATTAGATTATTCTAGTGTTTTGATGCATGAAATACTTTGGCACTTCTATGAAGGTTCCAACTTGCTGATTCTTATTTTTCAGTTTTCTTTGTAACTAACATCAATTTCTCTAACTTTTCCTTGGTCTATGTTTTTCTTTGTCCTCATTTAATTCCTCGGCTTCTTTGAGAGGATAAAGATGTCATCACACATTGGACAAAGCTTTTAATTTTTCTTGAATGGTCATGAACCCTTAAAATCACTCACTTTCCTTCTTCAGCTTTCACTACCTTCATTGGCTGTCAGGCTTGATTGCATCTACTGCCCAGTGGGATGCTGGTACTGAGTGTAGGATGTGCCTAAATAATCAGTCCTACTTTTTTCCTTGTGAAGGTATGGAGCCATGTAGGTCAAACGTGTTTAACTCCATTGTATCTGGTATCTGCAAGCACCATATACGCTCTCAGTTTAAATTGAGTCCAAACCCAGGACAGAGGGAGCAACAGATTTTAAGTCTCCCATCTCATTCCAGGGTGTCTGCTAGTTGCGTGGAGTGGCTGGCCCAATCTCTTGCATTGTTTACATTTTTTCCCATCTGCATATGGTTGAGTTTTCTTAAATAAAATGTATCTACTGTGGCTTTATATCTTTATCACACTGTACACTCAACTTTACTTCCTTCCTTTAGCAGTTACTGAATTGCAGCCTTTTGCATGTTAGATGTTTGTTTTGTCTCCTCAGGCCAAATGTAAGGCCTGAAAGGGAGAAGTACTGACTTCAACTTCCTTTACTCCCTCTCAGTGCTGGGTGCACAGTAATTAATTCCACAAGTCTCTGTAACCCTTCAGCTTCTAACCCCGAGAAATAGTGAGCCTTCAGACAAAAAGGGAGAGATACTACCTGGTTTGCCGCAGAACCCAGAGAGAAGAACATGGGCTTTAATGTTCAACAGACCTGGGATTGTCCAGTGCCCCACCCTCCAGAGCCTTTAACAAAATCTCTGGGCTGTTGATAGTGCTCACCCCGTAACTATAATTACAGCAAATACATGCATAGCTCTCAGTATGTGCTAGATACTCTTCTAAGCACTTTATGGGTTTTGTAACTATGAGATGGGGATACCAGAGCCTGGAGAAATTAAGTAACTTTTGCCCACAGTCACACAGCCAGGAATCAGTGAAGCTGATTCCCATCCTGGCACTCTGACTTTACAGTTCCTACTCTTAGTTACTCACATTTAGAGGTACATAGTAGACCCTTAAATGAGAACTACTGCTGTCATTGTTGTTGTTATTTATCAATTTACCCTAAAAATTAGAAGATGATTGACATATGTATAGAATGTATTTTTAAGGTGCTTTTTAGGAAAAATGAAGCACTCGCTGGATTTAATTATTTAAGGACAGAGTCTCTTTTGGTTTTATCTTTATATCTCCAGCATCTCTAATTATTAAGAGCCCTGGTAGGTACTCAGTAAATGTCTGTTGGCTGAGTGAAAGAATGGGAGTAATTCTAATAGGCAGAAATCCTAACTTGCTTACTATCAAGAGAATTTTGCATTACATTATGACTTGGAGCATGTCACTAGGCCCAGTTTTATCAGCTATAGTTAGAAATAATGTCACTGACTTCTTGGTATGTGGGAATTGAGATATTCTAGGTGAATGAGATTTGTGCTGCTCTTACAAAATATTCTCAGTACTTCATGTCTTTTAGTTCACTGCTTTATAAATATTTAATTTTCCCACAGACCACAAAGTTTTCTGAGCCTAGGTATAAATATATTTGCATTTTTGATTAGTTATTAATGGACTGTTTATTTCTCTACATTATACTTTTTAAAGAACAATTATGCTTGAAAAATGGCGGAAGCAGTTTTCCATGCCCCGAAGAGGAAAAGAAGAGTGTATGAGAATTATGAGTCTCCATTTCCGATCCCTTTTGGTCAGAACTGTGGTCCTGAGAAAGACTTCAGAATATTTCGTGCTGAACTGATAAACAACAGCGTAATTGTGAGAAACACAGAAGATATTGAGCAGCTGTATGGAAAAGTAAGTACAGGTGGCCTTGGCCTGCTACTTCCTGCCAGCCCTGAGCCAGCTATCCTTTCTTCTCCCCATTCACCCCCAGAAACAGATCATGAATGACCCTTTTTTTTTTTTTCTTGCTATTTGGTCCCTTGTAGGAACACTACAGTTTGACTCAGGTGCCTTGAAGCCATAGATCATGAGGATAACTCCCTAACCCTGAACCCACATTTCATCAATGAAGAAGGGTCAGTACATTGACCTTTCTTGTCTTTCAATTATAAAAGCAACATACGTTCATTATAAATAAAGTGAGGCTTCAACATGTACTCTGGTGCCTTATCTGCTCTCTTGTCCTAGTTGGGGACCTCTTTTTACATGAAGACAACTTCTAGTTTTTGCTATTTTCCATCAGTAAAAGGTTTGGGTTGAGAATGGTAGCTTGCTTCCCTCGCCCCACCACCAGCCAATTCGTCACTAGGGTATTTTATAAACAGCTTTATTGAGGGATAATTTACAGTCATAAAATTCACCTATTGTAAGTGTACAATTCAGTGATTGTAGTAAATTCATCAAGTTGTGCAACAACTGCCACAATCCTGTTTTAGAGCACTCACATCAGCACAAAAGTTCCCTCATGCCTGTTGCACTTAATCCCTGCTTCCACTTCCGAGACACCCAGTGATCAATCCACCTCCTGTCTCTATAAATGTGCTTTCTCTAGATATTTCATATAAAATATATAGGTTATAGCCACCTTTCCAAAGTGGGGTACAGTAGGTGGCATTGATCCTGGTGAGATAGGGTCTAGGCCAAGGACAGTCTCTCCACATTCCCAATACATAAAATTAAGCTAGAAGTTTTGTAATGTGCTATACACATTTATTCTGATTGTTAAATCTAGGTGAAGGGTAAAGGGTTTTATTTTATTACTCCCTCAAATTTCTATGGGCTTAATATTTTATAATTTTTAAAAAATGAAGGAAAAAGTTTATGTTGTTTTTGGAATCAGCAGAAGGAGAGGAATACTTCAATTCTAGGTATAAAAGAATTCAAGAGCTTTTTGTACATGGTAAACTTGGCTCCTGTTTTTAGGCACACTGCTCCTGACCCACACTTGAAGAAGAAAACCTGCCTCTGCCTGCCCCATTGCCTTCAGCTTATCAGACCTAGACTGAAATTATTATGAGACAAACGAGGTATACTAAAACCTTACTAGCACTCTTCAAATAATCTGAGAGAGAAAATGCCAAGATCCTCATTAGTAGTCATAAGATAATCAGAGGAAAGATGTAAAGCTGTGAAATGTGGAATAAATCTCTTGTTAACTGAAATAGTTATTATCCCTCTGCTAAAAAATTGTTAACTTAAGGCAAACTAACCTTATTTTCTTTTTCCTGGAAGGGTTATTTTGGAAAAGGTATCCTGTCTAGAAGCTGTCCAAACTTCACAATTTCAGATCCTAAGCTGGTTGCTAAATGGAAAGGTAAACTTGTGCATCATTTACTTCTTTTGGAAAATTATTATTATCTTTCATTTTTGATCTTCCATCTCAGATTATATAGTAAAATTCTAGAGGAGAAGTAATATGCACACTGACAATTTTACTGCTAAAAATAGTAACTAGAATAATTCTAATGAAGGTGAAAGGGTTCTTATAATTGGTGAAAATGTGTTTTATTTAATTTCTGGAATTAATCAAAAGTATTTATTCAGGCACTTCTGTTGTTAAGCACTGCCTACCAGAGTACTATATATGTGGAAGGTACTAGTAATTAAATACCTGCTCACCTTTATGCAAAATGAGTTTTATTTCTAGAATTTGAATTTACAATAATAACCATAACATTGATGTATTTGTTAAAACGTACTAATGTGTGTAGTTCTCATTTGCTGGTCCTCTTTTCTTTATAAATCTTTTAGTATATTTCTCTAAGAAAGTTTCATGGTAATTACCCATACCAGCAGGTGAAACACAATTAGAAAGAACTTTTTAAAACATTTTACTGTAAGAAAAAATTAAAACTGTACGGAGGTACCATTTCAGCAGTCACATTGGCAAAAATCCAGAAGTTGGACCATTGGAGGGGCCCTGAGAAACACTCATGCATTTCTGGTGGGAGGGCAAGTGATACAGTTGTTATAGAGGGGGATTCAGCAATATCTAGCAAAATTGTATGTACATTTACTTCTCTCCCTCATCTTTCTCTTCTCCTAACCTCTGGTAACCTTAATATGCTTTCTTTGTCTATGAATTTGCCCATTCTAGTTATTTCATATAAGTGGAAACATACATTATGACGACTTTTGTGTCTTTTCAGTTAAGATAATGTTTTCAAGTTTCATCCATGTCAGAATTTCATCTTGAATATTTTATTGTATGAATATACCATGTTTTTTTCATTCATCCAAAGATGGACGTTTGTGTGGTTTACATGTTTTGGCTGTTATGAATAGTGCTGCTGTGAACATTCATGTACAAGTTTTTGTGTGGACATGTGTTTTTATTTCTCTTTGGTATACATACCTAGGAAGGGACCTACTGGATCATATGATAATTCTATCTTAATTTTTTGAAGAACTGCCAAAGTGTTTTTCAAAACACCTACACTGTTTTACATTCCCCCCCCACACAGCAGTGCGCCAGCATTCCAATTTCTCCACATCCTTATCAACACTCGTTATTTTCTGTTTTTGTGATAGCCATTCTAATGAGTGTGAAACATTAAAAGCGTTTAATTTTACTGAAGTCGTTTATATATTCTTTCTTTTGTTGCATGTGCTTTTGCTGTCATATTTAAGAAAGCATTGCCAAATCCAAGTTCAGACATATTTTCCCCTACGTTTTCTCCTAAGAGTTTTATAGTTTCAGTTCTTAAATGTAGGTCTTTGATCCAATTTGAGTTAATTTTTATGTACAATATGAAGTAAGGGTCCAGCTTTCTTGGTTTGTCTGTGGATATCCAGTTGCCCCAGTATATGTACTTAATTTTAACTCAGCAATTTCACTTCTAGGAATTTAGCTAAAGACACAATGGGAAAAATATGAAAAGAAATACCACAAAGCTATTCATTTCAACACTATATCTAATATTAAAAGACTGGAAAAGCTGAAACTTCTATAAGGAGGGGACTGGTTGAATAAATTTTTATGCGTTCATATAATGGAGTACTGTAGAGCTGAGATAGGAATGAGGGGTCACTAGAATATATTTTTAAGTGAAGAAAGCAAGATAAAGGGAAGTCTGCATAGTGTGCTATGGCTTATCTAAAAGGGGAGAGTATAAATATAACTTTGAGCCATAAGAAGGATTATATTTTTATGTCTATCAGGGAGAGAGAGAACAGGATGGAGTGAGAGAAGAGATTTTATAGATTTGACTTTGGAACCTTGAAATGTATATTACATGATTACAAAACAAACTTAAGTTTTTTAAAGTAATTCTTAAAAAAAAAATAGAACTTGTATTTCAAGTTGGTAGTATAGCCACAATGAGGGAACTGTTTTGAGTAACTTTAAAACATGCTGATTTGATTGTTTAATCCTAACGGGGTAAATTTTATGTCAGTTACCTCTGGCCACATTGTTTAACAAACCACTCCAAATTTCAGAGGCTTTCAACAGCAACTAAATTGCTCACTGGTCTGTAAGTTTGTGGGTAGGTCTGCTAATCTTGGCTGGATGTGCTCATCCATATGGTTATGGATCCGCTGGCTGCTCTAATGGATCAAGTTAAGCTCACTAGTGTCTAGTTAACTGATGGTTGGCTATCAACTGGTCTAGGATGACCTCAACTGGAATGAGGAGTAGGGGCTACCATGTGTGTCATCCTCCAGCAGGCTAGCTAAGGCATGTTTTCATGGTAATGGTGGAAGTGCTTTTCAGGCCTCTGCTTGCATCATGTTTGCTAATATTTCACTGGCCCAAAGTCAAAGTGTTTAGCAAATGGAAGATTTGAAGAACTGGGGCAGTCAACCTGCCATATATTCTAAAGAAAGCACGAGCTACAAAATAATCTTTACATTGTTTTCAGCAATTATTTGATGGGTGGTAGTATTGTTACCGTTATGCTGAGACTGTGATATATTTATAATCATATTGTATAATAAAGCAAATGAGTATGTTGGTGTGGTTGAGAGCAGCCAGGATTTTTTAAGTGAAACATACCAGGAAGCAAAGAAGCTATCAAAAACTACTAATCTTATTTCAAAAGAGGCTTCCACTGGCCGTGGAAACATTTGAGCATCAACATAAATAATACTACAATTTACTTTGAAATCCATTCATTGACAATCATAGCCAAAAATGCTTGAATACTTTAGTTCATCGTGATACATGCCAGGTGAAATTCATTGCTCACCTGTGAAAACTTGTAAATGTGAACTGGTTCTAGGGCTAACCAAACAGTGAGGGGTTTCTCTTTATAAAAGAATCCTGCTAATAAATAAAGAAGGAATAATAGAATTAGAGTATCACCATTTTGTAACTTATAATGAATTATTAGATCTAGGCATTGATCAACAATGGTACTGGTGACATAAAAGAGCCAATGAGACATTTTATGTCTTCTAATAGAAACACGCTGCATCACCTATAAAGTAGGCTTTCTAAAAAAGTGAGCCTAAATCTGATCGAGCCTCTAGTTCCACCAATTCACAGGAGACACAGGGAACAGAGGAACATGTTAAGCTAGTGCTGCTCAAAGTACTGAAGTGAAGCAAAATAAGACATTTGCAGCAGAACAGAAATAGATCCTATTCTATTTAGCTACAGCTAGTTAGATATTTACCTACAGCTTCCTTCTTCATGAAAATCTGACTGTGAGAACAAGGTGAGCTGAACTAGGCAGTGTGCTTAGTGAGACAATTATTTAAAGGTTGGCACAAGCCCTTCATCCTTCTTGGACCAGCGGGCCTGCGGCTGCCTTTGAATAGCACTGTTAACAGCACAACAGGGATGCAATCATCCACAGCCAGACTGGGGGAAGTTCTACAAGACATAGGACCCATTTCTTCAACAAATGAGTTTCAGAGAAAAAAAGTCACGGCCGGGAAACCTATATGTTAGAATCAACTTAAGATATATCAATCAGTTGCAATGTATGGGCATTATTTGGCTTTTGAGTCAGACTTTCCAAAAAAGAAAAAAGCTTCAAGACAATACATACATTTTGGATAATGATAAGAAATTAATAGCAGTTTTTAATAGTGCGATAGTAGTACTGTGGTTACATATTTTTTAAAGTCATTATAGAAATACAGACTGAACTATTTCAAGGTGAAATGATATGATAGGAAGCATCTGTTTCAAAATAATCTGGGGATCGGGAGTGGGCAGAAAAATGTATGAAGCAAGATTGTTCATAAGTTAATTCTTAAAGCTGAGTGATTGGAACATAGGAATTTATTATGCTATTCACTCTACTTTTTATATATTTTAAACATTTTTCATTGTAAGTTTTTAAAAAGAGAAAGTAGAGCAAGTAGCATAATGACCTGCTTATACCATCACCCAACTTTGGCAGTTACCAATATTTGGCCAAAAATGTATAATTTTAACAATTGAGACTCTTTTCCTGGTCTGTGTAGTAACTAATTTTTAAATGGTTATAGAATTTTGAAGGAGGTGAATTTATGCTAAGGAAACAGAAATTAAGATTGTAGACTGCTCTAAAGAAGTAAATCTCAAATGTCCATTTTAAGAGTTTCTTCAGAAACTGGCTTTATCCTCATCTTCCACCCTTCCCTCTATCCAATCATTTGTTGGCACTGGCCACCTGGAGTCCTTGCCATTTCACGAACCTGCAACAGGTATTTGTTGTCTCAGGCTTTGTGCAATGCTTTCCTTGCCTATTTCTCCCCTCCCAGTCTACTCAGTGAATTCTTATTCATTCTTTAGAGCCCAGCTCTATTATTTTTTCTCCTTTGTGTTTTTTCCTAACCCTTCCAGATAAAGTTAACCAGACCCTTTATAATGCTTACTTGGTCATATATCAGCTTGGGTTAGAATCAGCCATTTCTGCTCTGTATTAGTCTAGTTGGGAAACTAGATTGTGAGCATCTCAAGAAAGGAGATTTGCTTTATTCGGTATTTTTAGTGCTTGGCACATGGAAGACTATCAGTAAAACTTACTAAATTGTTGTTTGTTGTAAAATTACCAGAGGATGGAGGTCATAACACTGAGAAAACTGACAAATTCCTAATGAGATAAGAGTTTGTGAACTCACTTTCATAGGGTTTTAAAGCTGAACATCATCTATTTCAAGCCTTTAATGCAGCTATCCCCAACCTTTTTGGCATCAGGGACTGGTGTTCCTATGAGAATCAAGTGCCTGTTAATCTGAGGTGAAGCTGAGGCAGTAATGCTAGCACTTGGGAGCAGCTGCAAACACAGATGAAGCTTCACTCTCCCACCACTCACCTCCTGGTGTGCAGCCTGGTTTCTAACAGGCCACAGGGAATACTTGTCCATGTCCCAGAGGTTGGGGATCCCTGCTTTAATGCACTGGAGAAAAGGTCAAATTTGGGGAAGGAGAAATGACTTGCCCCAAGGTGAGTCAGGAGGACTAGAACTAAAACTCAATAACCATTTAGGTGAAGAGTCTTCCAGCCAGATGCCCAGAGCTAGTAGAGACCAGAATTCCCAAATCCACACACCCAAAACTAACACCACCATGAAATTTAACAACCCTTTCTATAGGCACAACTCTCATTGAAGATGCTTTATGGAGCATGGAGGAATGGGAGTAAAGTGTGTAACTTTAGGGCCTCCGTATTCTCATCTAAAAGTAGAAGGCATAATCATTCAGAGTTGGCAGAGAGGATTCCTCTTGCATGCAATCGCTGCCTAGCTATAGTATTGAGTTAAGAATTCTTAGGTCACATCTGAGCCCAGCAAGGTCACTGTGATTGGACAAGTGTGTCTGCAGGGAATGATTAAATATAAAGCATATATTTGCCATTGTTAATTGGACAGGATTAGTCAACTCTCTGGGTGTATAATTTTGTGAATCTGAAATTCTCTCTCTCTCATAGATTTTCTGTTTTTCTTCCCTTAAGTACAATTTGTTTGAACTAATAAAATTTCTTTGTTGTTACAGATATGAAGACAGACATGCCTATAATCACATCAAAGAAGTAAGTCATGGTGAACTTTGGCCTTGATCAAAATTATGGTTTAAATCAGATCTATTTTTTTTTACATTTTTTAATTCTTTAATTATAATTGGCATACAATATTCTGTTAGTTTCAGGTGTACCACATAGTAATTAGACATTTATATGACTTATGAAGTGATCATCTAATAAATGTAGTACCCATTTGACACCATACATACTTATTACAATATTATTACAATATTATTGACTATATTCCTTATGCTATACTTTACGTTGCCATGACTATTTTGTAACTGCCAGTCTGTACTTCTTAACCCATTTCTTGTATGCCCCGAGAATACCTGCACATGGTACTTGGGGCTGTATTTACTCTGAGATGACTCATGGATTATAGCCTTACCTCCGAAGTTTGTCACACAATATCTCACTTTTATTATTATGTTCATATCGCTCTAGTATATCAGTAGTCTTTGAAAACAAATGACATCATTCTATTTATAGCATTATGTTTTTAGTAGTGTTATTTTCATTTACAAAATATAGTAATTCTCAATTGCCAAAAATGTCAAATCCTAGAGAACATAGCATTCCTACATGTGATATCAACATTGTTCTGGAACAGTAGTTAGCCTAAGATTCATTTGATGAATTCTATTTATGTATACATTTCTGTTTTATTAGGATTATAGTCAAGTTCTGTTTAGAAATAACTCCACAAACAGTTTTTATACTTTTTCACATTGAAAACCAATCAGATTTGCTTCAGCCTCAAAGAGCATGTTTATGTAAAATTAACGCTAGCAGCGAACTGCACTGTTTTTTTTTTCTAAGCAGGAAATGGATTAATCCCTTCCCGCTTTTCACCCACCCTCCCCAATCTCTTTCCATTAGTCAACCATCAAATATTCTCTGTACCTATTAATTTGTTTCAAATCAGATCTATTTTTAGATAATCTTTTCTGATGTGGTAGTCATGCCCTTTTTTGTTGTAGTAGTAGTAGTAGGCGTGTCCTTGAAAATTTAATGTGGGTCAAATCATATTTGAAATGCACTACTTAAGTTTATTTTTTTAAATAATTCTAAGCCAAATCCTTTGTCTCTGGAATTCCTTTCGAAATATGAACAGCTAACCTATAGTATATATGTCTTTATGCTAAGATGCTTAGATTTAGAACCACTCTCCTGTGGTGCGTGGGCATAAATGACCCTGTGTGAGCATAAAACTGCCTCTTGTCTTGTTCTACAGTTGTAAGGTTAGAGAAAGAGGCTCTCAGAGGCTCTTCCTCATCCGTTCATACAGTTGTGACTCCTCTGGGTTCTTGTTTATGCTGTTTCCATTTCTCAGATCATTTCTCCTAACTGCCCAAGCATGCACACTGCTT
Source organism: Macroglossus sobrinus (assembly GCA_004027375.1). Taxonomy (NCBI): domain Eukaryota; kingdom Metazoa; phylum Chordata; class Mammalia; order Chiroptera; family Pteropodidae; genus Macroglossus; species Macroglossus sobrinus. Next base: position 174,457 of record PVKZ01001066.1, on the reverse strand, counting down.
GGCTCTTCCTGCACATCCCACGCACAGCTTACTTGTCACAGTGTCTTAGAGTTTCTCTCTTTACTGAGTTGAGGTCATTCCTTGGCCTCTCACAGAGTTTGCTTTGGTGTCCCTCACTGTGCCATTCATTATACACCTAGATTTAGATTATCAGTGCTTGGAGAGCAGGAACCATGCCAAGTTTTTTTCTATATCCCCAACACTTAGTGGTCCCTTAGTAGGATTTTGTTGATTAAATGGTCATCTAAATCTTCATCGTCCCTGAGATACAGCTCTTCCTTCTAAAACTACTCAAGTTCACAGTGATTTTTCATCTTGTTTCTAGCATGTTCGGGCAGAATCTGACAGCTCCTTTTTGGGTACGTGGCCCAGTAACTCTATGGCAAGAGTGGCTGAGAGGCAGTAGCACCAAGAAGATCTTGATGGATGCTTTGGCTAAAACCACAGGCTGAGGAAAGGGATAGGGGTTCTAGTCTGTGGGAGGGGCCTGCTAAGATCCTGGCAGAACTATCCCCCCACCCCATCCCAGGAGGGGCTGCAGTATAGGCAGGTTGCTCCACTGACACTAAGACTCAGAAATAGATCAGAAGCCCACCCCTCAGAACTGCATCCTGGTCAGGCTGGCTATAAAGATGACATGTTGTCACGCCAGTTTGAACGTGTAAGGTTCTGGATGATGGAGATTGCCACCTACCTGAAGGTTATCTCTTTGTAAGCTCTACAACCTAACATTCCAAGAATTTTATTTAACCCTTGTATTAGTTCCTAGGGCTTCCATAACAAAGTACCACAAACTTGTTGGCTTAAAAGAATAGAAATTTGTTCTCACAGTTTTGGAGGCCAGAAATCCAAAATCAGGCTTCAGTAGAGCTGTACTACTCAGAAGGCTCTAGGAGAGGATCCTTCTGTGCCTCAACTTTGCTTCTGGTGATCCTATCATGATCATCATAGCCGATGGGTACTGATTGCTCCAATAGTGCCAGTTACTGATCTATATACCTGTATCATCTCAGTTCATCTTCTCAAGAAACCTTTGAAGTAGGGATAGTTGTTTCCATCCCATACATGGGAACCTGCAAGATATCTTTTCCAAGATTATATGAGCCCAGACCAGGCTGCCTAGCTCCCAAGCCTGAGAGGAATTGACACATAATGAGAACAATAACATAATTTTATATGCTGGCATTTCTTGAGTATGTTCCATGTGCTAGGTACTATGCTAATAACAGGTTTATGGAGTATTTCCTTATGTCCTTGCATCACCCCTATGAGGTAGGTCCTGTTTTCTGTCTTTGATGGGAGAGGAAACTGAACCAGCAGAGTTTAAGTAACTTGTTGAAGGCCAGTACTTGGACCTAAGCAGACTGACTCAAAATCATTTTGCTGCGAATGTCCAGTGATAAATGGGCATTAATCAATAAGATGGTGAAGGGTATTCTGTAGAAATGGTGTGTTCAGGGCATAGAAACATAAGAAGCTTAGTTATGTTCAGATGCTACCATTCAGTATTTGTGCTTCCTTAAAATGGATCTGCTTTTCATCAGTCTCATTAGTATTTCTAATCAGAGCTGCCACCTTTCTTTTCTGCCACTCCCCCCTTACATTTTCTGACTTACTTTTCTCTTACTGTTTCTCTTACCATTTCTCTAGCAGCATTTGGGATTAATCTCAGCAGGACTTGGCTTTTGAAGTCATTGCCAGCCAATAAGAGGATACCTGCTCTGTGACTCATATGCCATATGCCATTTGTGTATCTGGCTGTTTTCATCACCAGTCTTACTCAGAGGCTTTCTTCTACTTATTTTTGCAACCAGTGTCTCATTTGCACTTTCATAAATGAACAGCTGAGGTCATTATAAGGCAGGAATGCAGGCGTGATTCTGGCATTTGGCAGAAGAGCAGAAAGAAATGTAGAGGTGCTAAGGAGCTTAGCTGAGAATCACAGAGAGCCAACTCTAGAACCCAGATGTGGTGCAGCACTTGCCCTCACATGGCTCTCAAAGAGCAGTTAATTAAGGCATATATTTCTGCTCATTAAAATATTTGCTTTTTTAATATGAAAGTCAAAATGTTTTTATTTCTCAAGTCTTCCTAAGAACCTCACAATAGATATAAATATAGTAATGTACAACAAATAAATATAAGTAACAAATATTTATTGAGTTTTTACTATGTCCTGAGCTCTTTACATATCTTGTCTTCTTTTAATCCTTGCAACAATCCCATGAGGTAAGTACAGTTGATCCCTGGTTCACAGTGAAGAACTGAGCCCTTAGAGAAGACAGTATGTAGCTAGTACAAGAATATCATGGAGTGAGACTTTGAGCTCACATCTGCCTTAACTTCTCTTTTACAAAGAGTAGAGCAATGACCTGTGTGCTCTCTCTCTCTCAGTTCCAGATCTTCTGCTCAAAGGGAGAACTGTTGAACCTTTAATTCAGTGGTTCTTTCACATATTTTGAGTCAAGGAATTTGGTGAAAGTTGCAGATCCCTTTCCTAGAAAAATATACATTGACACAAAAATTCATGTTCAAATAAAGGAGATTCACAGACCTGTGAGGTCTATACATGTAGTGCTTAGTGCTTTAGATAATATAAAGAGCAGAGAAAGTTCTTTTAATGGCATGCAAGAGTGGCCATACTTTTCTACAGGTGAAAAGACATCCTACTGTTACATGGGCAGCTACATTTTTTACCCTGATTATAAAAAGTAGTACATAATGTGATCCTTCTTAGGTAGTAATACTGTTATCCCTATCTTATGGATGGGAAAGTGGGAGTACAGAGAAGGTATGCAGTTGCCTCTGTTATAAGTGACTGAGTCAAGGCCGAGCATGAAATGTGCAATACCAAAGTCCAATATCCAACGTCCACCAAATGTGCAATACCATGTAATCACTGCATCATCCTGCCTCTTTGGTGCTAGAGTGGCCTTGCTAGGTTTTCATCATGAAATCTAAGATACCATTCCCAATATATAGGAATGCATGCTCATCCCTACATAGGCTAAACAGGGTGGAGATCTTAGAGATGCTTTGATTAATTAGGATTAAGCAGCCACAGATCTCTTTTTTAAATACAACAGAAGCCAACTTTCTTGTTTAATCATTTATGAGATGTAGCAGTTTATAAACCATGACATATTCAGTCATTCATACACAGACAAAATATTCAAGGTAAAGAGTAAAATTACATCTGTATTCCCTCAGCCACTTGTCTTCTTAGGTGCTTTTTAAACTTCCTGCTGTAGTTACAGGCAAAAGTGCTTGAGTTTCACAATGTCTTCAAGCCACTGATCAGACTTCCCACATATGGTGGTGATCTCAAATCCCAAGAATGATTTTCAGCAATGTTGTTAGTTGTTGATACTTCTTCACCAGGGCAGAACCCTGTTGTCTTACCTGTAACTTTGTGTAACCTGGAGAGTGTTTAGGGCTTGCCTTCAAGTTTAAGAAACTAAGCGTGAATTTTCTCATTAAAATATACTTGAAAAATTATGAAAAAAAGGAGCCACTTCCATTAGGATGCTTGGCTGTATGTATATAGCATAATCATTTCTTTCCATGTGCAGTGGAGGCATTAGGAGGTACTATGAACAACATTTATTGAAATTTTTATTTTTGCTTTCCAATACTAAACTAAGGCTCTTTATATTATATTATGAATGGAATACACACACACACACACACAAAATATATGTATTTATACATCTGAATATATATATGTATATATGTGTGTGTGTATATACATATATACATATATATACATATATATATATATCTGAAAATGTGATATCTAAAATTGAAAATAATACAGAACAAATCTTTACAAAGGATGCCATTTCCTCTTTATAGTTACCTAAATCATTTGGTCCACCAATTTTAAATTATATAAATTTTCATACTTTGTTAAACTGAGGTCAGTTTTTTTTTTCAAATTAAGCAAGTTAAATGAAGCTCTATTATAAAAACAAAAAGTAATATGTGTGTATTATAGAACAGATAGAAAATGCAGATGACTTTAAAGAACACATTTACTTGTAGCCCACCATTGAAAAAAACCTCTGTAAACATTTTGGCATACTACTTTTCAATTTTTTTTACATGCTCTCTTGTCTTTTAAATTAAAATTCAAGTGTTACTAACAGTGTTTCTGTTTTGCAGGTATCACCGTAGTGTAGAATGGGCCACACAGCTTTTGCGAAGACAGGGGCAGGATGAGAATACAGTGCATAGAATCCTCAAGGATTATACAAAACCGCTTGAGCATCCTTGTATAAAAAGGAATGAAGAGGATCAGTTGCATGATGAGCTGAACTCTGAAATGCTCTCCAAAATGGAAGGCACAGCAGATAGAGAGAATCTTTCTGTGATGAATGGAGATTGGGGGAAGTCAGATGATATGGAAGATCCCAGCAAGCAATCAGACTGCTTGCAGGAGGGCTCTGGGCATGACCCACAAACTGCAGATGGCTTGGATGAACATGTGGTAGAGGTCACTGCACTTCTGCCCCAAGTTTATTGTAACAAACAAGATGTTCTGCCCCAGTGTGGTGCTCAGCCTGAGAACAGCAGTCAACGAGCAAGTCTCATCTGTGCTGGAGAGAGAGGGCCTGATGATGAATATGTGCTGGTGGAGGAAGACGTGGGTGATATGAACAAAAGGGAAGATGCCCCAAATGAGGAAGTAAGTAGAAGAAAATACATTATTTCCTCTAAAGCCATCTGTTTCTGGCCCATAGGAGATTTTGGCTAATCGAATGTCCCTTACTTAGAACTGGTAGCAGGCCCATATTAAACATCCAGAGTATATAAGAGGTGGTCAGGACACCACACTGCAGACACTTTGAGGGAACCAGCAGGCAGTGAGTCCTGCCCCGGTGGCTTAATAGTTGTAAGGACTATTTAAAATAAAACCTTAAAGCTTGTGAATAACTTAACCTTAAAAAATGTATAAATTAAAGCAAGTCCAATAATCCCCTTGTTTGGAAGAAAAAGAAATGCAGTGGTGATTGCACAGTCTTGAGTGTAGCAGTGGGGACAGGCCTCAAGTGTGGACATCAGCCATCACAAGAGAAGCAGTGGGAAGCAGGTTATCAGCCACTTCATTAAGGGGTGCACTGTCAGAGTTGCCCTAGAATTATCTGTAATAGTTAAAAAGTAGAAATAATCTAATGGTTAAGTAGTATGTGAAACTCCCACTTGAAGAAATGTTATCTAGCTTTTCAGAATGTAGGCACATGCTTGTAAGGTACATACAGTTGGATGGGAAAAAAGCCCATAAAATCTACCAACAAAATGACCACAGCCATGGGAAAAATTCATGGGGGCAGAAAGAAAGGAAATAAATCAATATGTTAATTGTAGAAAAACTAAAACTTTATTGTCCACATAGGAAAAAAAATTTATTTTTTAACAGTATAAATCTAACAAATGTAAATCTGAGAAACTTATAGGAAAACTACATTTTAAAATGTGATCTATATAACATGTACTGCTTCCATTTGTTCTGTATATTCCTTTTATTTCTTTACCTTCAGTTGGTGCAAAAAGTGAGACTAACATGCAGAAAAAATCCATATAGGATCTTTGAGTATTTGCAACTCAGCCTGGAAGAGGTATGCTTTCCGCATGTTCTCTTAGCTATTGGTCTCTGGGCCGGGGTGACACTAAATAGATGAGTCTACCTCAAAATGCACTTCTATGTGTGATTCAGTAACCAATAATTCAGTAATTGAATATCGCAATTTGGTATTGACATCACCCTAGGCAGTTTCCAAAGGAGGCCTGCCTAGATTTCACTCTTTAGCCTTCATTTTATCAATTCTAAGATGTGTGGGATGGGGTGGGGTGGGGTGGCATGGGGGCCTTTCCTATATCATTCCTCAGAGGTTTCAACCGGTTTTGTCTAAACACTTCTTTTCACCTCAAGGTTTCAGATTGGCCAAATATTATGTTACTAATTTTCCCAGGTTCTAAAAAAGAAAAGTAGTTTATTGAGATATATTTCACATACCATGTAATTACCTGTTTAAAGTGTACAGTTCAGTGATTTTTAATGTATTTGTGGACTTTTACCAGCTTTTAATAAGCTATATTGCATGCTTCCAGTCATGTAATGAGTGACTGCTAATTACCTACATGGACTCTAGGTATTTCCTTCTGCAGAACATAATTACTAATGTATGTTCTTGTTATTCAAAGCAGGGGTCCCTAGCCCCTGGGCCACAGACCAGTACTGGTCCATGGCCTGTTAGGAACCGGGCCACACAGCAGGAAGTGAGCGGTAGGCAAGTGAGCAAAACTTCATCTGTATTTGCAGCCACTCCCCAGCGCTAGCATCACCACCTCATCTCCACCTCAGATCATCAGGCATTAGATTCTCATAGAAGCACAGGTCCTGGTGCCAAAAAGTTTGGGGACCACTGAATAACTGCATTCTCAAAAGTTGGCTTAAAAAGTGGCTTTCTAACAACTGCATCATTTTTCCTCTCATTTGGAGTTTCTCTGTTTTACGTTCATGTGACTTTCAGCTCCACCTTTTTTGCTCATGTTTATACTGTACACAGAAATGTCCTTTCTGCCCTTCAAGATAGCATCTCTTCCTCAGTCTCATGTCCGTGTGTGCTTCTTCTCCAGAGGAGTGCTCTTGCATATCTTGGATAGCCTCTGCAGTGTCTAGTTCAGTTCCTGGTGTATGTGTAGGTCTCAGATGTGCTACTTGAATGCATCCACACTGGTAATTTTATAGATGTGTCCTCAGAGAAGTAATTGTGTCTCTAGATCCTCTTGATCTCCTGATGTGTGCTTTTTGTAATGAGGCAAACAGTGCAAAGAACAGACTTTCAGAGCAGGAAAGATGTTTGGAATTATTTACTTCATCTCCTCATTTTACAAATGAGATAGCTTAGTCTGCTGTAAAGAACAGTAGCCACTAGCTGCATATGGCTATTTAATTAAAATTGAAAAAAAATCAAAATTTGGTTTCTCAGTGTGCCAGCTGCATTTCAAACACTCAACAGCCCCATGTGGCTAGTGGCTACTCTCTTGCACAGTACATGTGTAGAACATTCCCATCATCACAGGAAGTTCTGTTCACAGCACTGTGGATACCAATTCCTTAAATGCTTGAGCCTCAGCTTTTCTGTAAAATGAAGGTTATATAACACCTTGTTCATAAGATGTTCTGGAAACTAAATCATGCATGTAATATACAGTGCCTAGTGTATAGTAAATGCTTAATAAGTGTTAGTGTCTGCTATTCTGTCATTGTCATCATTATTAAGTTAGTTGTAAAAACTATTTAGTAGCTGACTGGAACTCTTTCTCAGTTAGTGCTTTGCAAAAATATTCACTGGTTATTTACTATGTGCCAGGCACTGGGTTAAGTACCAATAATATAGAAATAAATAGAATATGACTCTGGTCCTAAATAATTACAATTCAGTGTGAAAAGCACAATATGATATATGGATTGTGCCAGTGTTGCTCCTCTTGTACCCAATGCCTGACATCTCTTAGGTGTTTAATAATTATTTGTTAAATGGATATGTACAAGGTATGGAATTTGTGTAGAATTTGATGCAGTCCAAAGGGACACAAGCTAACTGGATAGACCTTACCGAGTGATATCTGTAGATGTTAAAGAATAAATTGGAGATTGCCAGATAGACAGGGGATAGCATGGGCTCTTTCATGCAGCTCAGTCCTGGAAGTGGCAGCATAGGAGGGCTAGATCATGGAGGGCATATCTATGAGTAGGGGTCTGACCTGGGCCTGGTGCACCAGGGCACTGCAGATGGTGATGTAGAGGAACGACAAGGACCAGAGCTGGCTTCAGTATGAGCATGGACTGGAGGTCTAAGGCCATGAAAAGCCTGTCAGCCTCTCAGCTCCCGGAGATGACAGCAGTAGGCCTGAAAAGAATATCAGGTATCAGAAACTAGTGGGTACAGCCTCACTGTTCCAGGTGGGTGACCAGTTGATGCTTTTTAGTGACAAGTAAGAAAAGGTACTACTGTCTTCTGCCTCCTCTCAGACACTCCCTGAAGAAAGGCAAGGGTATTGAGATAGCAGATGAGGTTGCTCTGTACTCTTGGAAGCTGCGTGACTCCTGAGAACATTCCAGAGACATGTTGCAGAAGTTCTCAAGGAGCATGCAGTTAAAACTGGCTCTGCTTCTCAGTTCTGTTTGGCAGATTTCCTTTGAATGATTCACCCATGTTTGGCACATTGCTCTACAGTTTAATCTGTTTCCATAAATGTCTGTCAGGGACATGGGCAGTCCTGCTGTGGTGATTCAAAGCAGTTCTTTTTAAGGATTGAGAATGGTGATACCACAGCTGACTTAAAGATCTGCTTCTTAGAGATCTGTTACTGAGAGCTGTTTTTCTGTTATAATGATTTGGGCCCTAACTAGATTTTGTGATATGATATTAAAATTATCATTAAAAGTCATCCCTCCATCTTATTAGTACTATCAAAGCAAAAACTTACTAATGAGATCTCAAAGGACATAATTACCAACTTCTACAGACCTCCCCAGTCTGCTGATGATTTAATTTTAAATAAAATCAGCTCAATTAAATTAAACTCTCCTCCATCTGTAATAAGTGTCCAAGAGCCTTTTTGCAAAGATTCATAAAGGCTATTTGAGGCCAATAAGAATGAGACATTGGTTTCATCGGTTCTTAGGGAAATATGTTTGCTGATAATGGAAAGTTTCTGAAGAACTTAAATTATAACAGATACCAGGAAGAAATCTCTTGCTAGGCAAAAGATTAACTGAACTTTTCTAGGCTATGAAATCTAAATTGTTTTTATCATGGGAAGGAAATTAAAATGAATTGAGCATAGCTTTTTAAATCTTTATGACATGCTGCTGGTAGAAATGTAAATTGATACAGCCATTATGCAAAACAGCATGGAGGTTCCTCAAAAAGCTAAGTATAGAATTACCATATGACCCAGCAATCCTTGATCTGGGTATTTACCCAAAAAAAATTGAAAATATTTATCCACAAAGATGTATGTACCTTGATGTTCATAGCAGCATTTTTTACAGTGGCCAACACGTAAAAATAAGCAAAGTGTCCATCAGTAGATGATTGGATAAAGAAAATGTGGTACATATATACAATGGAATATTACTTAGGCATAAGAAAAGATGAAATACTGCCATTTGCAACAACATGAATGGATCTTGAGATTATCATACTAAATGAAATAAGTCAGACAGAAAAAGTTGAGAACCATATGATTTCACTCATATGTGGGATATAAAACTAAAAGGAACAAACAAAAAACAGAGACTCATAGACACAGACAGTGGATTAGTGGTTATGAGAGGGAAGCCGGGGAGAGGGGAGGGAGGTAGGTGTAAAAGGGGTCAAATATTTGGTGGTGGAAGGCAATTTAACTTTGGGTGGCGAACACACAATGCAGTATACATATATTAGTGCACTTGAAACCTATTTGATTTTATTAATATTATCCCAATAATTTTAATTAAAAAAATTTTTAAGTGCTAACAGTAAAAAGAATCTTTATGACATTTAATCTCATTAAATCTTCAACCAAGAAGGCATTATCAGTCTATGGCCATTCTACCCTATATGTGCCCAATCCCATCTGATCTCGGAAGCTAAGCAGAGTCGGGCCTGGTTAGTACTTTGATTGGAGACCACCTAAGAATACCAGGTGCTATAGGCATTAAAAAAAAAAAAAGGCATTATCATCCCCATGTTATAAATGAGGTAGGAGAATTTAAGTGAGATTTCCAAGGCCCTAGTTATTAATGAAAATTCTGTCTCAGGTATGTCATATCTCAGAGTTTATTCTTCCTCTTTTATACCATTCTGAACCAAGAAGTGAGAAAATAAAAGGATAAATAGGACTTGGCTGTTTGAGGGACCATCCGTTTCATTGCACCTTTTGGCCACTGTCTATGTCCATCTGAGAAAGAAATGGTATTCTGTATTCATAAGTAGTGGGCCACGAGAAGATAAAAGGTTAAATTAAGGTTATAGGACACCTGGGAAATCACCAGTAGCTGAAAGGAGAAATAGGACATAGTGTCTACATTCAGGAGAAAAGAGCCGAAAGAGCCATGCCTGAAGACCTGCTCTATGTGGCTCTGGTATTGCCAAACCAAAGGCAAGATCCAGGGACCTATTTCTTATTCTTTCAGCGTAGGCATTGAACACTCATAGTATGCTAGACCACTTTCTAAGTCAAGGGAACAACAAGCAGAGTTTCTGCTCCCACAGAGCTTACGTTCTATTTGGAGAGACACCTATAAGAAGGATATTTTCAGACAAATGCTCTGAAGAAGACAATCAGAATGAGGGTTACTTAAACTAGGTGGTTGGGGAAAACCTCTCTGAGAAGTGACCTTTGCATTTGGGGCAGATTATGCCAGATGTGAGAATCGTGATTACAATAGCAAAGGCAGGAATGGATTTAGTGTGTTCAGGGGGCAAAAGTGAAGCCATGACAGAGAGAGTGGTGGTCAGACATGTAGGGGCTGCAGGTGGTGGAAAGCAAGAGTGCAGTAAAGCCCACTAGAGGATTTTAGTCATGGGAGCCACATGATTTTCACATGTTTAGAAGAAGGCTCTGGCTGCTGTGGAGAAAAGACTGTGAGAGGCTAAGAGCAAAGAGGCCTTTTCAGAAGTTCAGGCAGAAGATGGAGGCTGAACCAGGGTGATTGGGACCCATAGGTAACCACCTACACTTTCAGAGAAGCTCTAAATTTGGTTCTTGGTAAAACTAAAGTAGTAGTTCTCAAATCACTTACTCTTAAAAATTATTGAGGATCCCAAGGCGTGTTTTATGTGGATTATATCTGTCAGTGTTTACCAAGTGACATCCTTGGTTGAATTTATTCCTATTTATTTTGTTCTCTTTGATATACTTGTAAATGGGATTGTCTTTTTAATTTCTCTTCCTAGTAGTCATTATTAATTAGTGTATAGAAACTCAACAAATCTTTATGTATTTTGTATCTTACAAATTAACTGATATTAGTTTTAAGTTTTGTGGCGGAGTCTTTAGGTTTTCTATATATAATAGCCTGTCATCTGCAAATACTGACAGTTTTACCTTTTCTTTCCCAATTTAGATGCCTTTTTTTTCTTTGCCTAATTGCTCCAGCTAGAACTTTCAGAGTAGATGTTAATTTTTACTGATTTTAAACCAGTTTGTGACATTCATGTTTTCTTAGATTTTTTTTTTTTAATCCTTGAAGATGGTATGAACTGTTTCTGTTAAAAATATGTGACCAAGCTAAGCATGGTTGGGCCTGGTTAGTACTTTGATGAGAGACCGCCTAGGAATACCAGATGCTGTAGGCATTAAAATATATATAACCATTTTGATGGTGATTCAAGGACATTTATTTGTATTTGAGGCAAAGAGAAATCAATCTGTAAAATAATTTCTTAAGAATGTGGAATAGTTGAGCATTTTCTGCTTGTTCTGTTTTTAGGCCTTCTTCCTGGTCTATGCCCTGGGATGTCTAAGTATTTACTATGAGAAGGTAAGATGTTTTATTTAATTTTAATCCACTTTAAATTTTTTCGGATGTTAAGAGCAGGTTAAGGTAATTTCCATATTGTTTAAATACAAATTTATCTTCTTTTACTAAGTAAAATAAGGAATTGAATTTTTCTCTAAGTTTCAGCTTTGGGTCTTGAATTGGGACCATTCAGGCAAAAGCCACTTTTGACCATTTTAGTTGGAATTTCATTCCCAGAGGAAGGAGAAGAGCAATATCTTACAAAATGATCAGGAAGTCTGTGTCAGAAGGGTACGAAAAAGTAACAAAAATATTTAGCGCTTCTTCAGTAATGGGTTATGTGTTAGGTGCTTTACATTCAATACTTGTAATCCTTACCTCCATCTGTTAAGAATTTTATAGATAAGGTAACTGAGTCTCAGAAAAAATAAATAATTCACCCAAGGTCACACAGCTAGTCTGGTTAGAATTAGTATTTGAACCTATACTTAGGTTAGCTCCAAAGCCCATGATTTTATGTGGCAACCCGCTGCCCTTAGAAGAATGATTGTTCCATAAGAAGTTGACACCATTGCTTGTCTTCTAGTAGAGGAACTGGAGGGCTGGGTACAATATTGGGAGGGAGAAGACACTGTATACTTTTTGTACTTTTTGAATTTTGAACTATGTGAATATAATAATACCTATTCAAAATAATTCAAATAAAATTAAAATTAAAAAGAAATGTGAGCAGAATAGTAACTTGACCAGAGAAAGCGTATTTTATTTTCTTGGAAGTACACAATTTTATCATTCATCAAATTTTAATTACATAAATCTTTTTCACAAGTATTCCAGTGGTTTGGAAACGGGTGTCTGACTAATGGGTGACTCATTTTTCCAGATGGTGGCCATTCTTAGCCCACTTTACCTCCTCTCCTGGGCCTTAGCTGAAATTTGTTAGAGCGCTGCAGATGCTACATAGAATCCTCAACATCTGAAACATGATGGGCTATCCATATTGGAAGTTCAGCCTTCTCTACAAGACTATTGCTTCTCAAGGGGAGGGGTTGAGTGTTTCCTTACAGTGGGATTTGAAGGCTACACCTGTATGGAGTTTCCACCTTAGGAATAACTGCCACCACCACCCCAACCCCTACACCCCACCCCCCCCCAAAAAAAAACACAATTCTACCACTTATTTATGGTATTAAAATCTTCATCTGAGCCAACTGAGCAAATCTTATCAAGTGACTGAACCCAAAACCAACTGAAGAATTGATCATTTTACTAAGTATTTAAATGAAACGAAAAACTTCACAAACTTCACTAGTTTTTGTTGTTGTATATTTTTGTATTGATACATCAAAATGTTCTCTGAACCAAACCAATCTCAGTCTCTTCAAGTTCTACATTAGAAAGCAAAATTCTCTTATAAGCAGTTGGATTATTAATTTGTGCCACCCGTTCTGTAGTTTCAGAGACTAAATGGAGCATTTTTTTAAAAGCTATTATAAAATTACTTGTGCCTTTTTGGAACATGGACTGACATATAGTAGCTACTCTTTAAGGTCTTTGAAATGTTTGGCACATGCTTCCCTTGTGGACTAGAGCACCCCAGCATACACTCCTTCCTCTGCCTGCAAGGTTCTTCCCCAGCCACCACCACCACCACCTCCTCCAGGACTCTCCACCAGCCCTTTATACTTGGCCACTTGCTTCCCATCTCCAGTGTTACTGCCTCAGGACAGCCTCTCCTGAGTTTTCTAGAGCAGTGCTGTCCACTCTATAATGAGAGCCTCAGATGGGAGTCATGTGTATAATTTAAAATTTTCTGATAGTCACATTACAAAGTTTTTTAAAAAGTCAAGTGAAATTAATTTATAATATATTGCATAACTTATTTAACTCAGCATATCCAAAATTATTGAGGTAGCTTACAGTCTTTTTTTTTCCTATTAAGTCTTTGAAATTCCACATGTATTTTATAATTAGAACACATTTTAGTTCAGGCATGTGGCTGGTGGCCGCCACATTGGACAGCACAGGTCTAGATCTTCTAGTTAAATCCCTTTTGTGGGTACCATGTTTGTTTTATTCATTGGTTCAGCTTCACACTTATAGACATTGATTACTGGCTGAATCATGAGTGAGTACACACATAATACCTTTTTTTTTTTTCCAATAACTTTAGGAACCTTTAACAATTGTGAAACTCTGGAAAGTTTTCACCATAGTTCAGCCCACATTCAGGACTACGTACATGGCATACCATTACTTCCGAAGCAAGGGCTGGGTGCCCAAAGCAGGACTTAAGTATGGAACAGATCTATGTAAGTAATTCTTGGCTTGGTAGATGTCAGAACCAGGCTTTGTATCAGATCCTAGGGTGGAAAAACAAAGTGGTTATATATGCTGTTGCTGATCTTTTCTAAGAAATGTCTTCCTTTTGGCTTAGGTAAGAATATTGGATATTTGGATTGGGTTAGAGGGTATGTTCTAAGAATGAATGAAAAAGCAATCTAGGAGAAAAGCCCGAAGTTGAAGCTTGCAGCCCTAAGTCAGGCTTTTCCTTTCATCTACTCTTTGATCCTCGAAAAGAGTTCTGTAGCAGCCAACCCCACATGTCATGAGCCATGTAATAGTTCCTTATTTTCTGGGCCTCAGTTGCCTCAGATGGCAAATGAGAATAATCATCTAATTGTAATAATAATCATAGTGATCATGTATTGAACATTTACTCCATGTTGAGTATTTTACAACCATTATCTTGTTTAATCCTTACAGCAGTTCTGTGTGATGGATACTTACTACACTCATTTTTCTGATAGGGAGACTGCAGTTTGGGGAGAATGGCTCATTTGCCTTGATGGAGCTGTTTACATTCTGGTGGAGGAGACAAACAAGCAAACACATATATAATATAATTTCAGGAACTGATAAGTACCATAAGAAAAATAAAGCAGAGTAAAAGGATAAAGAGTAAAAGAAGTTAGTAAAGGCAGTCAAGAAAACACTCTGAAAAGAAATGACCACAATGAGAGAGCAGGTCACTTGAGAATCTGGGGAAGAGCATGTTAGGCACAAAGGCCCTGAGGTAGAAACAAGCTTGTCAGGTCGCAGAAAGATAGTGTGTATACAACTTAGAGATCCACAGGAAGAGTGACATGAGGTGATGTCTGAGCATTAGGCCAGACCCAGGTGATGCTGGATCAGGCAGAGACTTTGGATGTTTTTCTGCTGAGTGGACAGTTTGGGAGATTTTGAGCAAGGGAGTGATTTAAATTTAATGACAATTTAACAGGATCTTCTGTCTGCTCTCTTACTAATAAACTGCAGGAAGGAAAAATGGAAGCAGAGAGACTAGTTAGGAAAACTGAGCTTGACCAGCCCCAAAGATGGAATGAATGTAAGATCTGTGGGTAAGAGAGGAACCAGGGATAATGCCTAGATATTTGGCTTAATGTTTTGGACATATTAAGTCCAGCGGCGATACTGTGAAGATAGGCAATTCTGAAGCATGGAGAGCTTTGAGATAGAAATTTAGACTTGTCATTATATACCTGTCACTTAAAGCCATGGGCCTGGGTGAATGAACATTATCAGTACTGGTGTCACTTCTTCAATAAGTCCTTGAAACACATTGTCCTCATTTGCCAAGTGACGGTGCTGCTTCCTGGATGCTTTTCAGAATTGTTAGGTTCAAACTAAAATTTCAAGACCTATGAGAGGCCATCTAAGGAGTCATAGCCCTTAAAGTCTTTTGAGCTGTCACATACTTGTTCTATGTGGGTTTTTTTTTTTTTAGCCTTTTTAAATGCTCAAAATTGGGTGTGCTTAATCTAGACTCATAGGATGGTCTTAGGGGGCACCTGCACCCCTGAAATTTTATTCAAAATATTATGTTTATAGATTGGTGCATTTTTCTGGATCAAGAGTTCATAGCTTTCATTAAATTCTCAAAGGGGGTCAGCAATCCAAAATAAAGGTTAAAGGTCACCCATCCCTCTTAAGATAAATGGCTTCTTTTGTTTCTTTCATGCCTGTATTTCCTGTACAGGTATCCTAACACAGAGTTACCACATGAATGATCTGGATTAGCTTGAGATTGGTTTTCTAGGCTTCCAAATAATTTCGTTGGCCACAGGTCACATTATTTAAGTAAGTGAGTGATGTGCCTGTTTCATTTTTCTTTATTGGCTTTTTGCCCCCTTCTCCTTTTCATGCTCCTGTAAGAAGAGACACTCAGCGTAAATGCTTGGCAGGTCTTCTCCAACTTTCTCATTGTGTGAGTGAAATTTAATTAGAACTTTCCAGTGGACAAGGCTACAATGATACATTAAGAGGTGGCATGGGGTGATGGAAAGAGTGCTCTTTGGGTTCACAGCCAGCTCCACTTATGACCTCAGGCAAGGTTCTTCATCTCTTTGAGCTTCTGTTTGCTTATCATACAACATGGATAACAACACCTCTATAAAATAACATTCTTTATTTTAAAAATGTGCGTTGCAGAGCAGCAGGGCCTTTGTTGAGTGCCTTATATCATATATTTTTAATACTCAAGCCATATTTGTGGATGATTAATAGAGAGAATTTTCCTAATTTAAAAAAATACTGCCTTATTAGTATGGAAGGACAGATTTTTTTAAAAAAAGGAAAAGAATCTAAATCAACTGCTATTTCCCAACTCTCTGGAGGCCTTTGCTCCAGCTGGGGCATATCATGCACTTCAAACCTCTTGTATAATTAATGTGAGACCAGGTCTCTGGCCCAGGAGCAAATGAAGGATGTCTTCACAGTTTCTGCTTTAGCAAGAGTTCACGATTAGTGCTAGCCCAGGATGAGAGGATCGACTTTCTAAACTTTACTCCTTCTGCAGGCATAGCTGCACAGTGTCACTTGGTTTTAACAATACTATTTTAGTTTTGAAGGCTGGTGACCTAATCGCGCATACCTTAGAACTGCCAACACAGGTTAAACCCAGGACATTCTCTTAACAGTGATTTCTGCTTACAGAGCTAATGACTCATGACAAAGGGCTGTTATGAAATTCACATCTTATCAGGGAAACTCTTCCTTGAATAGATCTTGTCAATCAAATTTCATTCCAGGAGCAGTATTTGGAACAAGTGATATGGATCTCAAATCAAGTGCAGCTGCTGAGCTAGTTGAGCTTGATCTCCCACTGGTGAAAACCAGACTAGAAACCAAGGGAGAGCCTTTCCTTATATCCCCCACCCAAAAGCTACCATGGCTGCTGGCTCCTTTGGTGACAAGGCTCCTTGCTTTGGTGCTTTTCTTCTCTTGTCTTATTTAATCTTAATACTCCTAGGAGTATAGTGAGGAGTATAGTGTTTGCCTCCCTGCCATAGACTGTGTGCCTCCAGAGGGTTCCCTGTGCAGTTCTAGGGTCCACATGGAGGAGTCTCTGGCCCCAGGCTCCTTTTCCAGGTGGCAGCTCTTGACCTCCACAGATTGCATTACAGAAGTACCCTATTATTTGAGATTTCTCTTTTCTCGGTTTCAGTTACCCATGGTCATTGGCAATCTGAAAATATGGAAAATTCCAGAAATAATTCATAAGTTTTAAATTGTGTTCTGAGTAGCATGATGAAATTTCTCACAGCCCCTCTCTGTCCCACCCAGGATATGAATCATCCCTTTGTCCATTTCCATGCTGCATACAACCCCCACCCTCTAGTCACTCAGTAGCAGTCTTGATTATCAGATTGACTGTCACAGTATTGCAGTGCTTGTATTCAAGTAACCTTATTTTACTTAACAATGACCCCAAAGCCACTCATAACTTTTATTACAGTACAGTGTTATAATTGTTTTATTATTAGTTATTGTTGTTAATATAAGTATGTATGTATATATAAGAAAAAACATACCTGTATATATAGATATAGATAGATAGAAAATATACATTGGTTTATATGGGGTTTGGTACTATCTGTGGTTTCAGGCATCTACTGGAGGTCTAGGAAAATATCCCCCATGGATAAGGGGGAACTACTGTAGTAGGACAGACTGATCTCTGAGTGGCATGTATGGTTATGTGATTTCCCCCACACACACTTGACTTTGAATGTCTTAAAAATAAGCATGAGTCTTGTTCACTTCTAGCGCCAACACCTAAGTCAGTATCTAGCCAGATTAATTTAGACACTTTACACTAATTTGATACAAACAACAAAATGTTGATCTACATTATACAAACTGTATAAGAAGCAAGACAAGAATTGCTTGTGCTGGACTTTGGAATTCATTTGTGGAGTGAAAGTAGGATGAGGATGTTAGGGTCTTGGCAACAGATTTGCTTTACTAATTGCATTTTGTTTCAGAGGCAAAAAACAGTTTGGGTTTTAAAAATAGACTACAAGGCATACTGCACATTACCCATATAGAGCTAATTGGGTGTTTATGTCCTTCTGGAGAAGAAAAAAGTTAAGTAATAAAAATAAGATTTAGATTTGAGGTGATTATACATTTTTTTTTTTTCTTTGCAGTGCTGTATCGAAAAGGCCCTCCATTTTACCACGCAAGGTTTGGAGTGATTTTTAAATAAGTTAATGGCTTAAGAAGACATGATGAAATTTCTGGCCTCCACTTTAATTTTTTTTTGCCATAGAAATAGTCATGTTCCTGTTGGCCAAACAGAGATTGATACTTTTATGTGCCTTATACACTAACATTGTTATACTATATATAAAATAATAAATAGGTTATAACAATGTATCTTTTATTGTTAAACATTGAATTAATCTTTGTGGTAATTGTTCCTCTTAATATCAGTGAATATTAGTATCCAAACAGTACAGCTTTTATGTTGGGAGAAATATTTCTGTTCTTTTCCTGTATATGTTGAAATCAGCCTGAAAGTTTGTAACATAAAGTGTAAGTTTTTCATTAATATTTTCATTAATAGCAGTCTAAGGGAATTTAGAATAAGATGATTCACTTTTTATTTTTTATGTATCTTCATTCTTGGTATGAGGAACAATATTTTTTTAAAACAGATTGATTTCTTGCTTTTTATTTTTAAAACACCCTTTATGTGTTTTTCAGTTACTCTGTCATTATTGAGTTAGTCGATGACCATTTTGAGGGCTCTCTTAGAAGACCTTTCAATTGGAAGTCGCTGGCTGCCTTGAGCAGAGTTTCAGTGAGTGTTTCCAAGGTAAAAACATCAGCTCTTCACGTGTCACTTAAGTGGTTGGAATTTTGTGTGTGTGTGTGTAGTAGAAACAGAAAATCATTTGTAGAAACTTCAAAATGTTCCTACCAATGAAATCCTGGAAGATTGGACTAAAAGCTGTCTTCCCTCATGTCCACTCCTACCATCAACTGGCCCTAAGCTCCAGGAATTGAGCTTTGACGTTTCCCATCAGTGGGCATTGCCTTTCTTCCCAGGAGCGCTGTTGGTAAGCGCAGCAAGCACATGCTCAGAATGCACTCTAACTTTCACAAAAGAGTCCAAACATTGACACATTTCTTTTCAAAGTTTACAGATCTCTTAGGAATATAATTAATTGCCAAACACTTTACATGTTTTTTTACCACCTGTTTACTCTTCTCATGCTAAGAGTGAGGAATTGAAGGGTCAGGGATGTTTAGTGAGAAACCAATGGTCTTGAAGTTCATATACAAAACTGGGCTTCAAACCTAGAGCCACCTGAGTTGCTGGCTGTGTTCTACTTTATCCTACTGCTCTCAAGATAGAAGGGAAATTTCATCTTACACCAAGGCCATTACTGATGAAAACTCTGCATTCTCTGTTATTCAGTAATTTGCTAACTGAAAATGAATTGTAGGCCCCCTCCAACTCTGTCCCACTGCTGTTGAGGTGTGGGAGCTGAGGCGAGAAGGGCCGAAGGAGCCAGGCGACAGCTGTCTTGAGTGTAGGTTAACGTGCTTAAGCTCCGGCCTATAAAAAATAGCTTTGTCTTATAGAAATAGGGAGTCTGTGTGGTCTCTAGTATTATTGTGCCCACTTTTGGGGATTTTTAGCATATATTTAATATTTCAAATGCTATATTTGTCTCCGGCATATTTACTTTTATTTGCATTCTTTTGCCATGTCAATGATGACTAAATGGCAAGTCCTTAGTCTAGAATGTGAGCCCAGTTATGATGTTCCCAGGAGGAAACTGAAGTGCTTTGTGATGTTTCCAAGAGCACACAGTGAGAGAGAGTGGAAACTACCTGCATTTCCTGCTGATGCAGTCAAATTTGTACTATTATTTTGTGTGAAGAGATAGAGATTGTTTTTCATTTATCAATAGGAACTTATGCTGTGCTATTTGATTAAACCCTCTACCATGACTGACAAAGAAATGGAGTCACCAGAATGTATGAAAAGAATTAAAGTTCAGGTGGGTAAACTCAGAGATAATTTATGTCATCCTAAAGATTCCATCCATTGTATTGTGTCCTCTTGAACAGGTGCTCCTAAGAAATGAAATCCATCTTGCCTTGGTAACAGAAAACCCTCTTAAGTCTTTTCTTGCTAAACCCATTCTTACTCCCCCTTAATTCCTACTGCTTCCTTACCTGCCGTATGATCTGGTTTCTGTTCTTAAAATCAGCTGAAACTGTTCTCTCAGACAACCGGGACCTCCCAGCCAGGCCAGGACCTCGCCTCAGTCTCATTCCCAGAGACTAGAAGTGGTGCAATTGACTTGGAACCTCCCTCCTGGAACCTCTTGCCTTGTTTCTGGGGTTCTGTGTTACACTGAGTCTCTTGCTGTCTTCCTGGTGGGTTTTTCTCTGCCAGGGCTGCCAAGTTCATTGTCCAGTCACCCAGCGTTTATCAATATTTCCATTTCATTCCTTGCCCTGTCCAGTTCCTCCTCCACATCAGCACCTCATTGTTTTTCTTCTGTCTCTAACATTGCACCCTTCCTTCCTGTTCTCACCGCCCCAGCACACTGCAAACCTGCTCCAGGGCCCCAGCACCTCTTCCCCCTTGTATGTCCTGCTCATCCCCGCTAGGTTAACGTTTCATAAAATGCCAGTCTAGATCCACTCCTCCCTCAGAGCTGACCTAGATATACCAGCGCCATCATAGACTTGGTTCTGATATTAAATATGAGCTTTTGCCCTGGCTCTCCTAATCCTGGAAAGTGCTAGCAAAGGCAAGTTTAGCTTTTAAAATCTTTGCACGATTATGGTAGATACTGTTTGCATGTAAGGTTTGTATTGCTGCATTCACATTTTCTCCAAATGTTTGGTTAAAAGGAATGGGAACAGGTATCCTCATTATATAGACAACTTTTTGTGCAATGTAGCTACAATGTCACATGCCAAGCACGTTTTTATTTCTGTTCTTGAAATTCAGTCACCTTTTTGTTTTGATTCGTTACAGGAGGTAATTCTAAGCCGCTGGGTTTCTTCACGAGAAAGGAGTGACCAAGACGAACTTTAACAATTCAGCCTCAGATTTCTGATTTCACCAGCAAAAACTTATTGAGTCTCCTATGATAAGCCAAGTTCAGGGTGAGGTAAAGAGTCCTTTTAAAAGTTTTAAATGGCATGGTGCTCCCAACACTGGAAAACTGTTAGTGTTTTAAAACATAAAATTACATAAGGGAGAACAAGAGCCCTATGCTGAGGCTTCAGATTCTGGCCTTGAATCAGTCACTGACTCTCATTGCCCCAAGGTCCTCACCTCTGGGCCTCAGTTTGTATTCTCATCCATTTGTAAGGAAGCTGGACTAGATGAGCCCCAAGAGGACTCTCTCAGCAGCAGAGAAATTCTGTTGTTCTCAGATTTTACCGGAGAATGATAATAGCTTACATTTATGTGGTACTGTACAGTTTCCAAAGCACTTTTGTACACAGGGCTCTCTTGTTCCCCACAACCAATCTGTTCCTGAAAGAGTGCTAGAGAGCAGATTTGGGGATCATAGGGCGCTATGTTCCATTATTTTAAATAAAAAAATAATATGTCTCAGCTTGTCCAAGAGCTTCAACCAATTTCTCAAACACATAAAGATTCATTTAATATTTAACAAGGATTTCTGTAGCATTTAAAATATCAATTACCTAATTATCTGTTCGTGAACTCATTGGTGGGCATATTTGTATAGAATACACAACAATATTATACAATATTAGGTAAAAATCACATCTTGTTATAAAATAAAAATAGGTGGTAAGGTAACGTATGAAGATGCATGATGAGTTTGATTAACATTTGGTAAAACGCAATAAAGCCTCTTTTAAATTGGTTAGATCCCAATGAAGAATTGCCTGAGGAGTGGCATTTGGAGGCAGTGGGGAAATGAAGAGAGGGCATGGGAAGTTGGGAGATGAGCAAGTGGCAGCCAGTGTAGGCATGAGGAAACCGGTGTCTGGGATTCTTTTGCTGTCCAAATTCAAGACACTGGTGGACAGTCGTCTTCTTGGCACTAAATATTCCAGAAGTATATGGTTAAGAACCATCTTTGGAAGGTGAGATGAAAAAAACAACATGGGCTCTTATATGTACTCCCTTGATGCGTGATCTTAGAGTTCCTGACAGCCTAAGATTCTGCTTGTAGTTGTGTTTTAAAGCGGTACTTCTGTTTACGTCATCAACCTCCTCTCACAACAAAATCATTGTGTCTGCATGCCCTATGTTTTCAAGATTTGACATTCAAATAATGGAGCTCCCCTTCTTCCCCTGCATCAGACCAATAATGACCATCAGTTTGAAAGAGCTTCTTAGTAAGTTCTTTACTCTTCATTTGTGATGCTAATAGTTCTTCAACATTTTTACTGTCCACTTTGTTTACACCAGGCTCCTTAGCAAAATGGAAGATTTTGCTTTGAATCATCACTTTCTTAAAATCTTGAATGTTGATAAAAAATTTCAGAAGGCATTTCTTCTCCATTTCATTCTTCATTTATGATGGCACATCTTTTCAAGCCTAATCAGTGCATCAAATGCCTTTATGGTAAAAACTCTTCTGTGAGTCCTTTATCAAAGTATGGTCTTTCTGTCAGCTAATATGCTTTGAAGGTTGTAGTGACTCCTTGGTGTAAAGGCTATGGTAAAGATGTAGAGAAGTCAAAAGATCACATGGATATTTGTAACTGAAAGCTCTAGAAGGATGTCCAAAGCATCCTCTTTAGTCAAGCCTTGGATGAAGGATTTTCTTTTTTATGTATAAGATTTGAACACCATATAACAGGCCATGCACTCTTCAGTGTTACACAAGGGCCCTGGGGATTTTGGAGTGATACACCAGCAAAGGTTTTGGTTTACATCACACTCACAGTTTTCAGCTAAAAGCAATATTAGCTTATCTTATAAAGCATTGAATTCTAGCATTTCTTACTTTTTGAAATAAATGTACCAGATGGCATTTGTTTTCAAAAACAAAAACAAAACAAAAAACTAAACTCAGTTTCATCAAGATTGGAAATTTACTCTTCAATAAAAACCCCCTTAGGAGATTTTACAGTTCACTGGGGGAGATGCCACAGCCTCACTGAGAACAGAAGTTGCTTCACCCACACCCTTCAAAGCATCAGGCTTACATGGTTCTAAAATCTCAGACCTCCCAGACTTGCTTTAAAACTGAAATCCTTTTGATGACTGTTCCTCCTGTTGCCTTTAGGCCTGGCACTAGGATTTTAGGTCGTCATAAATTAAAATTTGAGTTTGTTCACTCAGAGAATATTAGGATAATGGGATTATCTGGTTATTCTCTGAAATTTACAGAATCAAACACTTTTCTAACACTTAAAAAAAATAAAAATAAAACTGAAATCCTTCACCAAATCCTCTTTCCTCCATCACTTTCTAGCTCTCCTGAGGTGTTCAAAGCCTTCTACTGTACCAGCTTGTATTCAGTAACATCAGACTGGCCATACAAGAATTTCACTAGCCTTATAAAAATAGCATGCTATGCTCAAGAACACTGAAGTTTTGTGAAACCAACATGTTTCACAAGTTATATTTTGTCAACCCAATGCAAAAACAAACAAACAAACAAACAGATACCTGCTTGGCCAAGATTATCTTTTATATGATCACCTTTCTCAATACACTATCATTTATTCTCTAATATAGGGAGATTTCCTAGGCCTCTAAAACTCATCTACTTTTTTCCACCAATAGGAGACATTTTTACTTAGTAAAGTCAAGGAAATGATTTGCTGATACACTACACATTCAAACACAAACATCAGTCAGTCAGCTAAAACAGAAGCACATGCTGTGTCTTCTTTCTGGTCCAGATACAACTGGAATGATTTCACTGCAGACTCTTACATATTCATTATTTTTTATTTGGATAACCAATACGGGGACCATTTTTTGCAGATCATTACAGCAAATATTCAGATACTGGGAGCTGAGATGAGGCAGACACCTTTGTTCTTGCTCATACCACAAAGCCTTTTATGATTAGGTGGTGGGACCCTCCACAAGAGGAAGGTTTGAGGCTCAGCGATGTGGCCTCTGTACATCACCACTAGGAAGTACAAGTGGAGGACTTGACCTGAGAGCTCTTGGTCTTGCATTCAGTGCTTTTATAAGATCTCCACAACTGAAGTGACACCAGCCTAGAAAATCATGTGAAGTCAAAAATACAGCCCCATTAGGGCTTATTCAGGTGGAGGTTAAAGAGGAAGGCTGCCCTCAGTGCCAGGCAGGATCAGGTATGCGCTGGCATGGCTAGGCAGTGGTCCCCCACTTCAGGGTTGGGTGCAGCCTGAGATCCCTCTGGAACATGCTGATGCATATGATTTTGCATACATCTTCAGGAGATTCCCAGAGTCCATGTGGATCCAAGGTTAAGAACCTGGGAGCAATGTGTGGTTCTTGGCTTTTAACATATTTTCCCACAGATAATTTTATTGAAGGCTGGGTAGTGGAATGAGCCTTCTAGAAAGGAACCATTCAAATCTCAGCTCTGCATCTCAATGGTTGTGACCTTGGGCAACTTACTTGCCCTTTATGGTCTTCAGTTTTCTTACCTCTAACTTGGGGCTGATGATATGGTTATGTAAATAAAGGAGAATTCAAAAAGCACCTAATACAAGGAGTTTCCACTTCCTTCCTAGAAGGAGTGACTCAAACCCACCAAACTGGCAAGAGACCAGAAAGACACAGTGTCAGTTTATTTATATTCAGAGCTAACTCTGGGTTGAGAACTGAAATTTGTTTGTAGAAGTTAGGCCCATCTCATAACAAACACAGGCATCATTTGTGCACAGAAAATGGAGAGAAGTGAGAGGACATTTCTAGAGGGCCTCCTGTGTGTCAAGGGGCTGTTTTGTACTTGAAATGAGTTGAATTACCTTTATCTTGCCTTCTGAAGAAACTGGCCAAAATCAGGCAGTCAGCCACACTTGGAAGGTGCTGAACCAGCCTGGGGAGCAGGGAGGACAAATAAATAGTTCTATAACCATAGACCTGCTGTGCCTTTAAGGCACCGTCTCCTCGGATTAGAGTTAGTAGTTTACAGTTTTCAGGATTTTAAAACTTTATGAGACTGATTTCGGCATCACATTTTAGCAATTCCTTGGTCTCTGATTGGCCCTGAGTAGATGGCTAAGAGCTCCTTGTTTTAGAGTAAACCCAGGATTGCTTCCTAACTCATCCGCTTACTAACAAAGTAATCTTAACCTCAGTTTCCTCATCTATAAAATGAAATTAATGTTATCAGCATACACATACAATGGAATGCTATTCAACAACAAAAAGAAATGAAGTACTGACATGTTACAACGTGGATGAACCACAAAAACATGCCAAGTGAAGCCAGACACAGGTTACATATTGTTTGATCCCAATTAGATACCCAAGATAAATCCATAGAGAACATAGATTGGTGGTTACCAGGGGAGTGGAGAGAGAAGACTGAGAAGCAACTGCTCCTCGGTGGGTATAGAGTCATCTTTAAGGGTGATAAAGTGTTTCGGAACTAGATAGAGGTGGTGTTTGCACAACATTGTACTAAATGCCACTGAATTTTCCACTTTAAAATAGGTTTATGTAATGTGAATCACAATTTTATAAGTAAAATCAACCCCAGAGGTTGGCTAGAGGATTTATGTGGACTAGTCTTCACAAGGTGCTTGTTATAACAGTGCCCGGCTCATAATGTACTGTCAGGAATTTGTAGCTATGATTCATTTTGCGGGGAAGGAGGAAGCACTTATGTCCTAAGAATCACAGTTACTTGTCATCTAATAAGGCAGTTACTTGTGCAGTTAATTATTGTATGTTGATTCTCTTAGCTTCAGTTTTATACCTTAACATTTTCTGACCTCAGTCCCAAACTGTAAGGGGAAATGGTAACTTCTACACCTTTACTGTCCTGAGTTCTTGCATAAAGAGATTTACTTCTATAATTGGCAGGAATTAAGTCAGCACTTGGCAGGGTTAAAGCAACATGAATGGGACTTAGTTTTAGGTGGGTTTACCAGGCTGGTATTGGTTAGGTTTCCCTATGAGTATAATATACTAATCTGAAAAGTCCTGAGTAAAGACAGCGCTGGAGATCGGAGGAAATGATGTCATATGCACCTCCTATACAAAGGGAGCTAGATATGGCCATTGTGGGGTTTTTTTTTTTAATAAGTTTATTGGATTTTCCTGGTTATAAGAGTAGTCCATGCACGCTATCAAGGCTTTGGAAAACTACCTTTGTGTAGGTCATTTTAGTCTTTCAAATCAATAACACTGAGGCAAACTATGACCTTGCCATGAAAAGGAGCATTTATGAAGGACCAGATGTGTTCCAAGGGCAGTGCTAAATGCTGAGATGAAGTGCATATTGGGAGGTGCTGGGGAGAAATCTCTGACTTCTGGGAAGCAGAGCTGGGGCCAATGCTAAATCTCCTGTCCTTCAGTTAGCATTTAGCTACTATGATAAAGGAAACAATACGGAGCAACATTGCCATCTATTGGCGTTATGAAATGCTTAATTTTCTTTATTAGTGGTAAAACCTGTAGGGTAGTACTGTGACTTTATGAGTAAGGAATTTATAACCTGCTGAAGTGAGATATGAGGTAGACTACTGTCCATATCACCTCTAGGTTGTAAAGTAATCCCTAAAATAGAGACTGTTAAAGCTTTGAGAAGCAAGGAATGCTGCACTAAAAGAAAATAGCATGAAATTGGCATTTTCAATCTTAACAATTCTTATTTTATCTGAATTGTTTTATGATATTTTTACTTCCTTTCCATATTTGAATGTCGATGAAAGTAAAATCCTTATTTTCTCCTTTATATTGTCTAATGGAAAAATTGCTGACCCAGTTATTGTACATCCTAGGTACCACTGGTCTCTTTCAGATTACCAGGTGACTCAGGAGTTAAGTGATAGGATTTGTAGTCAAATTTGGGTTTGAACCCTGATTTTGCCACTGTGTGACTTTGGGCAAGTCATTTCCTTAGCGTCCCTTTTTTTTCAACAGTAAAATGGGCATGTTAGTACCTACTTCGCAGGGTGGTCTTGAGGATTGAAAAGGAAGAGTTAGAAGTGTTTATTCTGTTGTGGAGACCCTTATGAATGCTCATGAACTGCAAGTGCTCTGATTACCAATAATCAGGTAAAGAATGAGACCAGAGAAGTGAAGTCCTAAGATAGGGTGTTAAGAGCATGGGAGCAAGTTGGAATATTCCCCAAACTCAACACTCTCATCTTTACCTACTGAGATCTTTACAAATCCTTGGACATTGCAGTATAGCAGTCACAGTTCCGTTTAAAGTGGTATCATAATCTGGGTGGGAAGTTTTATTTTTCTTAAAGAAAAGTACCAGAATTTAAAAGTAAAAATGTTGGTGTACCATGCATTTTTCCCACTGAAGTTGCCAGTGCTGAAACATTGACCAAATGCCTCTTTGGAAACAAGCTTTAATGATCTGTAGCAAGTTTTAAATGTCTTGCCTACCTTCCTACAAATCACCATCTGGATTCACATTGAAAGGTGATTTTGTTCAGCTCTAATTAATTTATTAAGGAAGTTTTTATTGCTCTGTGAATAAAAGATTCTGGCACTTTATGCTGTAATATAGATTCTGTTTGAAAACTAAACTGCTAGGAAAATTTAGTTGTAATGTATACAATTTTGGAAACCCAGAGCAATTTTTACTAGTTTTGTAAATTCTTGTACTGCAGTAAACTGAAATATGCTTAAAAGAAAGCCATAAAACTTTTTTTATTAACAATAGTTTAATACATTTAGAAATCTCCAGTACCTACTAAAGGTAGTAACTCCCAAATGTCCTGTTCCTTCTGCTCCCATATGTCACACTCAGCACTAACCGCTCCCTGGAGTGGGGCTTGGCTCTTCATCAGGGCAGTCAATCACATAGAAACCATGCTCTTCTATCGCCCGGTACAGCGTGATGTATTTGGAAGCCTTCCTGGTCCTCGGGACCACAAATTTCTCTGTGAACTCATTCTTGTTCAGTTGCTCTTCGCCTTCTGTGGTCAGAATGCAATTAATGAATGTGAGGGTGTAACTGTAGCAGTTGTGGCAGTCTTCTTCATACCTTACAAAACAAGGAAGTAAGAAGAGAGAAGCCTTAGCTTTAAAAGCTGCTCATAACAGGCCAAGGAAGCTGGTGAAGGCCTTTTATAATTGAAACTGGGCTCACTCAATGAGCTGGGCTCTTACCTATGCTGGCCCACTTGATGACAAAGCTCAGAGAGATGCCATTCTGAGGTCCACTTGATGTCTTGGGCTATTTCTACTTTCAAGTTGAGTACAGATGGACTCAACTAAATGTTCAGAGTAATGACTTAAGTTGCTTATAAACCCCAATTTGGGGAATTTAATTTCCTGAAGTTCTAGATTTCAGAAGTAAAATTCTATATCAAATTTTAAGATATCCCATATTGTCTAGACTTATTTCAAGGGAAACCTAAAAACAATTTAAATTTACAAGTATGCTATATATCTAAAGTGATAAGGGAGCAAGAAATTGAGAAAATGTCAAAATTGTTAAAACCAAAAAAAAGGAGCTTAAAATATTTATAAATTTTGAATATCACTTTTAAAAAATTTATATTAAGGGAATATAATATCTCAGCTTTTGTTGTACATATTATTATTAAATGTTAAGTATGTAAAAATACCTAGTCAAATAACTAGAGTATTAAGTTCTGATCCTTTCAGTTCTTAAAATACTATGATTCTGTTATGTGAATGTACACTGACTCACTTCACCAAAGTAAGTCAACCCTTAAATTATTAAGCTTAAATTATAAACTTAAATTATTACAGGTGCTACTGTCTTGGTATGGGCGCAACTAAACACAGCTTAGAGTCCTCTGTGAGCTTAGATCACACTTGTGTGGTGAAAGAGGCCCAGGGAATGGGTGGTCTCTGCAGCCCTGTACCTGTGAGGCAGCCATGCCCCGGTGGTGGAGAAGTCTTCCAGGTACTTGTCCCACTGGTCCATCAGTCCAAACATGCTGGGCTGCAATAATGGGATACTTACACTTTGCTCCCATCCTGCTTCATCTCGCTGGACACCATGCATGGTATAATTATACACAATTCCTACAACCAAAACCAGAGTTGTATAGAAGCTTAAGGGAAAATGCACCACTGTGAAAAGGATGTCAGAAAAGACAGCAACCACTGTGGTAACTTTACATATCAGAAACCCAGGGCAACCACTGTGGTAACTTTACATATCAGAAACCCAGGCCGCATTTTCTGATTACTGTCACAGAGCAAAGGGCCATGAGAGGCTATAGAACCTACTTCTTCCAGGATCATCAAGTTCAGGAAACAGCTACTGACCTAGAAGATTAGGAGAGGGTCTTGCCTGGAGACAAGGAGAGCTTATGGAGACCCTGCCTTCCCTGCTCTCAGCAAAGCAGTTCCTTCAGAGAAATCCAGTTCTCGCTCTACCTGTTCTTCAACACCTTGAAGTTGCCCCCAGGAAACAGATAATAGTGGGCACCAGGATAATCATCTCCAAATATTTTTTACTTAAGTTCTCTATTTACAAATGAGTCTGTCTTATTTCCGTAAATCAGTAATAAATGTCCAGTGATGAGACTGGTGGCACATTTGATTGCCCACACAGGTAACAGTTCAAAATCCCAGTCCCAGGTTTCTGTTCACAGCATAAGTTTCTCCTACCTCCAGGGGGCCAAGGAAAGGCTGCGATTACAGCCTCACCTGGCTGGCCTTACTCACCATTCCCAGGCCTAGAGGTTCCTGCAAGTGGCTCGTGCAGGCCCTTTTACTACAAACAAGGATGTTCTTGTTTCAGGGGTTGCAGACTTCATGCCCTGAGAGCTAAATCTGACTAAAGAAACTATTTAAATATGTTTCTTTTGTTACTGTTTTTCTAAGAAAACCACTGCAGACCCTGCCACATGCTCAGGTGCCATATCCCCTGATTTATTCCTGAGGTTCCTGCCCACCTAACCCCTGGGGACCCTGCAGTGGCAGTGAGCTGAAAATATGATTGAGGGGCAAAGGCCCTGGGTCCAGATTCTGGTTCCCACATAAGATGAGGTCTTGGGCAGCTCAGCCTCTCCAGAATTCTATTTCTTCCTCTTTTAAAAATAAAAGTTTATGTCACTCTTGGCTGAGAAAACATTAAGACCTTTCAAGTATTTAGTATTGTTAGTAGTAATACCTTGCTGTAAAGTCAAGTTTTCTCACTTGGCATTTCCCACCTCATGGTACAGCAAGAGAACCCAGAGAACAGAGAAATCACTAATTAAATGTTGCCACAACCACTTTTTCTCTAGAAATACTGCTCTCCTCTGGGTATTTTGGGCACTTTTTAGGCTTAAAAAAAAAATACTATGAAAATGCACTCACCATTTGTGTTGGTTATTCCAACATGAAGATCAGACCTTCCGTCATACTCTCTGAAAGAAATAAGTTTTTTTTTCCTTGCTTGCATATGTCTAGCACAAAGAATTGGTACTAAAAAAGGAGGAGAGTGATGGGTCTCCTCTCTTGGCTGGTGCCAGACTTGCCATCAGTGTCCAGGGTAGTGGAAGTCTGTTTCAAAGCTGATTAAGCCAAGAATTAATTTGAGATATATAATATCCCCCTGCCCCTGACCTGGATTTTCTTGCTCTCCCATCCCCATTACTAAGGGTAAATATGCTAGAAGACTGCTAGAGCAGAAAACATAGTATTGGCTCCAAGGGCAGAGGGACCACCCGGAGGTCATTCATTGAAGAAGCCCCTTATTCTTTCCTCCTTGTATGTGAGGTGACAGCCTGTTCCTCAGGCTAACATGGATGAAAGGACCCTGAATGCATCTCAGTGGACCTCTACCCATTTTGGTCTTGCAGTCTATAACCATATCTATTTTTCTTAGAAATAGTTTTCCTCTGACTGGACAGCCCTTGTCTCCTGAAACTATTCTTTACCTGAGACTGTGTATTAGATGTATAAGACCATATAATTTAACCTTCATATGTAGCCCTAGACCATCACTTAATAGCCCTGGGACATGGAGCAAGTCACATACTCTCTGTGATCTATTTCCTCATCTATAAAATAGGAATATCGTAAGTCTTCTAGCAAGCTGGTTTTAAAAATAAACTGTCTATTGAGTGCCTGCCACATGAGGTGTCGAGTAAATCAGAGGTTACTTTTAAATATAACGCTCCTTCATTAGACCACGGGTCCAGATATGTGGTTCCTCATTAAAGCAAGTAGTTAATAGGTTTTAAAAATGACCAAGGACACAAATTGCTGCTCCACCTTCTTCAGAGTAATTCCCCTCCCAGGCCATCTTGTTGGAGCCACTTTGAGTTTTTGAGAAAAAAAAAACAAAAAACCCTGTGGGTTTAGAGGGTGAGAATGAAGCTGGGAAAAATAGGAACAGTCTTGGGTAGCTAATGACTGTTCTTGTAGCCAGGGCTGCACCTGCTGCACCCACTATGTATGCTACCCCAAGATTGCTTCCCGAGTGCATCGCTGCACTTGCTTTCCTGCCTAAATTCTAGGCATTTCCTTCCTCCCGCCTTCAGTTATTTATCAGTCATGAAACAGATGTTTATCAGGTGTCAACTATGGGCCTGTTTGAAGTGAAGGGCTAGTGACACAGCAGGAAATAAGGCCAGGTCTTTGCCCTTACAGAGTTTTCACGCTTCCAGAGAAGACTTTTTACCTTTAGTTTAATGAGGTTTTAGTAGTTTGGTAAGTGCTGTGAAGGGAAAAAATATAAATATAGAATGTTATGGAAGCATGTGATAGGGACAGGGCCACCCTTCTCCTATGACACCTTCATACAAATTAAGAAAAGATACCCCTTCTTTTTGCAGGTACAGCTTTCCCCAGGCGATTGGCTTGATGAATGGAGTGCAGACTTGAGTTTCAGTACTCACCACCACCTTGGCCAGGTGCCTTTGTGTGGCCCACAACCTGCATAACTATGTAGCAGCCCTGCGGGATCCTAACCTAACTAGAGCAGAGCCTCAGTGGTTCCTTTGGGTCACTGCTGATTCTCTCTTATGAAATAGATGAAATTGTGTCAAGGTAAATTGTGGGAGCCAGTCCTGAGAGTTTGGAAATTGGATGAGAAAGGAGGAAATAGTTTGGAACTTGGCCTTACAGGGTCTGGTGGGCAGGGGGCTACTTAAAGATTCTGCAGATCCTGGTTAAGGGAATGGAAGAATGCCAAAACACATGACTTGTTTCAGCACCACCATCTCCCTCCCACTGAAGCCAAGGGAGACCAGGCCCATCAGTATCACCACATTATATATGTATTAGGGGCCAACCTGAAAGCCTCATGTCTTCTTTTTTTTTTTTTTTTTTTTTTTTTTTTTTTTTTTTTAGCATAAGGCTGGGGCTTGTTCACTGTGACATCCCTAGCATTTCCCACACAGAGTTGCTCAGTATGGGTTTGTTGAATGAACCATATTAAGGCAAATTCTGAATTTTAACCACATTATTCAAAAGCTTTTGGAATCCAACCAGTTACTAATTCCAAGTTAGCATGAATGAGGGGCCCTTATAAAACAGTTTAGTGCAACACCTTTTACACACTTTGTTTCATTTCAGCCTCATCGGGATGTGAAGGAAATCAATTAAGGAAGTTAGCAGGAAAGTGAATAGTCTAATTTTCTCATCCCAAGCAATCTTGAGGGCACAGGGGGTTGAGAGGGTAGATTTCAAGGAGTTCTTGGCATTAGATGGTGACGATGCACATGGACGTGCCATTATCCAGTCGCATCTATGCTCTTACAACCTGGCTTGTATAGGGCCAGTTCCATTTGTAAACCCCACAAGAACTCTAAGGAGACACAGTCCTTTTTTTTAACTTCTGAAATCTTAAAGCCAGGTGGCATCTATAATTGAGATAGACCAGCTCTAGTCTTCAGTTTAACTCACCTCCATGCAAATAATCTGTAAGTGGTCGTTCTTCAGGCTCTACATTGTCCCTGTTTGTCACCGAAATTACAAACTTAACTCGCAATAAAGGTATTATTTTGATAACATTAGCTGCTGCATCATTTTCCCAATTAGCCTCTTAGCTCAAAATCCGTGGGGGGGGGGGGAACCTCCAGGTTATAGATTTTTCTCCCTTAAAGTTGTACAAAGCAGGTTTGACCTTCATATATCTTTGTACTTACTGCTCCTGGAGAGTATTCATACCATCTATTTTTATGAAACGAATAGGCCTACATTTTAGAATTTAAAGCTAAAATACTGGAAAGATTATCCACCAAACCTCACACTGTAAAAGGTTTTAATAACTACAACACAGAAGGAAATGTTTGTACAATTCAATATAATGTTTAAAAACACGGTACCTAAGAAACGTCCCTTGAGTTGGTCTGAGGAGGAATGAACATTTTTCTTGATGTCCATTGGTAAACGGATTGGAGATGCTAACAGGTGCTTCCTCCAGCTTCCTCGAGCCCACTTCCTGCCGGCAGAGGGGGCAGCATTGGGGCACACTGAAGCTGTAGATGTATTTCCTACAGTGGTTGAATTTAATTAAAGGTTTTCCAACCTCTGCGTACTGCATGGCTTTCCCCTCCTGGGCAAGCAGGGGCGCTTTCCTGTGACTTCCTTTTCCTTATTGCACAGATAGCAAATGCACACAGCCGGAGTAACCTGATCAACAGTGATGTCATTGTGATTGACGGTTTTAAAAGCCAAACCCCATAGGATTAACCAGTAACCAGTCCTACCCATAAACTGGTGTCCTAAAGAGCTTTCATTTTCATTTTCAGTTGTACTTGCTTACAAAATTTCTTTCTAGCCTTTGTACATTTTGAACTGTTGGCAGCCAGCTCCTACTCATCCTTTAAAGCTCTACCTGTTTGTGAAACCTTTCTCCACTTGCTGCAGCATTCCGTTGCGCTGGCAGCCCTGGATTCATGTTTCTACCAGAGCTGTGTTCTTTAATCTGTGGGCTTTTAGTAGTTAGGCACCCACATTTTTGTGTTTCTAGAAAAGGTTATATCGTTTTGGTTTTGAATAAATAAATCCTTATTTCGAGGCTTTTTTTTTTATGTTTTATATTGTAGAAGTAATCTTACTTGTGCCGTTTACAAGAGATACAGTTTAGATATAAAAATATCAGGTAAGTTGAAAATAAAAGGATGGGAAAAGATATACCTAATGCAAACATTATCTGAAAGAAAACTGATGTGATTATATTAATGTTAGACAAATTCCCCTTAAAAAAGAATTTCTAGACATTTTATAGTAGCACTCTCTGAAACATCTCTTATAGATATGTCTTTGCATAGTGTACTACAGGCACCATAATGTAGTCAACACAGTCTTCACTGCAAACAGTACCCCAATGCAATGAACAACTAACATTCTTAGAAATGGCTTTGGTTTACACCACTTTACATAGTGTATTATGTGCACAATAGTGAGGCAATAAGGTCTTTCACTGATACAACACTGTCCTGATTCACATGTGCAACTAGCACAAAGAGGGATATTGCTTAGTCATGATGTGTTGACAAAATAAGAGCATGATTTAAATTTGTTTGAACCTATGAACATAGCTTCAAAATACATAAATCAAATGTTGACCAAACAAAAGAATAGACAATTCCACAGTGGGATTACACTAGCAATCAAAAGAAATCAATAAGAAAAAGATAATCCTCAGTGGTTGGGTAATTAAGCAGCACACTTCTAAATAACTTATGAGTGAAAGAATAAATAACAATGAAAATCAGAAAATATTTTGAACCCAATGGTAAGGAAAACATGACATAAAAACTTGTGGATACAACTAAAAAGTGCTTAGAAGGAAAATTATAGCTTTAAATACTTTAAAAAGCAGAATGCTTGAATGTTAGTGATCTAAACTTCCTTCTCAAGGTGCTAGAAACAAGCAATTTGAATTCAATCATAGAAACAAAATAAAGAGCAAAAGTCAATGAAATATAAAACACATGTACAATAAAGGAAATGGACAAAGCCAAAGTAAACTGCAAGCTGAGGTGGTTTTAGTGGCAAATTCTTCCAAACATTTAAGAAAAATATTTCTATTACACAGGCTTTTCCAGAGAATAGAAAAGAGGGAAGACTTCCAAACTCATTTTATGCATATCTCAGATACCTAAAGCTGACATGGAGATTACAAGGAAGGAGTACTATCTCATGAACAAGGATGCAAAAATCCTCAACACAATGCTAACAAATAGAATCTAATGCTCTATAGAAAGAATAATATATCATGCTAATGGGGTATATCTGAGGAATTTAAGATTGACTTAACATTTAAAAAAATCAACACTAACAGAATAAAGGATAAAACAATACAGTCGTCTCAATAGCTAGGACAAAAATTTGGTTTAAAAAAGACTCATGATAAAAAAAAAACTAAGAAAACTTGGCAGAGAAAGAGACAATTTGATAATGGATAGCTTCAAAAAGTGCTAACATTTTAATGGTGAAATATTAAATAATTTTCCTGATTTCAGGAACAAGACAAGGATATCCATGATTAGCACATTAAGGTTACACTGAAGGTTCTCAGTAGTGCAATAAGGCAAGAAAAAAGCTATAAAGATTGCTAATGTCATGATCGCGTGTGTAGAAAATCTAAAATAAACGATTAGAATTAATACATTAATTTAGCAAGGAACAAGCAACAAACAGGACATTTAAAAATAGTTAAAATAGCATAAAGATAAAAAAAATAGCATAAGAACCCAATCTAGATACCTAGGAATAAATTAAGAAAACACATTTTCCAATATATATTCTAAATTTCTGAGAAATTTCGAAAACTCTAAGTAATGGGAACTCTATACTGTGCTCATTCATTGGAAGAGTCAGTATTTTTATAGCAAAGTAAAAGAACATATAGCTATATATAACATGCATGCATCTCACAGATATAATGTTGGTGAAAAGAAGATAGACAAAAGGGTACATACTGAATTATTTATATCAAGATCAAAAACAAAACTAATTTGTGATGACAGGTGAGAATAAGCAGTTATCTTTGGGAAATTAATTGTGAAGGGGCATAAGGGGGCCTTCTGGGGTTTGATAATGTTCTTTGATCTAGGTGATTTCATGAGTGTATACATTTGTAAAAATTCATACAGGCATGTGTTTTGTGCACTTATTACTTTAGTCTATTATAGCTCAATATTTAAAATTTAAAAAAATAACAATTTAAAAAGCGATGGAAAACCACTGATAGTTAAAGGAAGTTAATGACATCTGATTTATGTTTTAAAAATGGGTTATACGTGACAACAGACTAGTAGAGGGCAGGAGCAGAAGCTAGAAGAGCAGTTAAAAGGCCATTGCATGACCCCAGGCAAGGAGTGATGGTTGCTTAGACTAGAACTATGAAGGTGGAAATGGAGAGAAAAGGATGCATTGAAGAGCAGGATCTGCAGGATATAAAGAACCAGAGGAGAGTGTCACTAATATATTTTTGGGGTTCCACCACAGGAAATGGAAGACCAACAGCACAGGAATACCAGGAAAGAAAATGACTAAGTTTGGGATGGGAGTGGAGATTTTGCAAAAGAGTAATTGAGAGCGAACTAAGGAATTCCTTACTTGGGAGACGAAGTGTGGAGGCAACAGTTGAGGTAGGGCCTGAGAAAGGGGTCCAGGGAATGTAAATTTGGATATAGGTAGAAATATTTAGGTTTCAGGCGCGCAGAGAAGAGGCGGGAGCTTAGCCTCGGGAGAGGTGAGGAGATTCTAGGGACACGAAGGTCGCTAAGCAATGCTCTTGGAGATGGGAACAGACACAGAGAAACCAGCGAGCCAGGCCCCGCCCAAGAGGCTTGGAAATGAGAGACAAGGAGTGAGAAAATTGGGGGTCGGCTTTGCCTCACCACCGACGGAACCAATTGTGACGGCGGCGAGGTTTCCGGCCGGCGCTACAAAGGTGTCACACGGAAGGGGCGGTGTGCGCCGGCGTGACGCGGACGCGTGGGAGGGGCAGGGCCAGACCCAGGCGCCCACCGCAAGAGCGAGAGGCTGCGGCGCGACTACGGCCCTCCAGCCCGACCACCATGAGCACCAAGCAGATCACTTGCAGGTCAGTGCTCGGTGAGGTCCAGGAGCGCCGGGCCACCTGGGACCCCTCCCCTGGGCCCTGGGTGGCGGGTTCGCCCCAGTCCGCCGCGAGGGAAACTGAGGTTGAAACGGATTTGTGGAAAGATGCTCAGCTGTTTATGGTCCGGCTTTTCAAGGCAGAGCTGGCGCTGCGGCCGGAGCCGGAGCCCCGGTGGATGCGTGGCCGTGTCTCTTAGGCGAGACCCGGGATGAGGCCATCGCGGGAGCTGTCCCGCGAGTTTGAAGCGTGACCCTTGTTGGCTGGAAGGACGTGCTAGCCAGGGCCGTGCAGGGTGCTGGGGCCCTGGGAGAAGGGCTCTTGGAACTTACAGTTTATCTGGAAACGGATATTTGGATTTGAGTAACGGAACACTAAGAGGTCCTTTACAAATGGAGATGCCACACAGGAGTAGATTTTTAATAGATGATAAGGGCCTCAAAGAAGCTAAGGCCCCGAAAGCGGCCTTCGTTTCCTGAGAGTTTGAAGAACACCCAAGCAACCTAAACTTACAGAGAATTAGCAAGTAAGCGTTGTTGTGCGGAAAATGATAACGTCAGGTAGGATTTACTGAAAGTTTAAGTCCCTTGTATTTCCAAGTCCTTCATATTCATTGTTTCTGGACATCACAGTAAAACTATTAGGCATAGAATTCACATTTTACAGTGGAGGTAACAGACTTTAAGAGATTAAATGATACTCTTATTGAGATACCCATTTACCTGAAGAATACAATGGTAATGAATGGATGGTTGTACAAAATTCAGAACCGGATGTCTACACTGTTACTGCTCCTGTGAAATAGAAATAGCTTAGTTGTATAACACCCTCATTCCTTATGTAGCTTGTGGCTTTACAGTATTAGAATCCCTAGTCTTTTTGAACTGATACTTGGAAAGCACAAATTTTATTTTAATGATCGGTTTTAGTAAAATTTGTGTGGGAAGCATTGCTTTAAAAAAACTAATTGTTAGTTTATTTAAGTATCATATTATTTCTCTTTATTAGTATGAATATTTTAATGGTAAAAAGTTTTCCATTAGCATTAGTGTATATTAACAGTTCAATCGATTTATCCAAGGTCCATGTGGCTTATGTTAAGCAGTTTTCAGAAATTTGCATTTCTTGTTTATAGGAAAGACTTGTAGTAGGTACTTGTACTAAAAGATATTTTGTGAAGACGTTTGTTTATTTGTTTAAATTTTCCAGTTAAAATTAAAAGGCCTTTCAGAGTAAGAGGTAATCAGCATTTATTTGAGATTTGAAAAGAATGCTATTTGGGAAACACCGATTAAGGCAGAAACCCAAATAGTGTTTCTATTAGGAAACAAAGGCAAAGGATATTAAGGAGAAAGGGAGGGAGGAAGAATTACATCAGTAGAAGGAAGGCATTTCTGTCGATGCAAATAAGCTAACAGTGATGCTAATTCTAAATGTTTTTAATTTTAAGTGTGGTAGTCATCTGCTTTCTTGTTATGGTTGCAGACAGTTCTTTGGAGCACGATGTTGCTTTAGACCCAGTAAAGGTTATTTTGCCCAGTTTTAACATTACAGAGGCTTGAGGCAAAAGTCGTGCAAGGCAATTCTTCTGGAATGGCAGCTCCTACTGTATTTTAAAATGGCGCGCGAGCTCGCGCGCTCTCTCTCTCTCTCTCTCTCTCTCTCTCTCTCTCCCTCTCCCTCTCCCTCTCCCCCTCCCCCTCTCCCTCTCCACACACACACACACACACACACACCCACACACGTATATATAATTTTTTTCACCTCTTTTGGAGCAATTTCTTAGTCATTGTAGACTGTTGTACGTTCTGGCTACTGCTCCTAAGATGGGTCCACAAAGCACATTTATATAATGCTTTATAATTGAATGTCAACTCTGTGTAGTATCTAATTTTTAAGAAGACTTGAGAATTAACATCTAAGTGCAGGAAGAAGAACTTAAATCAGCATCATCTTGGTTATTTCCTTCTGTACCATGAGATGGCCTGACCTGAAAGTTTTATTCTGTTTCCAAAACAGGAGCACCCTGCAGGATGTTGTTGCATGTAAACTAAGAGTAGGTTGGAATGTTGGAAAGAGGTTACTTCTGTTTAAGTACTAACTGATTTTTGTGAGGGGCTTACAATTTACTGGGTGCTCTTTAAATTGCTCTACCAGCCACACTACTTATAATCCAGCAACCAGGACTATCTACAGATCGTGAAACTGAGCCTCAGCATTGAAGTGATTGTCATGTCATTTAGCTTCCAAGTGGCAGATCTGTGGCACCAGAATCAATTTTTTATAGACTGTATGGCCTCCAAATAAGTTTGAGAAATGCTAAATGAAAGTTTTTTTGCTGTGGGAATTTTCAACGCTTTTAATATGCTCATGTGAAAGGAAAACGTACAAAAACACATAGAAAGTACAAGAAGTTCACTTGTAAGGGAGTGTGAAGGACTCGGTTCTCATATAGACTGTCTGGCCAAAGAAAAACAGAGCACATATTTAAATTTTAAAAAACTGCAATATTACCAAGAGTTTACATTAATGTGTTCATAATGGGAAAGCTTTTCTCACTTTATTATTCACTAAAGTCTTATCTCCAGACATTAGTAACTTTTAGGAAATATTCAAGGTATGATTTATTTTGGGCACCAGACTTAAAATAGGTTTTATTAGTTTATGTCAGGGGGCAAAGTGTTTTTGGTTTGTTGACTTTGGAATATGATTGTACATTCTTATTCTAAATGGCATCAGGATAAAGTCTTAGTTTTGTTTCCATTCTGATGCACATTATGTCTCTCCAAGAGATGGATTTGAAATATTAGGATTCCTAACTTAATGACAAAGACACTGTATATGTTTATTGCCCGGAATAGCAAGAAGACAGCTTACACAGTTGTCCTGTCAGCTGTACTGATTTCTTGACATGCCACTCAATCCGGAATCTTAATCTGGGGATCATTTTTGCTAATTCTTCTTCCTAACCATCTCTTTATGTCTTCCAATATGTTTTCAAAGCCCTGGTGAAGGACTTTATTATAGTTTGGTAACCAGTTTCTTTTTCCTCCTCCTCATGTGATAGACATCCCTTCATCCTATTACTTAGTAGAAGACCCAGAATTTCAGTTTACTGAGAGAGTCAAGCCTAGAAAGTTACAAAACAAGTTTACACCCTGAACGTGTCCAATCTTGTCTGATCTCAGAAGCTAAGCAGGATTGGGCCTGGTTAGTACTTGGATAGGAGACCACCTTAGAATACCAGGTGCAGTAGGTGTTTTAAAAAGAAAAAAAAAAAAAAGGAAAGTTACAAAACATGGAGCACCTTGTCAGCCAGTAAGTGATAGGAAGATCTTAAGCTCCAGAATTGGGTAGTTCTGGATTCTGATCCTGATACCGCCTTTGCCACAATTTCCTCGTCTGTAAAATAGGGGTGAAACCTACCCAGCAGGGTTGGTTAAGAGATTAGATAATAAAACAAACCATCTTGGATTATTTACGATGTGTTAGGATAAGCACTTACATGCATTTTCTCAGTTAACCCTCACAGTAGTTTATCACAACAGTCTATGAAGTACAGTTAATGATAATCGTAATTCAAATGGGGAAACTGAGAGTTGGAAATTTTAATAATTTGCTCAAGGTCACATAGGGAGCTTTCTGACCTCAAAGTCTTTACTTAACCACTACACTATACTTTATTTCACCCCCACCTCTAGTACATCTATTTCAGGCCTACCATTATGCCTAGAATTAGCTCCCTTCCCACCTGATGGATCTGTTCTCACAAGCAGTACAGCCAGAAATGTTAATTAAGCCTATGAAAAAATGTGGGAAAATGTAAAGGAAGGTGACACAGAGAATGCACATTACCCATATACTTGGAGATGATTGCAAAAGCATTTTGCTAGAGGCAGACACTGTTGAAAGGCCTGCAATAAACCAGATTAATTCTGTTTGTCTCAGCCACAGCCAGAGCTCCTGGCAGTTCTGTGGCCAGTAGTGAACCTGATAGCCTTTGCAACATATAATAGCTATACTGTCTGAAACAGCCTGGGTCACCTAGAATAACAGACCCCTTTGGAGTGCCCTCTAGAAAGAATCTCCCTTCTCTGAGTCTCTAGCTATGTGCTTCCCCTCTCATTCTACCCTCCACCCCAATTCATGTCTCATTCTTCCGAACGAAGATATAAGGAATGGTTTGGCTATCAGGAAAAGGGAACAGTTAGAAATTACTACAAGGTGCAATATGAAAGAGACCTGGATTAAGCTTAGTATAACATTGATGGAGTGGAATGGCTATAAGCAGTTGATAAAGATGCCCGAAAGGTTAGGCAGGGTGTGCTCAAGGTAGTTTTGTGTTTGTCACTAGGGAGTGGAAATAGTGACATATGCTACAGAAATAAAACTGCTGGCTTCACCTCTTATAATAACACTGTTTCACACTCACTTTTCTTGAAAGCAGTGGTTGTGGTCTAGAAGTTTTTTTGAACCTCTTTAAATCTGAACTCAGTCACTCACAGAAATAAAATGGCTTGTACAGAGTCACTAGCTTATAAGTGGCAAAACTAGAAGCTCTGCTTGGTGGTTAAATATTTTTCTTAACGGGAAAGATAATTAGTGAATGCAGTTTGGAAGGCAAGTTTTCTGAATGACTTATGGGAAGTGGTGATAGAATTATAGAAGGCATCCTTGTAGGATGCTAAAAATCTTTCCTCTTGCATGCCTGGTTAACAGATAGTATCTGGTAGAGGACTTCTGGTCGTCTCCTACCATGGTTTTTTCAGAAAATCTTGTCTAGTTTCTCCAAAAGAAACCATTAATTATTTGTTAGGTCTCACTTTATGAAACTGTTTATATAGCCACTTTGAACCTATTCTTTTTCAGTATTTATGAGTTTACTAATCTTGATACCTCTTTGTCATTTCAGACATTGGCTCTTGGCACTGAAATTTAAAAAATTTTTTTGCTTTTATACTTTCAAAGATCAAAAATTACCATATTCGAGGACGATTGAAATAGTGTTGCAATCTTCAGTAGTATTTTCCAGAAAGAATTATTAAACTGT
Organism: Macroglossus sobrinus; assembly: GCA_004027375.1. Taxonomy (NCBI): domain Eukaryota; kingdom Metazoa; phylum Chordata; class Mammalia; order Chiroptera; family Pteropodidae; genus Macroglossus; species Macroglossus sobrinus. Next base: position 132,405 of record PVKZ01001066.1, on the reverse strand, counting down.
TTAGAAGTATAATACACTTTTGTGTCCAGGATCCCCAAGACCACCCATACATCCAGAGATTGGCTAGAAAGACACACAGGACTCAGCATATAATTATACTCAAGGCTAAGATGTATTTCAGTGATGTAGAAAGGAATCACAGCTGGATCACAAGGAAAAAAGGCACAGACAGCATCTGGAGGAATCTATATGCAGGCTTTCTGTCTTCACTCCCTCCCATATAGGGTCACACAGCACACTGCTCCCATTAGCAAAAAGGCAGCAACATGTGCCCAGGTGAGTTCATTAGAGAGTCATTGCCCAGGCTGGTCAACCTCTACCAGACTTGTGGAAGGAAAGCAGATGTTCAGCATAAACCATGTTGCACAGTTAAAGCACAATGAGCCAGTCTTATCACTTAGGGAAATTTTAAATCAGTGTAGAGAACTGTTTAATAGCCAAGTGGCAGATGCTAGGGCAGGGTCCAGCCTTGTAAGCAGGCCTCTAAGGATAGCAGGCTCTGACCTGCTGTGTTAACTCTTTTCTACACACTTAAAAATCACACTTGTTTTTGTGAATAACAAGATCTCTTTGGTATAGGTCTTTTTTTAAAAGTTCCTCTTAAGTTTCTTTAAAAATTTTTTTTTGTTGTTTTTCAGTTACAGTTGACATACAATATTATATTAGTTTCAGTTGTACAATATAGTAATTAGACATTTATATACCTTACAAAGTGATTACCCTGATAAGTATAGTACACATCTAACACCATACATAGTTATTACAGTACTATTGACTGTACTCCTTATGCTGTAATTGTATTCAATGACTGTTTTTATAACTGCTTTTTTGTACTTTTTTAAAAAAAATTTTGTTAAGCATTTGCACTAAACTGATGACAAATGCTGTGGAGCAAGATTTCAAATGCCCTTTTTTTGGATTTCTTAATCCCTCACCTTTTGTCACCCATTCACTCACCCCCTCCCATCAAGCATCCATCAGTTTGTTTTTTGTCTGTTTGTTTTGTTTATTTTTTAGATTCTGCATATGAAATCATATGGTATTTGTCTTTCTCTGACTTATTTCACTTAGCATAATACTCTCTAGGTCCATCCATGTTGTCATTAATGACAAGATTTCATTCTTTTTTATGGCTAATATTCTAGTGTATATATGTACCACATCTTCTTTATCCATTTGTCTAATGATGGGTACTTAGGTTGCTTCCATTTCTTACATTATTATAAACAATGCTGCAGTGAACATAGGGGTGTGTATATCTTTTTGAATTGTGTTTTGGATTTCTTCGGATAAATACCTCGAAGTAGAATTGTTGGGTAATATGGTAGTTCTATTTTTAATTTTTTTGAGGAACCTCCTTATTGTTTTCTGTAGTGGCTGTACCAGTTTATAATCCCACGAGCAGTGCATGAGGATTCCCTTTTCTCCACATCCTCACCAACATTTGTTTTTGATTTATTGATAGCCATTCTAACAGGTATGAGGTGATATCTCATTGTGGTTTTAGTTTGCATTTCTCTGAGGATTAGTTATGTTGAGCATCTTTTTTTATGTCTTGTGGCCATCTGTATGTCCTCTTTGGATGTCTGTTCACATTCTCAGCTCATTTTTTTTTTTTATCAGATTGGGTTTTTTTTTTTTTTTTGATGAGTTGTATGAGTTCCTTATATTTTTTGGATATTAACCCCTTATTGGATAAATCATTTGAGATTTTTCTTGTTTCTTGAAAGAGGCCTATATTACTATGAGTTTCTCTCCTAGACCGCTTTGGCTATTTCCACAGATTTTGGGTCATTTTGTTCTCATTTTCATTTGTCTCAAGGTATACTTATTTCCTTGATCTCGTTAACTCATTCATTGTTTAGTAGCTTGTCATTTACCTTGCATGTGTTTTTCCATTTTTTTCTTCTAATTGATTGCTAGGTTTATCTCGATGTGATCAGAAAAGATGCTTGATGTGATTTCAATTTTCTTAAATTTGTTGAGACTCGCTTTGTAGCCTAACAGGTGGTCTTTCCTGGAAGATGTTACATGTGCACTTGAAAAAAATGTATATGCTGTTGCTTTTGGATGAAATGTCCTTAAAAAGCCAATTAAATCTAGTAGGTCTAATGTTATTTAAGGCTGCTGTTTTCTTGTTGATTTTCTGTCGGAGTGATTTAGTTATTGATGACAATGGGATGTTGAAATTTCCTGCTGTTCTGTATTAACGTTGCTCTCTTATGTTTGTCAATATTTGCTTTATATATGTAGGTGCTTCTAAGTTGGGTGGGTAAATGTTTACAAGAGTTGTATCCTCTTATTGAATTGATCCCCTTATTGTTATGAAATTTTCTTCTTTGTCTCTTGTTCCAGTTTTTGTTTTAAAGTCTATTTTATCTGATATAAGTATTGATACCCCAGCCTTTTTTTTCCTTGCCATTTGCATGAGATATCTTTTCCATCCCTTTACTTTCAGTCTGTATCTATTGATCTGAAGTGGTTCTGTTGGTAGACAGCATGTGTATTGGTCTTGTTTTTATATCTATTCAGCCACCCTGTGTCTTTTGAGTGGGTATTTAATACATTTACATTTAAAGTAAATTACTGACAGGTATGTAGTGATTGCCATTTTTATAATTGTTTTCTGATTGTTTTTGTAGTTCTTCTCTGTTCCTTTCTTATTCTCTTGCTCTCTTATATTTATGGCTTTCTATAGTATTATGTTTGGATTTTTTTCTTTTTCTTTTTTTATATGTATCTTGTAGATTTTTGGTTTGTGGTTACCATGTGCTTCATAGATACCAAGCTATGTTTATAACAGTCTATTTTTAAGTCAATGGTCACTGAAGTTCAGACACATTCTAAAATCACTACAATTTTTACTCACCCCCTCCATGTTTATGTTTAGTCATTTTTTTTACTATTTTTGTACATATGTATTTGTGTGTATGTCTTAATTTATTATTGTAATTACATATGACCTTCCTACTTTTGCTGTTTAACCTTTATACTATCTTCATAGTTGGTCAATCTGTTGTTTTTAAGTTTTTACCTTAGTGAGAATTTCTTTTCTATAATTTCTTACCCATATTTTTTTATCTCATCTTCTTAAATTTCTTTAACATTTCTTAAAATAGTAATTTAGTAGTGATGAACTCCCTTAGCTTTTTCTTGTCTGGAAAACTCTTGATCTCACCTTTAATTCTAAAATACTGCTTTGCTAAATAATCTTGGTTGTAGGTCTTTGCCTTTTATCACTTTGAATATTTTATGCCAGTCCCTTCTGGCTTTCAAAGTTTCTGTTGAGTAATCATCTGACAATCTTATGGGAGTCCCCTTATGTATAACTAATTGCTTTTCCCCTGTTACTTTTAAGATTCTCTGTCTTTAACCTTGGTATTTTATTTATTACTTTATTCATTACTTTATTTATTTGTTTGTTTGTTCATTGTAGTGACATTCGTTAACAAAATCCAGTAATTTTCAAGTGTGCAATTCAACAGGCATATGTTTGTATGTATGTACGTACGCACGTATGTATATATATTGCATTGTGTGTACACTTTCAGTTAGATTTCTTTCTGTCACTGCATATTTGACCCCTTTTACCCCATCTCCCTTCCTGTTCCTCCCTACCCTCTGGTAACCACTAGTCTATTGTCCATGTCCATGAGTCTCTGTTTGTCTTGTTTGTTGCTTTTAGGTTTATATCCCCCACATAAATGATATGTGATTTTCAGCTTTTTCTGTCTAGCTTATTTCACTTAGCATGATTATCTCAAGGTCTATCCTTGTTGTCACAAATGCAGTATTTCATCTCTTCTTATGGTTGAGTAATATTTCATTGTATATGTGTACCACAGTTTCTTTATCCAATCATCTATCCAATCATTTGCTTCCATGTCCTGGCTACTGTTAATAATGCTGCTATGAACATCGGTGTGCAAATATCTTTTCAGATATGTGTTTTCAAGTCTTTAGGTTAAATACCCAGTAGAGGGACTGCTGGATCATAGGATAGATCAATTCTTAGTTTTTTGAGGAACCTCCATACAGTTTTCTATAGTGGCTACCCCATTTTGCAGTCCTACCAGCAGTGTATGAGAATTCCTTTTACTCTGCATCCTCTACAACACTTGTTATTACTGTCCTGTTGATCTGACACTGTCCCGTTGTAACAGATATAAGATGGTATCTCATTGTTAACCTTGGGCATTTGAATTATGATGTGTCTTGGTGTGGACTTCTTTGAGTTCATCTTTCTTGGGAGTCTCTGCTCTTCCTGGACCCGGGTGTCTATTTTCTTTGCCAGGCTAGGGAAGTTTTCAGTCATTAATTCTTCAAATAGCTTTCAATCTCATGTTCTCTGTCTTCTGGTCCCATATGATATCAATGTTAGTACATTTGTTGTCCCAGAGGTTCTGTTACCCAGTGGTCCTCAACCTTTTTGGCACCGGGACCAATGCTCCTATGAGAATCTAATGCCTGATGATGTGAGATGGAGTTGAGGCAGAGACGCTAGCATTGGGGAGTGGCTGCAAATATAGATGAAACTTCGCTCACTGGCCTGCTGCTCACCTCCTGCAGTGCTTCCCGGTTCCTAACAGGACACAGACTGGTACCAGTTTGCGACCCAGGGGTTGGTAACTCCTGCCTTAAACTATCTTCATTTTTTAAAAAATCCTTTTTCTTTTTGCTGTTTCAATTAGGTGTATTCTGCTACCTTGTCTTCCAGATTGCTGATTCTGTTTTCTGCTTCATCTAGTCTGTTAATTCTCTCTAATGTAGTTTTCATTTCAGTTATTTCTGAATGGTTCATTTCTGACTGGTTCATTTTTATGTTTTCTATTTTTTTGTTGAAGTTTTTTTTCTCACCAAGTTCATTTTTCTTCCCCTACTTCATTGAGCATCCTTATAACCAGCATTTTGAACTCTGTATCTGGTTGATTGTTTATTTCCATTTTGTTTAGTTATTTTTCTGGAGTTTTGTCCTGTTCTTTAATTTGGGACATGTTTGTCTCCCCCATTTTGATTGACTCGCCTTTATGTAGTAGGTGTCCTGTGGGGCCCAGTGGTACCATCTCCTTGGTCACTTGAGCCTGGTGCTCCAAGGTGTCCTTTGTATGGGTTGTGTGTGCTCTCCTGTTGTAGTTGAACCTTGATTGCTGTTGGCACATCTGTGGGTGGGGTTTATCCTCAGGCTGACTGGCTATGAGGGCTGGCCATGACTGCAGTGGACAAGCTGTTGTGTAGGGGCCAATTCCATGGAACAGGAGTCACTTTAGTGTGCTCTAGTGCCAGCCAGGTCCACCCTTCAGGTGTGTCATTTGTGGAGCTAGTTGGGTGGTGCTCTGGTGTGGTCTGAAGGTGGCCACCAGGTATGTTGGTTCTGAAGTCTCTTGGGAGGTGCTGTGGTGCAGGCCAATGTCTGTCATCACTTGGACCACCTACTAAGTGCTACAGTATGCTCTGTAGTTGGTTGACACTTGTGCTTAGAGGCACTTGGGAGGGGCTGTGCTTCGAAAAAAGGCCATTTTTGCTGGGCTTGGAACCCCAATATTGGCCACTGCTTATGCAAGGCTTGGGTCCACCTGATAGGAGTTAACAGTGCAAGTTGATAGCAGATACTACACTTGATCTTAGTCAAAAGGCCGAGAAGCGATTACAGTGCAAGTTGAGACTGGTTGCTGCTTATGCTGGGCTTGGGGCTGCTTAGCAAGAGTGAAGGGTACATCAAGGCCAGCCACTCACTGCCTGTTTGGGGTTTTTAGGCCTTTGAAAGAAATTAGGAAAGTCAATAGCACAAGCTGAGGGAGGCCAATTGTGTGGAAAAGCCACTGGAAGCAGCTCAGCCCTGGTACCTGAGTTGGGAGGGGGTGGGGTCTCAGGTAATCACCAGGACAGGGTATACAGTGTTAGTCTGGTTAATGGAGAGCACAGATTTGGCCTACAAAGGACAGTGATGCCTGCCAGCACTTCTGTCCCCAGAGGTAGCTGCCCTGATACTTGCTTTTCCAGCCTTCACCCTGAAGCTAGTCAGTTTAGTTCCTCCCTGTATGTCCCTGGCATTTTTTGAGTTGCTTCCTCTTTGCTGGGGCTTAGAGCAAATTTGTGAGCAAGGAAGTCAGTGTGTGGGCCCCTCAAGAGGAGAACCTAGGTCTCCAGCAGCCCTCCATGTCACTCAGACACAGTCTTTGCTGGTTCTTAAAGTCAACTGTTATTTGGATATCTCTTCTGGCACTTGAGTCCTCGGCTGGGCTCTCTCGCTCTTCAGGGGTGGGAGGTATCGCTGCAGCCAAGATATTGCTCCTGGTCTTTAACTGCCACACTGTGGGTATGGGGCCTGCCCTTTCTGCATCCCTACCCCTCCTACCAGTCTTGTGGCTTCTGTTTTATATCCTTAGTTATATAGGACTTGCATTCAGGTAGTCCTCAGGTAGTTCTCAATGATGATTGTTCTGTCATTTAGTTGTAATTTTGATGTGGTCGTGGGGGAAGAGGGGAGCACAGCATTTACCTCCATCTTGACTGATCTCCTCTTAAGTTTTTAACAAAGAATGCCCTTAGTTTGTTACACTGTGCTGTTTTTTTCCCTGTCTTCCTTGTTTCCCTCCTTCCTCCTACCCTTTTTTCCTTAGCCTACACCAGACTTATAGCAAATTACCAAACAGTCTCTGTTCTAGAGGAAGACCTCCAAGGGGCTGTTGCCTGGGAAAAGCCTAACTGATCACCTAATAAAGATTATAGGGAGATACCTCAATATGGTCACTTAAGTCACAGGGTCCAGAAATTTGCTTTCATTGGTGTACTTAGAGGTGGCTCATGCTAGCCAAACTCAGAAGAGACTGACATCAAAACTGAAATACCTTTTTATCATTTTTCTGGGAGAAAAGAAACTGTATGCTGGGGCTGGTCAACACTTTCTCTGTTTTTAGGGAGGTGAACAGGTGAAGAAAGTTAGATAAATGCTTGGAGAGCGAGGAGGGATGAGGGATGAAATCTCAGAGCCTCCAGCCAAGGTTCCCATGCCCATGGTAGGGTCTGAGGTAAATTGTCACTTGCATTGTCTAGTACTTTGGAAAGGACAGTCTGAGCCTCTTGGGCCTTCCTGACCTACCTTAGAAATCATTCCTGCGTTCTGTTGTCAAGACTTTCTCCATATAATTTGTTAGGTTCAGTGGCATTTAGTGATAATTCCAGATGTGCCTTCCTGAAGGTATTACCAGTCATTCTTCATTAGAGACTGATGTTCCTGACTGTGTTCATGAGCACTAGCTCTCTTGGGTCAGAGTCCCCAGATTGGGAAGCACCATACCATGTGGCTGCCACCAGTGAGTCTGGGGTTGGAGGAAAGAGAGTGCAATTTGGGCTGGAGGGGTGAGAAGCCTCCTTGGACCAGTCAGGGACTCACTCATGCTGGTCCATGAAGGAAGGTGGGTTATAGCAGTTCAGTGCAATGAAAGATGGAGTACAGTGTTTTGTACAGTGTCCAAAATATGGACAGTGTCCAAAATATGGACAAAGGCAGAATAACAGGAAAGTCAGTTTGGGTGGGAAAAAGGTCAGGGCTGAGAAGACCAGAGCTGGGGTCCCCTACCTAACAATTGGATATATAAGTCATTATACCTCTCTGAACCTCAGCTTTCCTATTTGCATCATAGGCATAATAATGATACTCCATAATAATGATACAATCCTAGAGTATTGTTAGAATTCAATGAAATAAAGAAGTGAAAGTGTTAGACAGTATTGATGGCACTGTTTATCAGCTCTTTTATATTTTTTTCTCATTTCATATATTTCCCATAATATACTTGCTGGGGTGTGGGAGTTGGAGGCTTCTTGCCCAAAAGCCTTCATTCAAGGGATATGTGAGTTATTCCTCTTCAAAATCATACAGGAAGTGGGGGAAAGGGGCAAACCAGATTGATCATGAGTTGGTAACATGAAAGTTGGTGCTGGGTTTATTCTGCCATTCTATTTTGTATACTTTAGAAACTTTCCATATATATATATATATATATATATTTAATAAAACATGGTTTACAGGTAAAAGTTTCTTTATGAAGCAACCTCCTTAAAGGCTTCTCATGTACACTTTCAGCCCTCTCCAGTCTGTCTTCTCTGTAGCTCAAGTGGCTTTTTCTGAAGACACCTGGGAAAAGGTGTGCTTAATAAGAGTAAACGATTTTCTTTATGACAGTACACTCGGAACCTTTCCTGTGCTGCTGTCTGTTGTAAATCTCTGAAAAAGACCATTCTGGTTTCCTAAGCTGACTTGATTGTGAGCCCTTTATTTCTTGTTTTGAGACACACTCATCAATATTTCAACTAACACTAGGGTATCTTGGAGCACAGAGTAACAGCACTCGTCTCTCAGCAAACCTGTCCTTACTCCCTTATTACGTCCCGCTTTTCTGCCCTTTTTTTTTTTTTTTTTGCTGTCCTGTTCTGGCACATACTCCTCACACCCACTGGCATTCCCCTCCATTTTGCAGGCTCTACTTGGGCATGATCTCTATGGGGATGTTGCCTCCTTTTGCCCTACAGGAGTCACTCAGCACTTTATATATTGTGATAAGGCATACATAGGTCACTCTTGTAACTAACTGTTGGTTTAGTTGTCACTGTATTTTTTTTTACTAGATTTTAATGAAGAGTTGAACTTTTGGGGGTACCTACTGTGTGATAGATAATGTACTGAGCATTTTCTCTATATTCTTAACCATACCCTCACCATTATTGGATAATATTTATAATCTTTTAAAACTAAAACAACCATTTACTATTATAAAATCAATATATGGTCATGGTAGAAATGGTAGAAAGCACAGATCAGCAAAAATAAGGAAATGAAAATACCACTGTTAACATGCTATTAAATAACTGTCGAGATTTTTTTAGTATGTATATGTGTATATATTTTTAAAATTTTTACCAAAATGAGAGTATACAGTATGTGCTCTTAAAAATATTTTAATTGTGGTAAAATATACATAACAAATTTATTATCTTAGCCATTTTTAAGTGGTTAGTTCATTAGCATTAAGCAAATTCAAGATGTTGTGCAACCATCACCACCATCCATCTCCAGAACTCTTTTCATCGTCCCCAACTGAAATTCTGTTCCCATTAAACACTAACTCCCCTTTTCCCTCCTCCAGCCTCTGACAACCACTTTTCTGCTTTCTGTCTCTATTAGGGCCCTCACATATGTGGAATCATATTGTTTTTGTCTTTTTTTATGACTGGCTTATTTCATTTAATGTAATATCCTCAAGGTTCATCCATCCATGTTGTAGCATGTGTCAGAATTTCCTTTTTAATTTGAAGTAATATTTCATAGTATAGATACACCACATTTTGTCTATTCATTTATCCATTTATGGACATTTGGGTTGTTTCTACCTTTTGGCTATTGTGAATAATGCTGCTATGAACATGGGTGTACAATTACTTGAGTTCTTTTTCCGTTCTTTTGTGTATGTACCCAAAAGTGAAATTGCTGGATCACATGGTAATTCTGTTTTTAATTTTTTGAGGAACTGGTATAGTTTTCCATGATGGCTCTACCATTTTACTATATATGCTTCCTCCCCCCTCCCACTCTTTAATTCCCCCTGACCTACTGATGTTGCCATCTCCCCTTAAGAACTGGATCTCTGAAGGTGGGGCATATCCTCCTACACGCTCACGGTGTGCACCTGAGGCCTGGTGCACCCAGGGCCTGGCACACCTGGGTTGTGGTCTGTGGCTCCACCTAGGGCACAAACCCAGGACCTTCTGCATGTAAAGCAGACATGCTAACCACTACACTATGGAGCCACGCCTATATATGCTGTTTTTATAGTATGTTTTTTTTAGTTAACAATCTTTAACTTTCCATGTCAATAAATTTTATTTTATCTAAAACCTAATCCATAATCAAATTTTTCCATTTGTTGCAAAAATGTCTTTTACATCTGGTTTGTCTAAATCAGAATCTAATTCAGAACGAAATGTTGCTTCTGGTTACCATGTTGTTTATGTAATCTCTACTAACCTAGTACAGTTCCCTCCTTTTTAAATTTTTTTTTCTAACATCTTCATTGAAATATACATACCATAAACTTACCCATTCACAATTCAAAGACTTTTAGTAAATTTACATTGTTGTACAACCGTCACAATTAAATTTTAGAATATTTTCGTCATTTCAAAAAGATTCCGTGTGCCTGTTTGCAGTCACTCCCTATTATTTCCTCTCCAATCCCTAGGCAACCACTTAACTATTTTCTATCTCTTAGATTCACCCTTTACTCATGCAACATGCCCTTTGTATCTGGCTTATTTCACCTTCCATGATGTATTTGAGGTTCATCTATGTTGTAATGTGTGTCATGACTTTATTTCTTTTTTATTGCCAACTAATATCCCATTGTATAGATATATTGATGGAATTGTAAAAGTTTCCACTTTGGGGCTATTATGAATAAAGCTGCCATGAACGTTCATGTACAAGTATTTGTGTGAACATGTTTACACTTTTCTTGGGTAAATATCTAGGAGTGGAATCATTGAGTCAAATGGTAAATTTATGTTTATGTTCTTATTTTTAAGAAACCACCAAACTGTTCTCCATATTCAGCTGACCCCACTCCCTTTATTTATGACACCTCTTAAGGAGACTCGGCCCATATACCACCTCTTCTTTTGTATTTATCTGATTGCTTCCTTATGATTTTTTTTTTTTAGCTTATTTCTAATTGTATGTCCTATAAACTGGGAGTTAGATCTGGAGTTTTGTGGTATTCAAGTTAAATGTTTTGGCTAGAATACATCACAGGTTATACTGTATATTTTATATTGGGTCATATCAGCAGACATAGAATATTCAAGTTTCATATTTTCCCTATAGGTACTCAGTCCAGTATTTTTTTTAAGTGAGGAAAATCACAAACTTGTGTATATTCTTAGGGTTTCTCTATAGGGTGAATCCTTTTGTGTCTTTGTAAGGTACTATACTATCTGTAGGCTTTCCCACATTTCTTATATTCATAGGGTTTCTCTCCACTGTGCTTTCTTTCATGTCTTCAAAAACTTTGATAACATCTGAAGGCTTCCCCACATTCCTTACATGCATAAGGTTTCTCTCCAGTGAATTTTTTTTCAGGTCTTTGAAGATTTTAAGAATATGTGAAGGCATTTCCATATTCATTAAATACATTGGGCTTCTCTCCAGTGAGTTCTTTCACGTATTTGGAAACCTAGATGAGAACTGAAAGTTCTAAAACATTACTTACATTCTTGGATTTCTTATCTGTGTGAGTCTTTTGGGGTATTTGTAAAGGCACTATAATATAGGCAGGTTTTGTCACGTTGTTTACATTTATAAGCTTTCTCTGCAGTGTGAGTTTTTTCATGCATTCAGAGAGAACTGAGACAACTGAAGGTTTTACTACGTTGTTTACATTCATAGGGTTTCTGTCTTGTGTGAATTCTTTCCTGGTTTGAAAAGTTTGATCTCTGTAGGCTTTTCCACATTGATTATATTGATAGAGTTTCACTCCAGTGTGGGTATCTTTCATATATTGGAAGTGAAGTTGAAGAATTAAAGGTTTTCCCACATTTCTTACATTATGTCTTCTCACCATTGTGATTTCTTTCATATTTTTTAATACACTGGAGAGAACTGATGGCTCTCCCACATATGTTACATTTATATGGCTTCTCCATAATTCTGATATTCACATGGCTTGTGTCCAGTTTGACATCTGTGTGCATATTATGGGATGAATGATACATAAAGACTTCCACACACACTGTATTCCCATAGTTTTACTCCAGGAAGAGTTGTCTTGTTTATATTGAAATTTGAAATAGGCTGAAGTTTTCCTCATATTGACTACTGTCTTTCTGATCACTTATTTTGTCTACCATATGACTTCTTAGTTTTCTCTCCTGGTTTTTGTACTGATCTTTAGTATTTAGTATCATGGTCTTTCCATTTTTTTTTTTCCTTTTGAGACCAAGTTCCTGAAGGTTTCTCACATCACATCTCTCAGAGTTTTTTCTATGAAGAAAGGATCCAGTAAAGCCAACTCTTCCAGGTTGAAGTTCACAGCCACTTTCTCAAAGTCCACCGAGTCCATTTCTAGACTTCTTGTGTCTCCCTGAGTCCTTCCTATACAGATCACAGCAGGAGAGAAGCTGTAACACGGCCACAAGGGCTGTGAAGGACAGGCAACACAGGATCCTCCCAGCATGTTTATTGAAAAGACTATTCTTTTCCCCATTGAATTACCTTGACATCTTTATCAGAAGTCAATTAATCATGTATGTGTGATGCTAATTTACAGGCTCTTCAAAAAGCTTCCATTAGCCACCTTGAACTCTAGTCTCTCTCTCTTCAACTCGGCAGGACTACTGTGCTGTACTTGAGGTTCCCCTCCCTGCACCAAGGTCCAGAATATGCCTCTAGGCAAAAAGCCAAGCTGAACATGGAGCTCATCTCCTTTGTGTCCCTTCTTTCAAGGACCAGTCTTATGTTGCCTTTTGTCCATGTCTGAAAGCAGCTGTTTCATATACTTTCTTTATTTCTTTTCTTTTTTTTTTTTTTTACATTACAGGGCAATTTCCGTACTCCATCATAGCTAGAAGCAAAAATCTGTTCTCTTTCTTCCTCTCTCTGCTTCAGAGTTTGGATACTTTGCTATGTCTTCAGATTTTCTGAGATTTTCTTTTATAGTGCCTATTATAGTAGTAAGCTTATACAATATAATTTTCATTTTAGATAATGTAGTTTTTATTTCAAGAAGTTCCATTCGGTTCCCTTTATATCTTCATTTTCTCTCTATATTCAGGTTCTCCTTTAAATCCTTCAGCATATTTATTACTAAACATATTTATAATAGCCATTTTTTAAATTCCTTGTCTGCTGTTTCCATCATCTGTCATTTCTGTTATTGACTAATTTTTTTCTTCTGGTTGTGGGTCACATTTGCCTGCTTTTTGTCATGTCTGATAATTTTTTATTTTTGAGCGTTTGAATTTTATTGTCTTCCTTCAAAGAGTGTTAAAGTGTTTTGGCTGACAATAATTATTTCCTATCTGTTCGATCCTTTCAAAGCTTGTTTTTGAGCTTTATTAGAATGTGTCTAAAATACTCATTACTTTAGAACTTGTCTACTCTTAATACCAATGCATGTCCCTCTAGAGTCTCTTTACTGTTTGCTCTAACTATTCAACCAGGCCTCTCTAATCTGGACAGAATAAGAATGCTTTCCAGTTATCCCTTCAGGGCCAGAATTAGACATCTCAGTGGTCATTAGTGTGTGTGAGTTTGCATGTTTGTGTGTAACTTACTTTTTTTTTTTTTAGTGCTACAGTATCTTATTTGATCCTCACCACAACCCAGGAAAGTAGGTAGTGTAATTTTCGTTTTATAGGTAAAGGTAGTGAGGCCCAGCAAAGTTGGTTTTGTGACTTGTTCATAGGTGGCAGAACTGGATCTTGGACCCAGGTTGTTTTGACTCCACTACACCATATCCTGTAAGCTCTATGCAAAAGAGAGAGCAGTTTTTCCAAGTAGTTTCTCATTTATGAGGTTCACATTTTACATGTGTAACATATCTCAAATCAAGAAAATATATCTTAAATAGAGATTTAAGGGACCATTTTACCTCCAGAAAAGCTGTCATTGAATTAGTTGTGGCGCATATAAAATCACTGTCTTACCAGTGGAACAGAACCAAAAATCCAGAAGTAAATCTGTATTTATATGAGCAAATAATTTTCGACAAAATAACCAAAAGCATACAGTGGAGAAAAGAAAGCCTCTTCAATAAATGGTGCTGGGAAAACTGGAAAGCCACCTGCAAAAGAATGAAACTAGACTGTTGTCTATCACCACACACCAAAATTAACTCAAAATGGATTAAGGACCTGAATATAAGACCTGAAACAATAAAACACATAGAAGAAAACATAGGAACTAAACTCAAGGACCTTGGACTTAAAGAGGATTTTATGAATTTGAACTCAAAAGCAAGGGAAGTAAAGCTAAAATAAATGAATGGGACTACATAAACTAAAAAGTGTTTGCTCAGCAAAAGAAATCGTCAACAAGGTAAAGAAAAGAGACAACCATCCAAATGGGAAAATATATTTGCAAGCAACACCTCTGATAAGGGCCTAATATTCAAAATATACAAAGAACTCATACAGCTCAATAATAACAAAAAACAAAAACAAAAAAAAACGCTCCAATCAAAACATGGGCAGAGGACCCAAACAGACACTTCTCCCTAGAGGACTTACGAATAGCCAACAAATATTTGAAAAGATGCTCACCTGTTAGAATAGCTATAATCAACAGGACAAGTAATAACAAATGCTGGAGACGATGTGGAGAAAAAGGAACCCTCATACATTGCTGGTGGGACTGCAGATTGGTACAGCCACTATGGAAAACAGTTGGGAGGTTCCTCAGAAAACTAAGAATTACTCTACCTTATGATCCAGCAATCCCTCTACTGGGTATTTACCCCAAAGACCTGAAAACCCATATCCAAAAAGATATTTGCACACCGATGTTCATAGCATTTTTCACAGTGGCCAGGATATGGAAGCAACCACAGCATCCTACAATAGGTGATTGGCTAAAGAAGCTGTGGTACATATATACAATGGAATATTACTCAGCCATAAGAAGAGATGAAATACTGCCATTTGCAACAACATGGATGGACCTCGAGATAATCATGCTAAGTGAAATAAGCCAGACAGAAAAAGTTGGAAATCACATGATATCACTTATGTGTGGGATATAAACCTAAAAGCAGCAAATGAACAGGACAAAGAGACTCATGGACATGGACAATAGACTGGTGGTTACCAGAGGGTAGGGGATCGGAGGAGGGGGAAGGGGGGAGACGGGATAAAGGGAGTCACATATACGGTGACAGAAAGAAATCTAACTATGAGAGGTGAACACACAGTGTAAATATATATATATGCCTTACTGTAAGTGTACAGGTGAAACTTCTTGGATTTTGTTAACCAGTGTCACTATAAAAAATAAATAAAAGCATAATAATAAAAAATAAATAAAATCACTGTCTTAGAATCACAAAAATATATATATCTCCAGTGTTTGATAGATCCTTGATACATAAATATACATAATAGTATTTGTATGCTAGGTTATAAAATATGGTGACTTTATAAAACAAAGTAAACTCATTAAAGTTTTATGCTTCTTTTGTCTCTTCAGGTATTTTATGCATGGTGTGTGTCGAGAAGGAAACCAATGCCTGTTTTCACATGACTTGGCAAACAGCAAGCCGTCCACCATCTGCAAATACTATCAGAAGGGCTGTTGTGCTTATGGAACTCGTTGCAGGCAAGAACCCTGAAACTTCCCCCAACTGTTATGCTGAGTTGAATACTATCAGGGATTCAGATCTTTCATTTGGAACATGGGTCTCGATGAGGGGAAAATTTTAATTTAAAAGTAGTATGACAACATTATAAAAAGTATAGTAAATAATTTTGAAACCTAAATTTTAGTACCCTAAAAATAATTTTCATTTTCAAAATCACTTTTCAGGCCTTATTCTTGTGAGTCTCTTTTAAAATATAATCGTACTCATACTATGTATAAGACTTTATATCTTGCTTTTTTCCCCCCACTGAACATGTCATAACCTTTTTCCTATGCTGTTACTTTATCTCCTAATTGTAATTTTATGTTTCATAATGTTAACTATCATTTTATTAACTTTCTATATTTAAGTGGCTTCCAGTTTTTTGCTATGAGTACCCTTGCACTGAACATTTAAGTGCATGGAGTCTTTCTTTTTTCCTCTGACATCTGTAGGCAACTTGTGTAACTTCTAACAGGGAAGTATTCCAAAAACCTGTTCCTGTCCTTTTGTAGTGAAGAGCTGCTCTGTACTCTGGGCTGTAAGCTCCTTTCAGTTTTTCTTCTGGCTACCTGGTAGATGATGGAAGTTGGCTGACCTTGCCCTCCCCCTGCCAGTAGGTACCCCAGAGAGACCACCCAGGAAAGACTGGTCTCCAGCTGCTAAATTGGCCATCATTAACATTGTATGAACTCCTGCCCAAAACAGTAGTTTGGGGGTCAGGAGATTTGAGTTCAACATATGTCTGAAATTTTCAGGGTGTCATTGTGTGATCTGGGGCAGTAGGTCTGTCCCACGTAAGTCCTACAAGGACACTTAGGTGTGATAGACTGCAACATACCACTCACTCCGAATTGCCAGGCAGTTCTTATTAACTAATAAGCCTTTTATCCATTAAAATATGGGAAAAGATTGTTTCATTTTCTGCCTCCACAAATGGAGTAGAAGGAAGGACATTCCATGTCTGGGCAGTGTGGGAGGCATGTGATTGTAGTGTGTCCATAACGCATGTGCTGTGTGTTTTGTTTAGATATGATCACACGAGGCCCCCTGCTGCGGCTGGTGGTGCTATGGGCACTGTGCCCCACAGTGTGCCCTCCCCAAGTTTCCACAGTCCTCACCCTCCTTCCGACCTTACTGCATCTATTGTGAAAACTAACTTACATGAGCCGGGGAAACGTGAAAAGAGAACATTGGTACTTAGAGACCGAAGTGAGTGAGCAGAATCCTTTTGTTGCCTCTTTTTGAAAAGCAGTCTTGTTTGTTCTTGATGTTTCTTTCTGGTCTTCACTGCTTAATACCTCTCCAGGCTGTCTCAATGTAGAGACACCAGATCTGTCCTGAGAATAGGCTTTAGATAATGCATTTAACCTTGTGTCCTAGGCTGAGCTGGCAAAATATAAACAGTGATTTTTTTGTCGACATGTGACTTCCGTCTGTCTGCCCAGGTGGTTGCCCAGTTCTGAGAAGCCTCAAGCTGTTCATTTCAAAACTATATATTTTGATAAAGAACATGTATCTATCACTATTTCACTTTAGGTCAGTTTATAGCCTTAGTTCTTGTCCTGAGACTGTGGCATTTTAGGTTGCACCGTTGGTAATAGAATAGTGTGTTGGGGTTTGGGGAGTGGTCTGTACCCTAGAACGGGGTTTGGGGAAGAAGAAAGCTACAAATCATAAAAGTTGTTTTTATTGGCTAGTTCTCAGCAGGTGAAGGAATTTTTATTCTAGTTCTCAGAATTGTGCAGCATAAGATAGGCAGATTCCATGATAGATAACTTTACTGGTGTGAAGGAAACCAGTGTATTTTATTGACTTTTACATCTATCTATTTATTTTCTTTCTTTCTATCAATTTGTCTACCTACCTACCTACCTATCTGAAAAGTATAATACATTTTTTTAGTGTTAACTGGTCCAAATGTTGACATTTTCATACTTGCCATTTTTAAATGACAACTTTAGTGTTCTTCTATATAAATATATCATGATCTGTTTTGCTATTTCCCTATGTTGCCGATTATGTTTTTTAGATTTTAATTATGATTATAAGTAATGTCACTGTGAACATTTTATATTATTCATTTTATTTTTCCTTCTTGGACTATTTTTTCCTATATGATCCCAAGAGTGAAATTCCCAAGGTCAAGTTGCTTTACCTGTTAGGTTTTAACTAATACTGCTTACCAGAATGGTTGGGCCAGAGTTCATTTGTGTGTATGCTCTGTGTTTTGTATTAAGATCTTTCTGGCATGGCTGAAGAAAAGGCTTCCCCAACTGTGGTGAATAATCCAGGAGGTGGCAGTGACCTTCAGAGTAGCCCAGAAATGAAGCCACATTCCTATCTAGATGCAATCAGGAGTGGCCTTGATGACTTAGAAGCCAGCAGCTCCTACAGCAGTGAGCAGCAGCTATGCCCATATGCAGCCGCTGGGGAGTGCCGATTTGAGGATGCTTGTGTCTACTTGCATGGAGAAGTGTGTGAAATCTGTAGGTTACGAGTCCTGCACCCCTTTGACCCAGAACAAAGAAAAGCTCATGAGAAGGTAAAGTTGTAAGCCTTTGTATGAACTCATTTTTAGAAATTTTAAATGCACTATGTGAAAAAATTGTTGGTATTTCTGTAAGCATCTTTCTGCTAGTGACACTTACATTGTGTACATTGAATATTTGTACCTTATTTTCAAGTCTTTTTTCCTATTGTTAGTTTGCCAATTTTTGATTATTTAGAATAAAGAAAAATGGAAGAGACATCAGAAACATAAAGCTATGCAAAGTTCAAATAATAAATCTAGCACAGGAGCATGGTGTGTGTGTGTCTGTCACACATATGGTTTTTCCTTCGCTAGGTTTATATATCATTGTGGCTGCAGTCCAGCCAGGCTGAGTTCTGGACAATTTGAGAGTCCAAATTGGACTCATGGAATCTGAGAAGCCAAGTGTTGAATGGACCTTCTAGGTCATTAGGTCCCCAGTGTTTAAGAGCACTGCCTCACAGTGGGCTTAGTGCTTTGTACTAGACTCTGAAGGTGGGTAAGAGAGAAGGGGAGGAGCCCACAGCAGTAGCATTTGAGCCGATGAGGAGGTGGTCACAGTATGTGGGGGTTGAGTCTGCCACCCTCCACTGTCTTCCATGGGGGTGTTCAGGTGAGTGTAGAATTAGAACTTTCCTCTTCACCCAGATGGATCAGGGTCTTTGTGCTGTGCATATTGATTTATCTCACATCTGTGTCCATTGTGAGCTCCCAAGGGCAGGGCCTAGGTCTTCATACTCTCCATTGACTCCAGTGCCTGATACACAGTGCTGTACATGAGAAGTATTCAGCACCTGCTTACTAAATGCTTCATATGAATTCATTACATAATCTATCCTCTTGAGAAGAAGTGGAACTGCTTACGTAACTCTGACTCTGCACTACGAGCCTGATATTTCAAGTTAAGGATTATTTGGCATTTCTGGTATTGGTGCGGTTCAGAGTAGAGAAAGCTGGTGCCCAGAGGAGCCAAGAGACCAGGTCCCAGTCCTTCTGAACTCTGTGATCCCACAGCACTCTCCACAGAGTTACCTTTTGGGAACTCAGGTCTCTGCTCTAAAGTGGAGGTGACCATATTATGCTAGGAAAGCAAGGGGCTGGGCCAGTGATGGTTTGAAGTCCTTTGTGTGCTCCAAGAGAGCTTTGTGTCCTGAATCCAGGGATTGGTGGGCCCTGACTTAAAGCAGCCACATCCATGTTCTTTCCTGATCTTGGTTTTGGCAGTGTGGCTGGCAGCTCCAGAACCTAAAAACGTTTCCTTTCTCTCTCGCTGTACTTCAGATCTGCATGTCAACGTTCGAACACGAGATGGAGAAGGCCTTTGCCTTCCAGGCAAGTCAGGACAAAGTGTGCAGTATCTGCATGGAAGTGATCCTTGAGAAGGCATCTGCTTCTGAGAGGAGATTTGGAATTCTCTCCAACTGCAATCACACATATTGCTTGTCCTGCATCCGACAGTGGAGGTGTGCCAAGCAGTTCGAGAACCCAATCATTAAGTAAGTACAGCATGACTCTTAGCTGTAGAAGCAAGGGAAAACGTTTGATTGAGGACCTTCCGTCCACTCTTAGCCTTCCCTTGTCTTCAGAGGGGTTTCAGTACAGAGGATAACTAGTGAGTCCTGGCCCCTGGGTGTGTGAACTTGGGCACCACTACCATCCTGAGCCCAAGTGCCTTTTCTTTTGAAATACGAGTAACAATTCTTGCCAAGCTCTCAGGGTATTGGGGGGCACTCAGCAGGGATCACCTCTGTGAGAAGGTGTTAATGGCATTGGCCTGTTTGAATCCAGCACTAACAGTTACTGATTGTCTGTCCTTAGGCCAATTGCCTATTGACCTTTTTAAGCTTCATTTTTTCCCATATGTAAAATAGGATTATTTGAGGATTAAATGAAATGTGTGTAAAACACTTCATGTACTGTCCAGTACATGGGATGTGCTCCATGAAGCCAACACAGGATTCTTAACATTCTGCAGTAGACCAGAGTGGGGAGGAAGAGCTAACATATTGAGAAGTTACTGTACTATTTCAGAAACGTCACATACATTAATGTATAATTCTGTCAGAGACCCTATGATCATCATCCTCATTTTACAGATGAGGAAACTGAGGTATGATAAGCTCGAGTAACTTGCCTAAAGTCACACATTTGTGTGATAAAATACCAGCTTTATTGAGATCAAAGTTTACAATTCAGTGATTTTTAGTATATTCACCAAGTTGTACAACTATTACAATTTAATTTTAGAACACTTTCATCATCTCAAAAAGAAACCTCTGTTTGCATTGCCCATTCCTCCCTCCTTCCAACCCCTGGCAACCACTAATTTACTTTCTGTCCTGTGGATTTGTCTGTTCTAGACATTTCGTATAAGTGGAATCCTTCAATAGTGGGCCTTTTTGTGTCTGGCTAAATCTTCCACTTAACATGATGTTTTTGGAGTTCAACCATGTTATAAGATGTACCAGTGTTTCACTCCTTTTTTTATAGCCAAGTAATATTGCATTGTATGGATAGCTATATTTTGTTTATGTATTCATCAGTTGACAGACATTGCGTTGTTTCCATCTTTTGGTTATTATGACTAGTGCTGTTGTGAATATTTGTGTACAAGTTTTTGTGTGGACATGTTTTTATTTTTCTTGGGCAGATACCTAGGAGTGGAGTTTGTTGGGTCATATGGTAATTCTATGTTTAATGTTTTCAGAAACTGTCAAACCCTTTTCCAAAGTGGCTGAACCATTTTACCACCAGCAATGTATGAGGATTCCATTTTCTCCACGTACTCATCAACACTTGTTACTGTCTTTATTTCTCACTTTAGCCATTCTAGTAGGTGTGAAGTAATATCTTATTGTGGCTTTACTTGCATTTTTCTGATAGCTAATGATATCGTGCATCTTTTCCTATGATTTTTTTTGGCCACTTTGGAGAATTGCCTAGTCAAATCCTTTGCCCATTTTAAAATTAAGTAGTCTTTTTATTGTTGAAAAAACATGTTTTTAACAGTAAATAAGTTTGGTTAGGAAATACCTGGAGTGGTTATGCATTTGAGCAAGGGGTTAGTGGTGGAGTATGCACGGGATTTGTAACTTAATCTCTTCCATATTAACCCGATTCTTATTTCAGGTCTTGTCCAGAATGCCGAGTGATATCAGAGTTTGTAATTCCAAGTGTGTATTGGGTAGAAGATCAGAATAAAAAGAACGAGTTGATTGAAGCTTTCAAACAGGGAATGGGGTAAGTTTGTTGGGTTTAAGCATGATCCTGGTGCCTGCCTAGGCTCTTGTTTTATCTTTGTCATTGCCTGCAGAGCCTCCCCTTCTCTCCCAAGAATGTGGTCTTGGCCTGCGGCCACTCAGAGCCTCTTCCTTCTCTCACGCATCATGCTGGGCTTTGGAGATGCAGAGATCAGCAAAGCTATGGTGTAGTGGACTTGTTTAGTTTCTAAACAGAGTAATATCCCCTTTAAATCCTGTTTCTGGTGTTGAAGTCGACTTGTCGTCTGTAATCATTCATTTATTCAACAGAATCAATTAAAGATTTATGTATTAGGTTTTTTCTAGTTGCTAAGGATACAGCATAAAACAAATCAGACAAAAATCCCAGCCCTCACGCAGCTCACATTCTAGCGAAGGAAAATAAGAATAAAAAATAAGGAAAACATATATTAGATGATTGGGGCTGAGGAATGAAATGTACCTAGGAATGGGCGACAGAAGGTGAGGTGATTGCAGTTTTAATGTGGGAGACCAGAGAATGCCTCACTGAGGTGACGTTTGAGCAAAGACCTACAGGAGGTGAGACAGCAAGCCAAGTTGACAAGAATAAGAACATTCCAGATGGAGGGGATAGTCACTGCGAAGACTGAGGCTGAAGTGTGTCTGCCTTGTTCAAAGAACAGTAAGGAGTGGTTGGATGAGAGGAGCAAATTGGAGAGAATACTGGAGATGAGACAAAGTACTGAGGCAGGGCGAGGAGCAAATTGTGTGGGGCTTTGTAGGTCACTGGATGGACTAGGCTTTTTGTTCTGGATGAGATGGACAGCTGTCTTAGGAGTTTTGATCAGAGGAGTGACATGAACTGATCAGTATTTTAAAAGGGTCACTCTGGCTGATCCAGTGAAAACATATTGAAAGAGGAAGCAAAGGTGGAAATAAGGAGACCAGTTAGGCTATTGCAGTAATCCAGATAAGATATGACAGCGGCTTGGACCAGCATAGTAGTTATGGAGGTGGTGAGAAGTGATTGGATGCTGAATCCGTTTAAAAGCATTGCTGATGCATTGGATATAACGTGGCTGTGAGAGTGAAGAGGTGAGAATTCAGATTTCACTTCCAACATTACTACTTTCCATTTCTTTGTTGTACTTCTATCTTTGTTGGCCAATTTCTTCTCAGTTTTCCGTTTTTGTAAAATGTCATGTGAGTTTATCACTGGGAAACAAGGAGGCAACACAGCTATACATTTTGCTGTCTGTAAACTGATTAACAAAGGTATAGTTACCAGTCACCAACTAATTTTGGAAGAAAGTTACAGGATTGGTCACTGACCATGTTGCACGTTTGTTATTTATATAGTGATTTGAACCGAAGAACTAACAGCAGCATTTGTATTAATGTATTGTGTTAATTGAAATTTGAACCATGTTGTTGAAAGACAAGTGTTATTTAATTAAACCCTGGTGGATTCGTTTCTGAGGACTGCTGTAACAAATTACTACAAACTAGGTGGCTTAGAATAGAAATTCTCCTACAGTTGTGGAGCCTGGGAGTCCAGAATCAAGGCAGGGTTGTCTCCTCCTGGAAGCTCTTTGGGGAAATTTATTCCATGCCTCTCTACTAGACTCTAGTGGCTGCTAGTGCCACATTCCTTTGCAGGTGGCAGCATAACACCTATCTCTGCCTTTATATTCTCCTTTCTTTCTCCTCCTCCTATCTTTTGTAAGTGCAAATGTCATTGGTATTAGGACCCTCCCATTAGTCTAAGTGATCTTGAGATCTTTAACTACATCTGCAAAGATAATTTTTCCAGAAAACGGTCACATTCACTAGTACCAGAACTTAGGATTTGGGCAGATCTTGAAGGCCACTACTATTCCACTCATTTTATGTGGTATCTTAGTCCATTCTGGATGCTATAACAAAATACCACAGACTGGGTGACTTAAAAACAACAGAAATTTATTTTTCACAGTTCTGAAGGCTGGGAAGCCCCAGCAAGCTCAGAGTGCCAACACGGTTGGGTTCTGATGAGGACCCACTTCCTGCTTCATAGTGAGGTGCCTTCTCACTGGGAAGTGGGCAACAGAGCTCTCTGGAGTCTCTTGAGGGCTAATCCCATTCTTGAGTGCTACACACTCTTGACTTTATCACCTTCTAAAGGTCCCACCTTTTACTCCCATCATGTCGGGCATTAGGATTTCAACATGAAGTTTAACGGGCTACAAACATTCAAACCATAGCACATGGTAACTGAAATTAATGCATTTCAGATCTGTACAAAACAAAGACTACCTGTTTACCATTTTGATACCTATGGTGTTTCCAGCTGCTAGCTATTCTGAATAATTTTTAGAGTTCCATTTTAACTGATAGCTTTTTTTTAATGGTTTTTCTTGGGGCTACAATATACTCAATTTTTTTCAGTCAGAATTCATATTCCTACTGTCTTACATAATATGCAGTTATCTCATTACCATCTTTTGTACTAGATACATTGCATATATACATTAGAACCCCCACCGTGGTAATGTAATTTTCTAAAATTTCAGCAGTATTGGGGTATAATTGACCAAAAAAAAAACTTAAGATGTTTAAAGTGTACATCATAGAGATTGGATATATGTTGTGAAAAGATTCCCCCCATTTGATTAATTAACACATCACCTCACATATCTTTTTTTGTTGTTGAGAGCATTTTAATTCTACTCTGATAGAAAATATCAGTTATTTAGTAGTGTTATCAACTATAATCACCATGTTTTACATTATATCCTCAGTCCTTGTTTGTCTGAGTTAAAAACTTCTTATCCTTTGTTTTATGGTTTCAGGTCTCATGTTCAAGTTTTTAATCCATTTTGAGTTGATTTTTATGTATGGTGTAAGAAAGTGGTTTGATTTTATTTTGCCTGTGGCTGTCCAGTTTTCCCAACACCATTTATTGGGGAGACTTTTTTCGCCATTGTATATTCTTGGCTCTTTTGTTATAGATTGATTGATTGTATATGTGGGTTTATTTCTGAGCTCTGTTCTGTTCCATTGATCTATGGGTCTGTTTTTGTGCTACTACTACTGTTCTGTTTAAGGTAGCTTTGTAGTACAGCTTGAAATCAGGAAGCTTGATGCCTCCAACTTTGTTCTTGTGTCTCAAGGTTGCTTTGGGTATTCGGGGTCTTTTGTGGTTCCATACAAATTTTAGGGTTGATTGTTCTATTTCTGTGAAAAGTGCCAGTAGAATTTTGATTGGAATTGCACTGAATCAGTAGATTGCTTTGGGTAGTACTAGGAACATTTTAACATTCTTCTAATCTTTGAGAACATGGTATCATTCCATTTAGTTGTCTCTCTGATTTATTTCATCATTGTCTTACAGTTTTCAGTCTACAGGTCTTTCACCCGAGCTAAATTTATTTCTAGGTGTTTCTTTTTGATGCAATTATAAATGGGATTATTTTAATTTCTCTTTCTGATAATTCATTGTTAATGTATAGAAAGGCAAGTGATATTTGTAAATTGATTATGTACCCTGAAACTTTAGTATTATAATGTATGGATGTAATATTTTATATACATTAGAACCATGCAAGGTAATAGGATTTTTTGCTTTTAAAAACTTGTGTATTTTTCAAAGAGGAGAAAAGAATTACTATTTCAAGTGCCTGTTGTTTCGTATAAAATTCCTTCCAACTGGTATGATTTCTTTTCAGCCTCAAGAACTGCCTTTAATGTTTTTATTGAGCTGCTGGTGATGATTTATTTTCTATTTATCAGAAATAGCTTTTCATTCTTAAAAGATATTTTCATTGAATATATTGGTCTGATCAGTTGTTTCCATCTTTGCCTCCTCTTTCAATTAATAGAATTCTAGTTTAATAGAATTCTAGTTTAATAGTTTCTTTTAGCTCTCTGCAAATGTTATTCCACTATAATTAGACTGCCTACCAACCGCTCCCTATTTCTTCCACCTTCCCTAGTCTCTGGCAACCACTTTTTGACTATGTTTATGTGAATTTAACTTTTTTTTTTAGATTCCACATATGAGTGATACCATACAGTATTTCTCTTTCTCTTTCTGGCTCATTCCACTTAGCATAACTTTCACAGGGTCCATCCATCTTGTTGCAAAATGACAGGACTTCCTTCTTTCTCATGGGTGAATATTACATTGTATACATATACTCCACATCTTCTGTATCCATTTACCTGTTGACAGACTCCTTGGTTATTTCTATATCTTGGCTATTATGAATAATGATATGATGAATATGGGAGTGCAGGTATCTCATTGTGATTTTGATTTGCATTTCCCTGATAGTGAGCACCTTTTTATGGACCTGTTGGACATTTGTAGTCTTTTTTGGGAAAATATCTGTGTTCACTTCCTCTGCCCGTTTTAAAATGGATTGTTGCTATTATTGTTGTTGAGTTGTTTGTATTCTTTGTGTATTGTGGATATTAACCCCTTATCAGATACATACTTTACAAAATTGTCTCCCATTCAGTAGGTTGCCTTTTCATTTTGTTTCCTTTGCTGTGCAGCTTTTAGTTTGAGGTAATTCCACTTATTTATTTTTGCTTTTAGTTTCAAATCCAAAAAGATTGGAAGACCAGTGTCTAGGAGCTTAATACCCACTATAGTTTCTGATTAGAAGGCAGTGGTAATTCAAATTTTAATATGTCATTTTTCTGGGGTGGTTTCAATATTTTCTCTTGGGTTTCAGTAGTTTGATATTTTGCCTAGGAGTGGTTTTCTTCATATTGTACTGCTTGGTTTTCTCTGAATCTGTAAGTTTATGTCATTCACCAAATTCAAGGAATTTTTGGTCTACCTTTTTTTTCTCTCTCTCTCATAGGACTCTTAATTACATGTGATAAAACTTTTGGATATTTTGTCTCCACAGGTCTTGGACTCTGTACATCTCTTTTCATTCTTTTTTTCCCCTCTCTGTTCTTTATTTTGAATACATTTATAGTAGCTACTTTGAAATCCTTGTCATCTTGAAGTTGGTCTCTGGTCATATTTTCCTGATTCTTCATATGCTGAGTCATTTTGGGTCGTACCATAGACATTGTAAATGTTACTTTTTAAAGATTCTGGTTTCTGTTAGGTTCCTCTATAAAGGGTTGATGTTTTTGTTTTAATGGGCAGGTATATAGTTTAGACTCAAAACTCTTGGGCAGCAGTTCAAATCTCAGTTATTTTATCCTTAGCTGAGTTGCCTTGAGCCTGCCTCATTGATGTGTGGGTCAGGGTTTAGGTAGGCCATAGATTTCGAGGGAGTTAATGCACAGTATTTGGATTGGAGTGCCCCCTTCAAACCCTTCTCTTTGTGGGATTGCTGCCTCACTTTCCAGTGGATGATTTCTTCCAATTGTCTTTGGTTCTTCAGGCCAGAAAGCCTGGATTTTTCCACTGCAGTTTTAGCCACTCTACCTAGTTTTGGTCCGCTCTAGGCTAAAAGCTATTTTTTTCTAAAAAGATAACTCACCTCTTGCCATTCCATTTCTCGAGTTGTCTAATCTCTTGAACAATCCTCTTGCTGCTGTTCATTCTCCAGTACCTTCAGGTCTTTAAAAAATATTTGTTTCTTATCATTTGCAGGAGTATTAGGTCTGGTAGAAGCTTACTAAAAGCAGATCTCTTTATGTTACCTTTTTTAATGGTTCCCTTAAGTTGCCTATCAGTTATTTTAAAGGGTTGATATGTTCCTGTTTTACCATTTTTCCCTTGTGTTATCAAGTGTCCACCAGAGGGCAGGAGTGGCAAGGCAAAGGGATCCAGCCTATAGGAAGGAGCTCTGCTAGCATTGTCTAAAAATTCTCGTTATTACTGTTTGGGTCTTTCCTGGCTCTAGTCTCCATTGATGGCTGTTTTTTTTAATGCATTCCACAAACATTTACTGAGCACCCCACTACAAGCCAGGCACCTTCAAGCTAAGCACTTGTGGAGGCTATAGAATAGAGATTAGTAAGATTATTTCATGGGAAATTGCAAAAAGACAATTATGATACAGGTTTTCTGGCAACAGATGCATGAGTGGCCCAAGCCAGATACCACAACAGAGAAAGCACTTGAATCCACCTGCGTAGGAGTGTTGGGGAACGCTATGAAGCATAAATAGCTTCTCCATGTGTGTTGGAGGTTGTGGGTGGGTGAATAGAATGCCATGGGTGCAGAATGGTACAAATTTTGTGTTTGGGGTCACTGGGAGTAGTCACTGGGGTTGAACCAGGTGGTATATATATATAGAAGGATGTGGTAGGACTTACAACCATAGGGCTAGATGGACTAGAGTCAAGTCTAAGGGAACAAAACAGGTGACCCACTGTTTGGAACTTCACACTACTACTGCTCTCTGTAGTAGTGTGAAGAGGTTGGAACCTGCTGGGAAGGGAGGCCAATTAAGAAATGTCTGTGACAGGCAGGCAGCAGAGGATGGCATCCCTATTAGTTTCAACAGTGTGGGAACTGAAAGGACAGGTATATTTCGGGGGTGCTCTGTAAGGCATTTGTTCTTGGTGACCAGTTAAGGCTGGGAGAAAAAAAAAGAACAATTTGCAGGGAAAGGACTAGAGAATAATTTTTTGAACCTGATGAGTTTATTAAAGCCAGTGTCTGGCAGACTCTGCTAAGAACTCACCACTTGAGCAGTCATTTGAAAGTCTTCTCAGATCCTGGGGTCAGGGGAACCATGGAAGGTGCCTGGTCCATACACCTGTTTGAATCCACTCCCCAGCTACCTGTGCTGGAATGAGACCTGGTGGGAGTAGCACCCAGGCAAGCAAGGCAGCTCCTTCCCTCTGTGGACAGTTAGGGAGCTTTCTTTGTGCTGCTCTGAGGTCTGTCTCCGAGACCTTCACCACTCGTTTCTGCCATCCCCTTGTCTGAGAAACACTGGAAGCAAGGAGTCCCCCTTTCTTGTCATCTACCACCACCACACCCCACCTGTCCCTGGCAGCAGCCCACCCTCTCTGCAGTGATTTAGCTTTCTTTCTGCTGCAGCGTCCCTTCCTCAGCACTCCCAGGTAGCCCTCTGGGTTTTGGGGCATCTCTTCTTCAACTTGGGATTTATGAAAATTTCATTTGAGCAGGAAGAAATAGGAATTCTCTGGTTGTGATTTCCTCAGGAGCAGGGGTTCTTAACATAGTCTGTGGGTATAGGTCAGAGAAAAAAATTTAACTTTTGAAACCTATATTTTGTAGACCTATGTTTGATTTTATGCATTTAAAAACGCTGTTCTGGGGCAGGGTCTATGGCACATAGTTAAAAACCCCTGCTGTAGCGGGTGAAGACCAAGGAAAATTGGAATGAGACCTGTAACCTTAGGCAGCTGCTAAGTCACATCTTTCCCGGTGACTCCTAAGGCGTCCTGTGGTCATCTTGACATCATTGCCAGGAGTAAGGGAAATGTCCCTGGGTGGAGGCAAGTAGCAGAAGCTAGGCCCATGACAGCTGGCCCTAAGGAGCAATCAAGCCTGCGTTCCTTGTGGCCATTTTGGAGCACTGCAGTCTTAAAAGTCCTCATACAGGTTATGTTCTGTGTGAGGCCACACATCACGGTGGGAATATTTTCCAGCTTGGAAATCAACATCCAACCTCTGTGCCTCACTCTCCCTACCTCTAACGTGAGGTCGACTTAATTCTGGCATCGTAGGCAGGGATGGAGGAAGGCAGTGGTTCATCTGTACCCTGGATTCTCCCACCATCTTCTTTTTTGCTTTCTGCTTTTCAGAAAAAAAGCTTGCAAATACTTTGAGCAAGGTAAGGGGACCTGCCCATTTGGAAGCAAATGTCTTTACCGCCATGCTTACCCAGATGGGCGGCTAGCAGAGCCTGAGAAACCTCGGAAACAGCTCAGTTCTGAAGGCACCGTAAGGGTAAGGATTTTGCCGTGTCTTGCACAGGACACTTACCAGTGGGCATTTCCAGATTCTGTTCCTGGCCCTTTCTCTAATAGCTTTGGCAGCCATGAATGGGGTAGGCAAAAGAAAAATAACCTTCCCAGTCTTCATGTTGCCATTTATAATAATAATACCTGTCTGCTGGCTGTTTTTGCAGTTCTTTAATTCAGTGCGGCTCTGGGATTTCATTGAGAACCGAGAAAGCCGGCATGTCCCTAACACTGAAGATGTCGACATGACAGAGCTTGGGGACCTCTTCATGCACCTGTCAGGAGTAGAGTCATCAGAACCCTGAAGAGTTGATGGTTGCCCATGCATCTCGGGCTCTGCCGGCTGAGCCTTCCCTGAGCTAGGGTGTGCAGAGCTTCCTTAACTGCAGCCCAAGGTGTTGTGTTGTTTGGATTTGAGTGGGGTTGTATTTAACCTTGGTCTCATCCATTCTCCATTATTACAGCCATGAGAATAGTGAAGGATATAAAATAACCTAACAAGTATACGAATCTCTACTTTTCTAGCTGTTATGTTAGTCGCACCTCAAGCTTCTCGGGGTCAGCAGACCAGCCAGTTTTGACTGACTGATTTTAAACAAACCTGGCTCCTGTCCTTTATGAGCTTTAACTCCTTAGGAACAGTCCATTTGTAGTTACCCCTAAAGCAGATTTCTTACCAGAGGATCCTTCACTCCTAAAAAGGATTTCTCTGTAGTGAGTCTCCCTAGTGTACTTAACTAGTATGTAGTAAAAACTTGACCTGTACAGGGCTTTTCCAGAAACAAAAAGTGAGCACTGCACACCTTAGCATAAAACTTTACTTAGGACTCTTCAGTGTCCCAAATCAGAGCAGGAGTCTTGTTGCCGTTATTTAGTAAAGCAAAGTATAAACCTCCTTCCTTGTAGAGGGGCTCTTGAAGTAGCAGGAAATGGGACAGTAAAGCAGAGGTATGGGCCCCTCATTTCTGGTTGATGTTGGGGCCACAGTGGGAGGAAACGTGTACCCAGCTCTCCCCTGTGGGCACAGGCTCCAGGGTAATTTTACTGAGGCTCGATACATAGTGCTTGTGTGTGTGTGGCTCCTGCCCAAACCATCTCTAGTCTTAATCTGTGAAGCCTGGCTTCAATTCGAAATTTTGTAAACATTTAATGGCATCTAAGAAAGTTTCTTACCAGTAGTGGTCCTGAAGAGAACTTAGCATGAGTCCTCTGTCATCAGTTGTGATTTTAATTGAAGAAGCATAATCTTGTGAATCAGAACAAACTAAGCCTGAATTACCTATTTTTATAAACAACTGTAGATACCAAATATTTTGTAAAATGCATTAAATGTGGGTAGAAAAAGGTCTATTCTTATCAGAGTTTAGAGTGCTTTTTGCGTAATTTTTATAGCTAGCTGTAGGGAAAGGTGATGAGCATAGGCAAAGGCTGAATTAAATTCACTCATTGGAGGCTGTGGGCCCATTTCTTGCTTTTCTTGAGTCCTGCTCCAGAAGGGATGAACAAATGGGAGAGTCATTAAGCCTACATTTAATTTATTTTATTAAAATAACATAATTGAACCACCAGATAACTGTATTTTGTCAGGCGCAATAAAAACAAAATTAAAATCCAAATCATCAAGAAAACCTGTATTCTGGCTTCCTTGCATACACATGATGTGGCTGTTGAGAGACAAGGCCGGCCTTGTGGCCCCACCCCATAGGGGCAGCTCCTGGAAGACAAAATTCAGGGTGATGGAAGACTGCTCCCTGAGAGGGCGGAGACTGGGAAAGGTAGGCCAAGCGCCTCTTCTGGAAAACTATCCCAATGCACTGGAGACCTCCAAGAAATGGAAGTGTCCCCAAACTCAAGTTCCAAAGTACCAAAGCAGACTCCTTCAGGCGGCCGTGGTCTCGACAGTCCTGGGCTGTTTGGTGCGTTATGTGCAAAACTACCTGTTTGGCGCCACACCACTATTTCTGAAGAAAAGTTTTTCCTGTGATAAGAATTCCTCATAGGAGCTGATATTTAAAGTCCATGTGTCCCATCAGGGCTGGTTTGCCTGCTACCTTCATTTCCCCTCTGAGTGCTTTTTCTTGCCCTAAAAATACTCATTTAGCCAACAGCTAGGGCCTCAGATCATGTATTGCCATCAGCAGCCACTGGTACATCTGGAGAAGGCACGGCTCATGAGCATGGGAGACACAAGGAAGGAGCAGGACAAACCAGCATTGCGAATGGCTTCCTTCTCCAGGGCCAGAAAGGGTAGAAAAGAAGGCAACATGAAGTTAAGGCCCTGTGAGTAGTCTAGAAGGTCCTTAGCAGCAGCTTCTCTGAAAACAAGCTCTGTGCTCCCATAGAAAGGGAGCAGAAATATGGTGCCTGCTGACTTCCCTTCCTCCCCTGGTGGCCTGAGTACAGGTGCAAAGTCAGCTAGAAGACAGGTAGTCTGGGGGACGTGGTCAGTGTGCAGGCATTGATATCCTCGGTGTGAGCCGCCCGATGCAGGGATGGCTCAGAAGCGCTCCGATTAATTTTCGGTAGAGAGTGTTGGAGCAGCTCAATGGAAGACAGGATCTGAAAGCCACAAAACGTTCTCATTGATTAAGCTTGGCATTTCCACCTTAGCTTTTGATCAGGCTGTTCGAACCCTACTTATAACACCTTGTGTAGATCAAGAACGCCTCCCTATTACAAAATTAAAAAAAAAACAGCACTTCCCTCCCAGTCATTAAGTACTTCTGCCTTTATTTAATCAGTCCCAGCACCCCTGAGCTGTCTTACCTGGGGAAAAAGAGGCCTCTCTTCCTTAACTTTCTTCACACAGTCTGCTACAAGCCTCTTCATTGCTTTGGGGCAGTTCTTGTATAGCTTACTAAGGTCTGGAGAGGCATAGCCTCGGCCCACCATGAAGATGATCTGGGGAGGAAAAGGAGGTAGATTTGAGGGAATGGGTGGGTAAACAACAGTGAAAGCAACTTCCAACCCTCCTGAGGCTCAGACTGGCAGGAGGCCCATGGGCTTCCACAGCAGGTTAGGCCCTCAAATGGCAGTGCACATACCTGATCTCGGTTGTTGATGTTGGAATAAGGTAGCTCGCCTGTCATGAGCTCATACAGCACAATGCCATAGGAGTAGACATCTGATTGGAAGCTGAAGGGGTTGTTATCTTGCATTCGGATCACCTCTGGGGCCTACAAGGACAAAGTGCATACCTCATATACATCATCCAGGGGCCAGGTTATCCCTTCCTTTGTCCTTTCTCTGCCTTCTATGGTTCTTCCTTAAGGCATCGATACCCTCAGGCACTGGCTGCTACTTTGAGCTCAGGATTCTTGTCTCTGGGATCCAGCACTTCCCATCACCTAACTCCAACCTATGCTTCAACATGGTTCTGGACTGCCAGCTTCCTCCAGGAAACCCAAAATTCACCCCAGGCTATCTGATGTCATTAAAAGTGTCACTCAGGTGGCCTGAACTGTGAGAAATGTGGGGAAATGCTTTAAAGTTCACACACAGACCCCGCCCCCCAGAGTGGCCCCTCTGTCCTGCACCCTGCTAGTGGGAGCCTCGCCTCACCATCCACAGGACAGAGCCGGTGGGTTGTTCAACCTGCTGAGAACCACTCCAGCGCGACTTTACTGTTGCCAAACCAAAATCTCCAATTTTCACCGTCAGGCCTTCATGGAGAAATATATCTCAATGCTTGTTAAGGACTCTGGTTTCAAAACAATGGTCAAGTTAATTTTTAAAAACTTCCCAAAGCTCTTAAAAGCATAGCCAATATCTCCACCTCCCATCTGCCCTAGCCTTCTCTGCATTGGATTTGCTAGGGTTTCCAAAGATTTTTAAAGTGCTTTTGAAATGTCCCCTTTTTTCCCCATTTACATATCTAGGTGCCAGTTCTCGGACCTTATGCCCTTCCCACATAATGAAGGTGCCTTAAACTCCAAAACTTCGAAGAGCACAGGCTTCCCTCTGGCGCCCCTCAGAGCCCAGCATGGCCTACTGAGTGCTTACATTTGTTTCTGCCTGCACTCTGCCCTCCACGACTAACTGAAGCACATGTGAATAACAAAATAGCAAATCCCTCACTGAGCAATGAATGCTGTCCTAAGACATTTCTCACTAAAACAGGGACTACTTGGTGACTTCAAAATAACCAAATTCACCTCATTTCTGGGTTAAAAAAAAAAAAAAGGAAGTTTATTTAAGGCTGACTTGTGATCAGATAGATGCTCAGTGATTCATACCACCTTAAAACCTATGTTGTCTGCTTTCATGGCATAATGTTTTCGTCCCCAAAATACCCCAACACTAAAAGGTATTCAGCGCCTCAGACATGTGCCCCAAATTGGCTATGTTCCATAAATAAACCCAACACAACTGTCATGCCTCTCACTGGCCAAGAAGCAAAGTTCAGCTGTAATGCTACTCTTCTTTAAAAGAGAAAGGGTTGGGAGAGGGAGGCAGACACAAAATTGTTACATTTCATTGCCCTTTCATATGCAAACTATTGCTGTACATTTAAGAGAGACAATTTTAAGTAGTAATTTTGAAAATCTTGCAACATTTGGCTTATGGCTATTTCTGACCAGATACATACTCTCTACAAACTAGAAAAATACATGAAAAACAATAAGCCCTGATCCCTTCCCCCACCCCAAGTTAAATTAAATAATAAACAGTATAATAAAACCAGGACTATTTCAACCTAAACCCAAACATATATCTCAACTTCTGTGGAAATTTTCCCAAGGTCACTTTTTGCTAAGATAAACTTTAAAAGTCTCCCTTCTGTTTTCCTAAGTTAAGAACTGAGCAACCAAATGAAACCACCACCAAAGGATACTGTTGGATTTCATGTCTCTGTGGATGATGTTCTTTGCATGCAAATAGCTGTGAAGGAAAAATAACTCTATTAAAAACAGTCTGAGGGGCATGGGTAGAAAGCGGCTTCAAACTACACCTATGAAGTAATAAACCACCTGAAGGCCTGGCTCTTGGTGCAGTTACATTCAGGGACTGGCCCTGTGCTGCTTCAGGTGGGGCCACATCGTGCTTTACCTGGAGGTGAGGCTACAGCACAAATGGGGCAACTCTTCTTTAAGCATCAATTTTACTCAAAAAGTTAATCTTCTAACCCAAGTGTTCATCAACTGATGAACAAATAAGTAAAATGCAGAATATATCCACATAATAGAATATCATTGAGCCAAAGAAAGGAATAAAGTACTCATAGCTCCTACGGCATGGATGAACAAAAACATAATGCTAAATGAAAGAAGCCAGACACAGAATCTTCTATCTTGAAAATGTTCAAAAAGTAGTGATGATTGCACATTCTGAATATACTAAAAAACCTTTTAGTACACTTTTTAAATGGATGAATTTTATGTCAATTTTCTCTCTAAATTTTTTATAAAAAGTAACTGTAACTAGTTATTTTTTTAAATGTAAGGCAGAACATGAGATTTTATATAACAAAAGCACAGCTTTGGCTTGAGCTCCCAGACATCTAAGGGTATGAGGAGTATCCCACTCCTTCAATATAAGGGGCAGTTCAGAGAAAAGTTTCAGAAGCACTACTTTGGGCTAGCCAAGAATGGAACACAGAGAGAAAGAGAGAGAGACACACACACACACACACACACCCCACCTCCACCCTGCCTTCTTCACAAAGTAATGTGTCAGGCAGAGACCCCAAAGGATAGTATTTAACGAAAGTACTAAAGATGACCTTTAAGAATCTTCCAAAAGAAAAATAAATTATCCAAAAATGACATGTAGACCAATAACACCTGTTGATGGGCCATGCTTCAGACATATGAAGCCCACAGAAGGCACTGCCATGGCTGTAAGGTTGCGTGTCTAGCTCAATTTTGAGGATAGTGGCTGGAAGTGGAAACTGAGCCCCAAGGGAACAGCCTTGGCTTGTGCAAGGAACAAGAATTTGTGCAAAAATACCACCGAAATCATTTAATAGACCTGGCTTTTCCTAATCCTGGTTCTGATTTAAGGACATGTTGAAATGCTTGGACTCCAGACTTTGTAGTCATCAAGCCATCTACTCACTCCATTCCCTGAGCCGTCTGCCGGGCAATATCAATCAACTGGAACATCTGGAACTTGGTCTCTTGGACATGCAGGTGTTTGTAGAGGCTGCTGCCCTCACACCACTGGGTTACAATCGCCAGGTTGTCCTTCGTCATGTACCCCATGAAGAGCAGGATGTTCACATGCCGTGTTTTGCTGGAGGGGGTAAGGAGAGAGAAGACCCTGAACCTTCCCTTGCTTCAGAATAGGGAAATGTACCGTGCTTTCCCACTAAGAGCAAATCCTGTATGTTCCCGACACCACTCATGCTTACAGTTTGGGTGGCTAGCAAAACAAACACATAAGACTATAGATAATCCAGTGGTGGTGTGACTTGACAAAGGAGCCCACCATGATTCACCTCAGTGCTGGCCTTGTTTACAGAGAGAATATTCTCTTTATTAGCATACACTCAAATACTCTGCACAGGGGTCACCAGGACCCCTAATCTGTGGAATTCATCATCATTCAACTTATTGCTACAAGTCTAAATAGTGACTCGAAGATTTGAAAGCTGAAGGTTTGAAGTCCAGAATAAGGCAACTTAGCTATAAAAAGAGCTCTTGGAAGTAATTGTGAAAATAGAACCTATTTCTCCCTACCGCAAACCAAAACCCAGAGACAGAACCTGGGCTATTGAGTGTATCCAGAGACCTAAAGTGGTGGAAGGGGGTATGCTCACCAAAAGGGGCTCTTGTGGTCTGAGAACCACATAAGCTAGAAGGAAACCTTCCACTCCTCTTCACTTGTAAGGGAGGAGCTTCAACCACAGGACTCCACAGTGAACACTCACTAACCACCATTCCCAGCCAGAGGCCCGCAGAGACAGGTCTGCACTAAACATCCAACTTACTTTGTAGGTTTGTGTGCCACCGCCCAGGCCCTGCCCCTACCACTACAGGATGACTGGACAGGCAGCTTTCTACTCACCGTAGGACAGCCACCTCGTTCCTGAAGGCCTGGAACTGTTCTGGTGTGGGGTCAACAACCTTTAAGATCTTTACTGCAACGTCTCCTGCAAATTAGTTTGTAGTCAATATAATCAGTTAAATGATCTTTGTTATTTTTCATATACTTTAGAGATATAGTGAATCACTTATTCAAAAATCATATACCTACACAAATAGAAGAGATATGTGTATTTCTAAATTATTTAAGAGGCTGAAAAAGGTTAAATAGGTTATACTCTATCCTTAAAATACCATGCCATGGGCCTTGAATAGGTTTGGTTTAAACTAT
Organism: Macroglossus sobrinus; assembly: GCA_004027375.1. Classification (NCBI taxonomy): domain Eukaryota; kingdom Metazoa; phylum Chordata; class Mammalia; order Chiroptera; family Pteropodidae; genus Macroglossus; species Macroglossus sobrinus. The sequence goes on along the minus strand of PVKZ01001066.1, from coordinate 96,055 downwards.
TCCTATCAAGCCTGCCATCCCCAGAGGTAAAGTCACATGTAACAAATCATAACCTGAGCCTATGAGGATGACATCAACAGGTGAATATGAAAGACCCAGAAGATATTGAATCTTTGGGGCCAGAAGGCTGGTGCTAGGAAGCAGGCCATTTAGCAAGCAGTTGATGTTAAACCTGGCAGCCACATTTCAAGGAGACCTGAGATTGCCCCTTGTACCAATTCAAAGATATATAGAAATTAAGTTTACCTTCAATACCATTAAAAAGTAATCCTAACGATTAACACTGATTGCCTACTATACCCTGACATAGTGTGTGCTTTCACAGGCATTATCTCCTTTAATCCTCATAGCTGCCCTATGACATCAATACTGTTATCCTCATTTTACAGAGAACAAAGTTTAGTCACTTGCCCAAAGTCAAATAGACACAAACCAAGGTGCTGGAGCCAGGATTAGAACCCCAGTCTTAACTCCAGTGGCTGTACTACTAACTACAATACTGTTAAATCACTGTCAATCACTGTCAGCCTCTTTATATAACCTTAGAAATACTCTCACAGACAGATCAATTCTACTTTACATTTGCTATCAATTTAGAAGCCACTTTCAGAAATACTTTTATGTCATATTTATCACAGTAATCATAATACATTACTTGAAACCCTATTAGTATCTCAAATTTTCATGGCAAATAAATTTACTAAAACACAGCCTTCTGATGATCAAACAAAGTAGGAGTTGGCACCTTTGAGGTGTTAGTTCTTCCACATGTCGAGCACATCATCCCCTTGCAGCCTGTTGAAACATTCTTCATTTCACTTTTGGGGACTACCAACTGGTAGAGAGATAGTTCCTATGAAAGGTCTCAAACTGCTGAGCTAAAGTCTCCACTTTACAACAGCCTCTAACCTGGCTCTCAACCAATTCACTGGCACATGTATTTACAAGGGCCCAGGGCTGCCTGTGAAGGTGCTGCTGACCTTGGATGAGAGATGCACACTTTATTTAGTGCTACCTTCTATCTAGGATGGAGCTAGTAAACCACTGCAACCCCAACCTCAAGTTCCTTATGACTGAGTAGGAGGACAAGTGTCTTACATAATGACTCATTCTAGAGCAGTTTAAGCCAAGATTGGCGGGGTGGGGGGGGGGGGTATTAAGTCTCTTGGTAGAGAGGATATAGAAGGTCTGAAAGGAATGGGACATAAGCCAAGGGAAGGATTTTATTAAATGGTAGGAGGCTGTTCTAAACCAGGTACACCAGAACCAAGGTGAGGTGCGGGGGATGAGAGAACCATGAGTTGCATTTGGAAAACTCTAGCATGGGGTCTGGGCATCTGTAGGATAGAAGACAAGGAGGAGTCTGCTCCAAGAGCCCAGGTAAGATAAAGGCACAGTGGGGATGTGGGAATAGAAAGGAGGGAGTGGAGGCAAGAAATTCCATGAAGGTAAAGTGATCCAACACGGCAGTTAACTGGGTGTGCAGGAGGAAAACTTGGGGAGATACTGAATGGTGCCTCAGGAGGGGCTGCTTCTCAGAACCTTCAAGTTCGTGAGCCTGTCCCTTTCTCACAGCTCTCTTTGAGACATGCTCCAAGTGCCAATGAACTCACCCTCAGTGACACCAATTTTGGACCTAATTAGTAATGCAACCTCAGAGCTCATAGGATTCACTGGCAACCAAAGCCTGCTCACAGTGGCTCACTCTGACTCAGTAGTCAGCTGAACATCCCGCATCTCTAGCCTCCAATTTTTAGAACAGAGAATGGGACTTAACTATGTTAAAAGCTCATTTTTTCTTTGTTCCATGATCACAGCCAGTTCAAACCTTCTCATCTTTCTAAATCATATTATCTAAATATGCATTACAACTCTGTGTAAGTCATCCACAATACCTGAGTCTTCATGCAAGTCAATGATGGGAAGATTGGACAGGGTCGAACTAAAGACAGAGAGCCCTGTGGCCCCGCAGGAACCCATTTGCCAGCCAGCTCACAGCAAACAGTTACAATTATGTGCAATTTCTCACTGAAATCCAGAGACTATACATGACCCTATTCCCTCTTTACGTATGGAACTATCAGCAAGAAAAGTTATGAACTGACAAGCTATCTGTCTGAGGCTTAGGACTGTAAAGTGGGGACAGCCTCCAGTGGGGAACTACTTAAGTGCGCACAGCACAGGTCATGAATCAGTTTCCGATAGGGCAAGTAGGCCCCCCGGCCTTGCCTGCCCAAAGTCTGGAGAATTAGGTCTGTGCCCAAAACAAAGACTACACTCCAAACTATAGTTGGCAATCTTACAACATGTAAAGGAAGGTATTTACTTTAGTTGAGTAATATAAATGACAAAGGGAACCTTTTACTTTCCTTTAATAGTTTGCTGCCTTCTGCTCATGCTGTCAGTGATGGTCCCTGACACCAGTATGACAACCTCTACTGCTATTTCCATCTCTTTTAATGTGTTGTTTGGAATTAGCAGAGGCTAGCAAATCAGACCCCAAACCTATGCTCAAAAGAAGGCTCTGTGCTTAGGCCAAAGGGCCTCTTCTTTACATGAAGTGAGCCTTAGTTCATGGATCTGAGGCCTCCATCCTGGTTGCTTTAACCCCTTCTGTTTATTTTCACAGCTGCAAGGCAAAACAGTTGTAATTTTTAAGAAACTGAATAAAACATTGTATACAGGAACCAGAAAGCAAGAACAAAAAAAGGGGGGGAGGGGGAATATAATACAAAACACTTTATCTAGAAATTATGGTTTCCTTGACCCACTCATTTTTATTCTTCATTCTTTCTCAGGGGCCGACATAAAAGTCCATTGCTCCTCACTCCTCTGACTTTTGAGACTCTTAACTTAAAAACAATAAAATCTTTATCCTTTTCTCACTTAGAAAAAAAACGTACAGCTCGCTGCCAGCATTAATTTAACATCACACATGGCAATGCTACATTTTCTAGGATTTGATATTTTCAGTGATCAAAACTCTATTTTATAAATAGGAATACCATTACTAAAAACGAATGCTATATATAGAATGATGTCATTTGTTTCCACAGACTACTGATATACTAGAACAATATGAAAATAATAATAAAAGCAAGATATTTTGTGGAAAACTTTGAGGATAAGGTTAGGACTATAATCTACAAGTTATCTCAGGGTAAATGCTGCAGCCGCAAGCACCACCAGACAGTATTACCAGGGCAACCGGGAAATGGGTTAAAAACATTAGCCTTATTATCTACATTCTAACAGGAGTCTTTATAGCACTGTAATAGATACATCTCCTTACCACAGTCTGAAAACTCACAGGACAGAGAAAACACAAGCTCATAAGCAGTAATGTGGCAAATCTAACTAATGCCTTAAAAATTACATGCTCAATCAGAAGAAACTTAAATTTGGACACAACTGACACTGCATCTACTGGCTTTTAGCTAAAGCTTTAAAAATGCGGTATAAAAATGATTAAATGCTCCAAATGGCAGCATTAAAAGCAATTTTAACTGCTCCATCTCCTACAAACACTAACAGCTTTATTGTCTCAGATCGGAGCACTCTTATCCCACAAAATCGTGTTCTTTTTCTAAGGGATCACCTAGACATTTATGACATCTCTTTGGAAAATATTCTGCAATAGTATAAATTCTGAGAGATCCAGAGGTAGGCCATTAATACATTAGATGGAATTTTCAAAGGAAAAGAAATCATCCTACATGAAATTTACAAATATTTGGCCCTGTGCCAGTCCCTTAAAGAATCAGAAATTTGTCAGATGATTAGTTAAAAGTGGCAAACCCATATATACTAATGAACTCGTAAAGTTGGAGGTGTTAATCAGTTTTTAACATCTTGAATTTTAATGCTCTATTCATTTGTTTGTCTTAATTTTCTCAATCTTTGCACATTTACAAATAAAGATAAATATGGTAGCATCCAAAGTAGAAATATAAGAACCTAGGCACTTTAGGTGTTTGTCTTCTGTTTGGTTTGGGTTTTTTGCTTTATTAAAATCTGAATTTATAAGAGATGTCTTTTTAGGAACGTTTAGAATTTTCCAGGCAATACTCCCTAAATGCTAACATCCTAAAGCTAAAGGCTTTAAAATCCTGACAGAGAAATGCTAAGTATGTTGCCAAAATACACAAGCTGTAGCTACAGACATCACAATAGTACATTTCTTCCAAATGACAACGTGTTTCCATTAGAATAAGAACACTAACACATGCAACACAGATTCAAGAATTAAGGCTGTGTCTTCCCTGTTTGATAGGGATTCTCACAGCCAATCCTGGGGGATTCGGGGGATAGGTCTAAGAGAAGCTGTTGCAGGAGGCTCCTTGCTTTCCTGTACCCAACTGTCTGACCATGGGCATATTTGTTCCCTTCTCTGAACTTAGGTTTCTTGAATGTAAGATAAGGTCCTTTCCAGCTTTAAGTTTCTTGAATCCATGCTCCACTCATAGCAACACTCTTACTCATTTAAGGAGCTTCAAAGCATGTCCCATGTGCAGCCTGTATTCAATCAGCTTATAAGAGACCCTGACATTTAGAGCTCAACTTTTGTTCACCAATTTCTAATTATCCTAAATACCTTATCATATCAATTACAGCATTATGGAGTCCATAAAGAATGCTATGGAGTGTCACTGAGATATTGTGAAGTTCAATCTTTAGGTGTAATCAAGTATCCCTAGAGAGTGCTGTTGTGAACCACAGAGCTCAAGGAATCTTATACCCCTCCTGACCCACTCTGGACTGAAACTTGACTTCACCATGACCTTGAAGAAAAGGCCCCAAACTTACCATGCCACTTGCCCTTATAAACAGTTCCAAAGGAGCCTGACCCAATCCGAGTCGAGAGCATCACTTCACTGGCTTCTATTTCCCAATAATAGCTTGAATCTCTCTGTCCACGAGGCCTCTGAAACAAGCAGAGATCATTAAATACACTCCATGGAATGGTAAAGGTCTGTTTAACAGGTTGTCAAAGAAAAGATCAACTCAACTTCATCCATTCCCATATCTTTTAAAAATAGACATATTAACTGAAATTCTAATTTTTGTCTTTTGAGAAAATACCATTTTATGTGTGCTCTCCCTTAAACAAGCATGCCAAAGGCACTGACATTCATGAATCATTAAATGCTTTTTGAGTCTCCGCCTGCCCCTTCCCCCAAATTAAAAGCATTTTCATTTCCAACTTAAGATTTTCTTATTGAACCCTAACCTGCAGAAGGTATTGTTGGCTATACTCACAATTTTGTTTTTCTCCTGGCTCCCGGATCCTGCTGCCCGCTCTCTCTGTGCCGGCACAGGGGTTTTGGGCTGTGACCAGCCTGTTGGGCTCAGATTGTTGGGGCTGCTGGACAAGGCTGAAGGTGAGGCTTAATAGACAAGACAAACAGAATCCACACATGGATAAGCCAATAGAATATACACAGCATAAAGAGAAAAAGCCCATTACTATTTGCTAAATGATTTTGGGCAAGTACCTGATTCACTGTGACTTCGAATTGCATCCTAAAACAGAAAAGGAAAGCTGGTCAATTACTGCACTAGGAAAGATGGTCTCTGGGGGAGGGAAAGGGGATGAGGAGGATTTACAGGAATAAATTAGAGCATAAAACCTCTCAAATATAGCCTATTTTACACACTCTAACTTTCTTTTGATTAAATTCAGTGGCCAGTATCTTCAAAATTGTTATCAAGTATTTATTGTTCATATACAGTGAAAACCATTCTTTATCAGAAGAAAGCAATGCACACAGCAAACTGATACTCTTTAAGGCTAACAAAGTTACTATCAGCTAAGACCATTCCAAGTACTGAGGATCCTGCTCCACTGAAACTAAAAAAAAAAATAAATTAAATTAAAAAAGAGGATTGAATGGCAAGCTCACTCTTACCCCTCTGGAAGTTTATGAGAGAATACTGACCAGAAGTTGGATCTGATACAGGTGAGCACCATGACTCTATTACTTTATCTGAGCATAAAATTGTGGAAAGCTTAAAGGACCTTGTCCAAAAACTACATTTTACACACATAACCTACTAGAACAAGTAAAGAGACTTGGCCAGAGTCACACAGCCAGTAGGTGGCAGAAACAGAACCAGAAACCATCTCAGCCCTCAGCTGGTTCACCACAAAACACTCAGACCTTATCAGTAAGCTCTGAAATTAGTTACAATTTGTTCAGGTAAGAAGTCAAAGGTTACCTTTAGAATTTATTACAAATTGTCTGCGTGAAACAGTTTAAATCACAAGGACCTCCACAAGACCTAAATCATTATTTTATATACCCTCACTTGGAGTATAGAAATACTAAAAACATAAAAACCACTTGGCCCCCACATCCTCAAAAAGGATATTTTTCTGGGAAGTGCTATTCTCTTTGTTTTCCTTGTGTATCCACAGCAAAAATATTTTTTTCACAACTATTACTGGAACACTCCTACTCTGTGACATCTTTACAAGACAAAAAAATCATAAACCAAGCTGCTTCTCCCTGCCTTTGGCAGCACCACCAAAGCATCTTCAATAAAGCATGGTTCTGGGGTTCCAACACCTGGCGAGTCTTCCAAGAATCACCTAGAGAGGTGTTTAAGAATATAGTTTGCTAACCCTCCCACCCCCACCAGGATTGATTAAGCATGTCTGGGAGTGCAAGCTGAGAAGCCGGGGAATCTGTATGTTTTGAAGCAGGACAGGATGACTGCAAGGCAGGCAAAACATTGGCCAAAAATAAACCTGAATTTCAACAGAATATGCAGCAACTAAAGCTTTATTATCCAACTAATCTACTCTCTGTTTTTAGTCAAGGATGGCACAATGTGTTTTTACTGACCACAATTATATTCCCATGCCCTAGGATTTTTTTCTTAATGTCAAGTAATTTTCTTCCCTGTATCATATACCTTATATTTTATTCTGTGCTAACTGCTACAGCTGGATTGATTTACCCTAGAAGGGTAAAAAGAAAATGGCTTAAACAAAGCAAGAACATGTACTTTAAAAATTCTGAATCGTAAGGAATAAAAAATCAAAATTTGATCTGCCTCTAAAGCGCAAAGAGTTAATTAAGCACAACAGTAATGCTAGTTATAACAAAAATTCAAGAATTTTCCCTTCTAATGTTTCCTCTATTTACAGAGGAACAGTCACATAATAGATATAATTGATACTATCAAAGCTAATCATCAAAGAGAAATAAAATTCATAGCTTATATACAAAATGACCTCCTCACAATAACCTTGTGAGATTCCAAGTGCCTGTCACACACACATGACTACTTTAGACTCCACATTAAGAAACTATTTGTCGAGTACCTGCCACCTCTAATTTATGTCTAAAGAGATTTGAGGGTTGAGTGAGGTAAGCTGTGCCTGAGGTGGCAGGTGTCCCCTGAGGTTTTTCAAGAAACAATTCATGATTTAGAGAAAGTACAGTTGTCTCTGATTATCTTTTAAAAAAGGATTTTCAGAGCCTATCAACCAAACTGATGTATTGGTTTCTAAACAAGGTATAAATAGAACAAAAATGCTATGAGTACCAACCAAAATAATCTAACGTTAGTCTTGGGCTGGAATTGATTTTAAAAAAATTTTAATGCCCTTGGCCTCTAACTCTCACTTGTGAAACTTATTTCACTTACTGGCAATACCACACAGTATTTTTTACTCCTATATACTCTATTACCAAAAAAACAAACAAACAAAAATGAAGACAAGTCTGACAATAAATATAAAATTTAACTTAGTGATTGTTTCAATTTCTGCTATTCTACTGTCTGATAGTCTTAGCAATCCTGTTAATTTACAAGAAAGCAAAGGCATGAAGAAGAATACCTACTCTTCCCCTCAAACAAAATCGTCTGGACCACGCCCTGGGAGAAGCATTCAGGCTGTTATTCTAGTCCAAAGCAATGAGAAATAAAGAAGAATAAAGAACAAAAGAAGTATTTTAAGTGTATGCAGTTGTTATTAAAGATGAAAAAGAAAGCAAACCAAACATATCAAAAAGCCAACAAAAGAAAAAGCAGTTTGAAAACACTAGCTTTGGGCACTTGTACATCTCCCTAAATACCTGCTTATTAAAATCCTATTACTCCACCCTTTGACTTCTAAATAAAAACACTTAGTCTTTCATAAAGTTTGTAGTTGTCCATCACTATTATTTTCTTTCCCACACCAAAATGGAACTTCTCTTTATGTATCGTACTCACTATCTCACTAAAATTCTATTCGAATTTGACATGGACAAAAAATTAGTACAAATGTTAACATTTATTTAGGAAATTGTAGTTCTCCACTTGAATGATATACCAACTGGATTATTCAGCCAGTATAAAGATGTAGTGTATAAAAAAGAAATTTAAAAAGTCCACAGACTTCAGAAAGTGCTACCATATATTCCTTATCAGGTTTGAAACCCAAAACTCTCTGACACAACAGTCAACTCCAACTGAATAAGTGACTGATACCCATCACCATTCCAGAGGGCCCTATTACCTCAATCATCCTGCTGTCCACAGGCAGGGTGGTGCTGACCATGTGGACATTAGGTGTGGACGTCGACCTTTGCCTCTGGGAGAGAGAACCTTCAGAGGAGGGGCTGGAGGTGTTGAATGTGAAGGCGTGGGGTGTGGAGTATCTGTGCTGGGAACTATGCAAGGAGGAGAAAGACAATTCCATGATTGACACTCAGGACTCACCACTGGTAAAGTTATTCAACTACCTACTTCGTTAAGATACTCTGGGGCAAACCCTACTTGTATTATAACCTTTGACAAAATGTTCCTTTCTTTCAATATGCATCATTTAAAATTTTTCTTCTGTCTAGGTGCTTTTGCATGCAAATTTTTGAAAAGGAAATAATATATGTGCTTGGAATTCATGTGACAACACCACCACATTACAAATTTTCTTCTTTTTAATAAATCACCTTTAAAGAATATTCTAAATTTTTAGACTATCTCTGAGAAATAAATAAGCATCTGACAATTTATTAAGCTAGCTGGAACTTGCCCAGTTTAGAGACTTAATTAGAGAACTTTAAGGAAGATTATTCAACAGATGGTTAGACATGCTGAGCATGTCTGAAAAGCAGCCAATATTTTATCCACTGTGCATCCTTCCCTCTACCCCCATAACCAGCTCCTAAAGTCTAATACTTTGAATTCAGTTTTTAGGTTGTAATACTTGTGAAATTAATCATGGGCCTCTTTCAGCCAATGACACTCCCCCACCAACCACTGGGAACACACATTAAAAATATAACACTTTCATTATATGCTCTATGGATTTTTTTTTGCTAAATTTAAGTAACACCATGCATGAATTAAGTGATAAAAGACTAGTTTTTCTAAGAGAAATTAAATTGTTCTATTGCCTTAAAAAATTGTCATCCTAGGTAATTCAATATTTATGCCCTCAGAAGCCTGGTTTCTTCTGTGGAATCCTCAAGAAGCAAGTATAGTTTATTGGTCAGACTTGCTTTTCAAATAATCAAGAAAAATAAAAATCATACATAATCAGATATAATTTCAATACAAATTCCTTGTTCTAATATATGCTACCTTTAACAATTCCATGGTAGTTTTACAAAGGCCACTAAATATTTTAGGATTATATATACATTAAAGTCAAATTTTGGACAAAGATGTAGATTTTATTTTAGGTTCCAAATTCACAGGTAACACTGAGCAAGACATGTGAACTCAACAAAACACTCATCTTAAAGCTGGAAAACAAGAGTAAAGAGAAGGTATATTCAAACTCAAAGATTAAAAAGCATATTTATATTAAAATCTAATTAGATTCTTTTTTAAGATAGCAGTCTATTAAATATCATGGTTTTAGCAATGCAAGATCATAACAAGCATTTCAAAGTCGAGGATTTAATTTTTATTGCATCACTGCATAGTTTTGGGACCCTTTACCTAAAGATCATCTCACTTACATACTGAGGAAGACAAAATCTCCAGGCCTTTCAAATGTGATGAGATATTAAAGGGCACACACTATGATAAAAGAAGAAACCTGCAGCTACAGTCATTTTCCAGAATGTAGAACTACAGGACCACAAAGAGAAAGTTCTACATTTTGTCTGATACCAAATAAGTTCCCCAGAAGCAGCAAGGGGTTTACACAGAGAGAATGCAAAGGAACTCTTGTCTTTTGTATTCATGTTTCAATCCCACCTACCCCAATTTAACCTTCTAAAAGAGAAGCTGTAAGCTAAAGAAAAAAAAAAAGGTTTTTTATGTTGTTTTTTGTTTTTACCTAACAGGAATCCGGGAAACAGACTCTCGCATCCGGCGCATTGTCAAAGACGGCAGTGCTGGGACCCCACTGTCACCAATGGTGGAATTTGGAAATAATCTAAATAAAATCAGAGGAAGACTAGTTTACAGACTTGCAGTATTTTACAAAGTCAGCCTGCCTTGCCCTGCAAACAGATCCTCAAGATAAACTTTCCTAGTCACATTTTCCTCAACCATTTATTTTAGGCTACCCAGAGTAAAAGGACCACCAACATAAAAAACTGGATTTGAATGGCTACGAAATGTGAACAATACTGACCTGCCAATAAACATAGAGGCTCTAAGTGTTTTTAGGAAATACTGGTCCAACGTCCAGCTGTGTCAAAATATTTTTTAAAGCTACAATAGGTACTATATAGCATAAATCATGTAGAGTTTTTTTAAAAACATTCTGTCTTGGAAACACATACATGAAAAGACTGAAATATGAATAATAAGTCACATTCAGCACCAAAAGTCATAAATAGAAGGAAAAGATATTGATATTAATGGGGTATCTTCTTTCCATGAGATGAACACTTGTGCTCAGCAATTTCACATTATCCCGGGTAATTCTCACAAGATTTCAAAGAAGGTAATAATCCTTTTTTCAGATGAGTGAAACTAAGGCTCAGAGGTGGTTACAGTTAGTTAATGACAACAATGAGATTTTGACCCATGTCTGCTGGACTCCAACGTCTCCTTGCAAAAGCAACATGTCACTACCACAAATGTAAAAAAGATGTTTCATTGTGATTTAATGATAACCTTCCCTTAGTTTATCCCTCAAAAAGGGATAGAACTTCAACTGACTTTTCATATCCCTATTAACAGTTTTTAAGTCACTTTGGAAGATGTACTTTTAATTTAAACCTTACTAAAAGATATTTTGTCTATATGAAATACATTTTGATAAACTGATTCTCTCCTGAGAGATACAAATGTCTTTTAAGGTTTTATATTCAAACCATTTTAAAATTAATGTTGCTTCACTTTGAAGTGAAGACAGTATCTGCTAGCAAACTAGTAGGTGACACTGTCAAGAGAGAAACGGCATTCTTTTAGGTTTTCATATCTCTTTGTTCTCATCTTACTGAATCACAGTATGACAATCTCTATATAACAGATAATGGTCCTACCTGCTCATTTTAGAGAGTTATACCACACTAAAACTACTCACTGGTTTCAAAAATGTCATGTTTCTAAAATAGATGGTTTCCAGATCATGACAATTCATTTACTAAGTCCAAAAGCCCAACCTGTCAAATACATAAGCATCCTCAAAAAAATTTCTACTTCCCAATACCTTCTATTCATTGAAAAAAGAATGCCTTACAAGAGTTGTCTGACATTACTCCAGTCCACACACATAGTAGGTACTTTGGTGCTACAGTGCTCATGAAATTTGTAGCCACAAGTCTGACATCGAAATCCATTTAGCAGGAACTTCTGACACATGTCACAGAAGGCAAGCTTCAAGAAGGTCTTCCGAGCCTAGAACAAAAACACAGGTGTAAATTGTGCTGAAAAAATGAAAGATGACAAAAGATAAAATAATTTTCTTCTCTGAAACCCAAGTGGTTTCATAGACCAAAGAATCATACTTCCAACATTTGTAAAATTCATACCTAGAAATTAAAGTATACCTGTAATGAAGCCTAATTTGCCTTACTGTAAAACAGAATTCCACAGCTTTAAATAATCCAACAATATATATGCTTATTTATTATCTCTGAGAAATTCCTGCCAGCCAAAGAAAGCACCCAATATGCCACAAAGAGAGAAGAGATCTGCAACTTACAAAGTTGTGTGTTGTGAGGGGAACATGATCCAGGAAATCTACTTGGAGTTCTTCTCCAATCAACGAGGCAGCATCAGTATTCCAATCTAAACGTGCTTTTTTACTAAAGGGAATTTAAGAAAACATAATACGAAAGGGAAATGTTTAAACAAGGTAAAAGTTTAATACCAATAACTACTACTACTGTTTATCTCATGCTATATAAACATAAAACTTAACTTAATCTTATACAACACTAACTTACTGAATTCATACAACAAAACTATGAGGAAGGCACTATTATCCCCACTTTAAAAAAGAGAGAATTGGGCCTGAAGAAGATGTATTGTTCAAAGCCACATAATGAGTGTAAGGGCCTATGCTTTAATCCAGGTCAATTAGACTCTAAAGCTAATACTCTTAGAATAAAGTTTTATTTAAATAATGAAATGTAACAATCTCATGATAAATATGCAATAAATCAATAAATTGGACTTTATGACACTAAAATCTTATAAGGTTCTAAAATTCTATAAACGGGTTATAAATATTGCTGTAGTAGAAAAATTTAATTGCTAACCTACTCCAATCGAGAAGATATATAAATTGAAAGGAATCACAAATGAAAAGCACTTTTCTATTAATAGGCTCAAATCTATAGAGTTGTTTGCAGGGCCTATAAATATGATAGGAGGCTTGACTGTCTTAATATTTACTCTGAGACCATTCTTTCTGTGCCTAGAGTAAACAAGATAGAAAAATGAATGCCCAGTTCCTTTGTCATGTTTTGTCTACTTAATCAGGCCCATCTCCTGCATATGATGAATATTCTCAGGCAAGGAGAGAACAGCACTACAACAGTACCAGTCAAACCTCCCCCTTTGCCTATCAGAAGACTATTCCAGCCATTTATCTGGTTATCCAACAGTAAATAATCCATCCTTTAATATAATTCCCTTTACAAGGTCTGGGAAACTGCTATCTTTCCAAAGTCCTGTTTTGCCCTAAAAAGAAAGAGGGGTAGCCTTGTTTTCCAATCAGTCGTCAGGTACGGTCTGTCCAAGAAAGAACCTAGGGTAGCTCCAAAACAATGCAGCCTTGAATAAGAGTGGACCAAGCCCCCGACTGTCTCTGAATCTCTTCCATTTTTTTTCTTAAACAACAGATTTATTTATCACAGTTCTGGAGGCTGAAATTCTAAGATTAAGTCTTCCTGACTTGAAGGTGGCTGCCTTCTCACTGTGTCCTCACAGAGTTGAAATTTCTAGTTCTTTAAGGAACACTAAAAATTAGCTTGGGGTCCAACCAACCTGGGGCTATACCCAAACAAAGCTGACATCTGCTTCAAAGATCAGCACTTCAACAAAATCCTAAGATGAGAGGAATAGCATGAACAAAGTAATTTATGCTCACTGAGGAGACTCATTCCCTGGGCTATATTATCTGACTGGAGAGCTCTTTGAAAGATAATAGAAGCTGAAAGAACTAGCACTTTCCAAGAAGGTAAACTCAAGGTTATTTCCCCACATTTCAGGAGAGATAACAGATAATGGATAATTATGAATGGCTCTGCTACTTTCGGGTATTACTTCTAGCCTTTGAGGGGCTGCCTCTTATCTTTCCACTGCCATTATAGAAATACTATGAACTATAGATCCTCCTTGAAGCAGAAATTCTCCTGCATCTTTTAGCCCCATGTCTGTCAAACTGTAGGGCTTCAGTAAACATCAACTGAATAAAAATGAATAGGTGATTTGCAAGAGTCCATCTCTTGAAAATAGCATTCTTTAACTACAAACACTGAGTATCCGCTCTGTGCACTGCACTATAGCAAACGCCAAAACCTTTGCTTTCAAGAAACATACCATTAGACATCACTGTTTCCATCTATGGAAACACCATTAACACCTAACATGTATTTTATTTTTCAATGCAATGTGTTCAAGCAATAATTTCAAGCTCTTAGTATTTTATTTTTCTGAACTGTCTCTTTATAAACAATGATATACAAATACACAATATTTTATAGGAAGCTAGTAAATTTTTCAAAAAATAGAAAGTCATTATTTGAAGCTAGGTGATCCCTCCTAGAATAAAGGAGGAAGTGACTAACTTTTGAGTTCTTACCCTTTGTGTTCATGGAGAAGTCTGAATACTGCACAGCACTCCGGTTGCAGGCCCCTCACCTTGAGTGCTTTCATAAGGCAGTCATGCAAGCTCATTCCATTTCGTACATTGACCTATAAACAAAGGACCATCTTCAAGACCAACACAGACTGCACGCCCTTGGAAAGGTGAGCACAAATAAATACACCAGTCTGTAAGGGTGTTATGTTGAAATAGATTTATGACAGTGTTGCTTATAATGACACACACACACACACACACACACACCCAGAATGTCCAGCAATAGGTGCATGCTTGAATGAAGTATGAAACAGCTATATATGTCACATTATACCACTACTCATAACGACCTTGAGGGAGAGGTGTCTGTTAATTGGGGAAAGTATTTTTCAAAAAAATATAAAGAGTACGATTATTTAAAGGGTGAGGAACATGAGAGACAGAGAGGGAGGGAGGGAAGGAAGGCAGGGAGAGGGAGAGTGAGAGAAAGTGAGAGCAAGTGAGAGAAAGCAAGAGAGAGTGAGAGAGCGAGAGAGCGAGAGAGCAAGAGAGACAGACAGAGAGAGAGAGAGACAGAGAGACAGAGAGAGAGAGAGAGTGAGAAAGAGCGCGCAAGCGAGAGAGCGCAAAGATATACACCTAGCTATTAACATCAGGAGAGTGACTGGGAGAGAGAAAATAATCAACTTTCCCTTTACACTTTTCTAATTCGTTAGGTTTACTGAAATGTACATGCAAGCATGAACATCCACCAAAAAGAAAAATAAGCAGAATGCTCTATAAACGAACATGAGTTTTGCTGATCAAAAATTTCTATTTTGACCTGTGACAAAATAATTGATCTTCCTAACAAAAATTCCATCTCATATGTACTTCACACTAGTGGAAAGCAAGCAGGAAGTAGAGGAAATAGAGCTTCTGCCCTGATATAAGGATAAACGCCAATGCTAGTTTAAATAAATGTGTATAGCATTCCATGTAGCTTTAGCAAAGTAAGGTCCTCTACATTCTCCTGTGCCCAATCCTCAAGAGCTAAGCAGGTACTCAGAGGCCTAGTAGAAAGTGTGAGTGCCCAGGGTGCTAATAATTGTAGCCATATAAAACTTTCAACTAAGATCTTAAGAGTTTTGATAAAAACCCTTTACATTTCATTTTTAAAGTCAATAAAGTTAGTTAAAAGCAGGGCAACTAGAAGTCAGTATGGCCAGTAAGGAAAGCAGAATGTAATCTGCAGTGCTTGCAAACTGTCTACAGTTGACTTCCCTTGCTGGGTGAAAGTGTGACAGCTGATAGTGGCCAACACAGCCCCTTCCCAAAGGCAGGTGAGTGGATGTCTGTATTTTAAAGGTTTAAAATATTTTAAAACATACATTTAAAATGTTCCATAACAAGTTTATTTTAAAGTTTCTCGAAGTAGTGATACTCTTAGAAAGATTCCACTAACTTTCAGCTTTTCAGAAACAAAACTACTATGTAAAGAGAATTATAATGATCTGAACTGAACTATAAAGATAAGATTTTAAGAATGAGGACAATGTTTACGGCCAGGATATCCTGAACAAGCTCAATCCCGCCTGATCTTGGAAGCTAAGCAGGGTCGGGCCTGGTTAGTATTTGGATGGGAGAACACCTAGGAAGACCAGGTACTGTAGGCATAAAAAAATTAAAAAAATAAGGGATGGGAAGCTGACAAGGTTCCTGCAATCTGTGAGGTCAACCAAGTGTTGCCTCATCTAAAAAAAAAAAAAAAAAAAGAGGACAACAAAGAGTAATAAACACACACTAACAGTATCATGACCTGCATCAAATAGTGTACAGCAGTGCTTTGAAAACTAAGAAGTGATTATCTGTGTTATATCATTAGTGTTCATTAAAAGTAACAAACTCTAAGAGCTAGATGGTTCTTTGTGCTCTAATCTAGCAGGGTTCTCAAATGTAGTTGCCATTGGAATCATCCAAGGGGCTTGTGAAATACAGACTCCCAACCTCACCCCTCTAACACATCCAATGTTTGTGATTCAGTTAAATCTGAATGAAGCCTAGAAATCTGTATTTTTAAACTGCTTCTCAGGTGGTTCTAATGATTCTCAGCTATGGTCCAATCATTCATCATCATCATAATCATCATTATCATAACAGAGAAGAAGGGAGGGGAGGAGGAGAAGAGTGGCAGCAGCAACAGTCAGAGAGACATATGTTTATGAAACAAATGACAAGAAAAATTCAAAGAATAAGCAACTACCAATTATTACTTCTAAAATTAATTTAAATCAGATATATGTCATTCTCCTCTCTACAACTCCCCATGGAGACATGTTGAAATCAGTTAAATCTGACTAATTTCTGGAGTCCACTAAGTAATGATGAGAATTATTTTGAGTTTCAGCAGTGAAACAACCTAGGGATGACTAAAAACAACTGACTGGTGGTACTGTCGTCAAGTGACTCCTTTCTCCTTCAGTGCTCCCCTGAAGCTGGATGCCTGTTTAAAAAAAAAAACTGGTTCTTCCAGAGATAAATGGTCCATCTCTGGTCAAAGAAACAGGAGAAACTAAATTTCTCAGCTACAATCTTTTTATGAAATCAAGTTTCCAAATCCCTGGTTCCCAACTACCAACTGTGCTCAAATGAAGGCTCTCAAGAACTACATGGACATAGAAAAAACTCAGAAATAGTCATAGCTACAATTTTACTTATGAATTAGCTAATAAAATCAGCAAGAGCCTCACTTCATAAAGGTCAGGAACGTAAGACTCAAAATATTATGTAACCTGTCTAGATGACACAGCTAATAAAAGGAAATACAGGGGTTTAAATTTGGGCCTGGTTGTCTTGAAGGTCCATACACTTAATCATTATTTCAAACCAGGTTTACTAATCTCCCAGGCAAGCTGGTAGTAGATGGGGATGAAGAAGATAGCCAAAATACCACCCAGAACAGCACCAGGTGGTCTTCAGCTTCCCATCACATTCACAAAAGAAGTATAAAGGAATTTATCAGTAAACTGGGGAGAATGAAACTGTTAGAAACAAACTGAGAAAACCTGCGACTGGACTTCCCAATTTCTGAATCTTGCCTCAACTAGTTGCAAAGAATAAACACACTATAATGATTTTACATCAAGAATGAAAATAGGAAAGGAGGCATAGAAGTTTTGAACTGAGGTTTTCTCAAATGTCTACCCAAATAAAATTAGCATAACTTCACTTTTTTGTTTCAATCAGGTGGCGTTTTTTCCCAGAATAATAAGAAACTTTCAGAGCAATGATTTCTTAGAAAAATTGGGATTTGTATCAGAATACTGAGTGGCAGTCCTACCAGGATGTCAATATTAATCTGTCACTGGTACTACAAAAATAAGCTCTGCGGAAATAACTGCCTGGTGCCAGCACTCTGGAAAAGAAGACCCTATGATTTCTAAGCTAGCTCCAATTTTGCCCTTGGCCTATCAAATTTAACAATTGTTTTTTTTAAGGTAACTTTATTTTCTTCTAAATATTTGATTGTAATAGCCACAAAAAAAAATTAAGTGAACATTTTGCTTTAATATTTAGAAGAAAAATTTTAATTATTAACAAGGTCTAAGGGAGCTTTTCAAAAAAAGTTCTTTGAAATATACCCCCATAAAAATGTACTATTTGTTTGAATGAAGTGGTTGAAGACATTTCATTCCAGGAAAGCATCATAACAGAAGGAAGGCCAGAGGTGGGAAAAAATAGGGTATGTGGAAGGAAAATAGCAATATAAAGCAATAAAATCTGCGACTGGAAGGCCAATTAATAAAGACCTTAAGTGACAGTGAAGATTTTGCCTGTTTATAAGGTAGATAATATGATCCATAATGTTTTCTATAGGGGGATGAATGGCTAAATTTTCTGAGAGGAATGTTCACATACCACCGTTCTTTGCTTGTTTGGCAAGAAAACACGGATAGTATTGCTTGTTTTAGAAGAGTCCGTAAGTTTGCCATCATCTGACGCCCGACGCTGATAGCCAAACTGCTGAACTATTGTGGGGGAAATGCAGCTGGAGCCATCAAACACTGTGTCTTTGAATCCAAAACCATTGCTGATCGTCTTCCAGGCGCCCTGTATGTGCTCCATTGATGCAGCTTACACAGTACTTAAAAACCTGGTAAAAAAAAAACAAAAAAAAAGACAAATAATTGTAATTGTAAAACAAAAGCAATTAATGCAACACAATATACGAATTGTGAAAATAGTGATATTTGGCCTTCTTATAAGTGATATCTTATGCTTAAATAATTTAATCAGAAAACTTATATATAAGTATATTTCCATAAAACATTTCATAGATAACTAAAAAATTAGCAAAGTGGGGACTAAAGATCAAAAGACTTATCAAGGGTTGGTTATACCACAAGTTAAAAGCCAACCTGAAACATGAGCTAGATCTCCTGACTTTTACTTTAATGCTTTTTCAATTAAATTTCTCTTCTTTGGTTATTGTATATTAAGTATGAGCAATTATCCTTGAGTATGAGTAACATATTAGCACTATGAGAAATTTTAAAAAGTGTAAGCCATAATTTTGTTTTCAAGGAAGGAAATTAGTGCTTCTAAAATGTATTAGACATTTTATAAATTATCTCATTTAAGAATCCAAAAGATTTTAAATCCCTTCCTCCATGCACCCTTTATTTTTTAAATAAATAAAGCACAGAAAAATCATACTACTTGCCCAAGTATACCAACGTGGTAGGTAAAATAACCAGATTCTATATCTGTTTAAATTTAAAGCTCATGAACTTCCCACCAGAGTTCAGTTTTGGTAAGAAACAAAGCTTATAAACAGAAGCAAGCAGAGACAATCATCTAACCAAAAATAACCAAATGTTTTAATTAGTCAAAAACAAAACTACAATAGAAGTCCACAGATAGTCATACAATGACAGTAAGTCAGATACTCTGCAGTGAGGACATAATGCGTGCCCTGGCATTGACTGGGGATCAGCAACCATGCAGAAGTCAGAGATTTGTTTCCTCCTTTAGAAAACGGTGAACTTGACAAGGAATCCCATCCTTTTCAAGCCTTTCTCCTTCAGACACTTTTGTCTTATTAACAATACCTACCATTTACTAGGTGCTACTATCATGAAGCAGTAATACTGCATTGTTCCACTCATATTATCCAACCTAATCCTTAGAGTGATACTCTACACAGGAATTACATCTCCATGTTACAGCTGCTTTAAGTGGCAGAGCTGGAATTCAAAACAGGCAGCCTTGACTCCAGAATCCTATCTTCTCATATATAATAAATACACTTAGTCAGGGCTGAAAGGCCTAGAATTAAAGACCATTTAATTCAAAAAAATTTTTTTCAACCAAAAGTTTCTGTCTGAATACCTACTATGTGCTAAGCACTTTCTCACATCACATGTCTGAATCAAGAAGGGATGATAGATATTAACTATTCTTAGGTGTCAGTTGAGAAAACCAAAGAGCTTTAGAGAGTTACTCAAGATCACAACATGGCTTTACTTTCAGTCTTAGCACAACTTTTTTTGGAGACTACAGTAATAACTTAAAATTTTTAAATGTTCTTAAAGATTGATCTAGTAATTCAATTCTACTATAAGAATTTATCCTACAGAAGTATAAGTGTATAAAGATATTTGTACGAACATCTTCATTACAGTATTGTGCATACCCTTGAAAAATTGAAAAAAGACCAAATCCCTAATGGAGAACTGTGTTAATAGCCATGTGATAAATGAAGTAGATTTGTGTGTGCACAAATGGGAAAAAGCTATCCAAGACAAAAATGAAAAGTATAACCTGAACTTTTTAAATATTAATCTAGAAAGAAGGAAGATGATTTAGAATCACAGGTGAGAAAAATCTGGACTAATAAACAAGTATCAACTGATTATTTTAGCAGATTTGTGAGAAATCTTTACTTTTTATATATTACCTTCTTCTTGCTTTTGATATTTTACTATTACACTATAAACTTCTATAAGCCTATTTTATTTCTGTAACAGGGAGGGGTGGGACAAGATCCCATAGCTTTCAAAGTGGAAGGGCCATGACACACTGACTCCACCCCTGGCGCTTAAACCTGAGCCCTGACGCACTCCTAACTCTATCCCTCAGTTACCATGAGGTCTCTTTTTAGGGGCACCTACATCTTCTATTTTCCCTAGATCTTTTATACCAACTAAAGAGGAAAAGATGAAGAAGTTTACAACCAGATGAGAGAGAAAAAGATGAGAGAGAAAATTCATCTGAGCATCTCACTAGCCTGAAACAATGTGGCTCCTATGATCTACAGAGATAAACCAACCAGAGTAATTTTAAAAATGCAACTCGTGTCCCTCCCTTTTAAGACTCAGAATAAAAGTTAAACTCCTTTTTGAACATGCCACGCTTCATACATCGGGACTTCTGAACTTCCTATTCCCTTCACCTAGAAGGCTGAAACCTCCAGAAACAAGCAAGTTGGCCTTTTCCCATCCTTAAGGTCTTCACCTAAAAGATCTCCTTAGCGACGCTTTCTTAGCTCCCTTAGCCCTACACTATGTTAAACTGTTTACAGATTCTGGTCAGTACTCCACTCCTCCTTCAGTTTCATGAGGGAAAAGCTCTGCCAATCTTGTTCACTGCTGTATTCTTGGTCCTAAATACAGTACCTAGAACATGAAAACATATATTTATTAAATGAATTAAGTTAGCAACCAGAATAGTGCTGCAAAACTATAATTCTTGTAACAGAAAAGACCTAGTAAATGTGAATTAAATCTCCATTTGGTAGCACACCTTTAAAAATATCTGCCATTCAGCAAAAGACAAACTACAATAAAATAAATTCTGTATTTAACTGTGGAGAAAGACTATATTATATAACCTACTGGCTAAAGAACCCCTCACAAAACTTTAATGTAGCTTAAATCCAAAAACATAGTTATTTTATAATGAATTCTAAGTCTTATAGGCCTTAAAAAATAAGTGTTGCTGCTTAGTAGAGAACATAATACAATAACTGTTAAAAATGACAAAAGCAAACCTACGTTAATTCTCAAGTTTTAGATTATCTATCATTCACAATTTTTCTTTATGCTACATTGAGACCACTTACAGGCTAAGCAATATGCTAAGTCAGTGATTTCCAACCTTTTTCAAGTCAAACAAAATGATATTTGTAAGGCACACTGAGGTAGGCAGACAAGCCAAGGAAGGCCAAGACCTTACCAGTTGCCCCAGGGCTGACAAGTACACCTGTTTATCACGTAGGAAGCTCTTTGCTAGGGTATTCTTTAATCAAGGGTACACATCAGAAAACAAGAAAGACACTATCTTCTAAAAACTATACAGCAGCAACATACTTCAATCTTAAATGGAGACATTCAGAAGCCCCATTTAAACTACACTTAAATGTAAATGTAAAGACAAAAAAAAAAGTAAATGGAGATGTAACATAAATGTAAATCTAACTCTAGTATTGTGATCTCTCCCTCTAATCTGTTGACTAAATGCTCCAAGTCAAAAAATATATACACACCTAGAGACATTCTGCAACTAGACAGTCCAAAGTAGAAATCAGTTTCTGAATGTGAAAGACCTTTCAAAGTTCTAAAGGAAAGTTTCAAAAGAAATAAATTATCTTATGAATGGAGAAATTCATTATGTTAGAAGAAATTAATTATTTGAAAAAAAGACATACATATCTCCCTTTAAATGGTTGCTATTATTCCTAATATACAAAGAACTCCTGAAAATTACTAAGATGAAAAATGCCACAAGGGAAAAAAAAGGGAATTAAATTCACAGAAAAGAAACACAAAGTCCACAAACGTGTGTATATACATTTGAAATGCAAATTTTAAAATAAAGCGCTATTTTTAATATCAAATTTAGAAAAAGTAAAAGACTAAAAACACCCATCACAAGCACTTGTGGAAATCTACTTCTCATTATATTTGCTAGTAGAAGTATAAATCACAACAGTTTAACAATTTAACAGTATCTATTAACTATTTAAAGACTTAAATCACATACCATTTGACAGACTAGCCTTCAAGGGGATTAAAAAAAAAAACAGCACTACAAAAATACACAGGAATATTTTTACTGCACTAGTGTTTGTTAATATCAATAAACTGTGAACTACTTCAGAACCAAAGCCGTGGAACTAAATTAGAACTATTTAAAGTAAGACTGGTTTACAAAAACAAGCTAAAAGTTTAATTTAAAGAATATATATCCAGACTTTTTTGTCTAGAAAAATTATCTAAAGCTATGAAAAACCCTGTTTTGTTTTCCCTGAGCAAACTTTTTAAAAAGGAAACCTGTAAGTATTAAACAGGAATATTTTAAACTTTCATATTTAAGCAGAAAACTATTGGACATCACTGCTTAAACTATATATTATTTTCCATAATGTAAGAACGGGGCCAATGTCATCTGTCACCAATACATTTTAAAATACTTTAAAGGACTTTACATGTTGTATAGTATCAAAAGTAAACCAAACATTAAGAAAAAAAATAAATTTAAAATGTTCAAGAAAATCATACTTCTTGGTATTCAACCTTTTCATAAAAGTGTGTTTTCAAAAGAGGATTGTTAGATATGTCATTTGAAGATAACTTTGCTAATGAAAAGTTTATATGGAATCCAACTGTAAAAGTGCAATGATAAAAAAAAACAATCTTTTAGGTAACTCTCTTCACATATACAAAATAGTAGCTTTATTATTATAAAATTCCCTGATCTTAAACACTTAATTTGGTGAAACAGCCTGAAAATTTGTATTCTACAGACTAAACATTTACCTTTTAGAAGAACAGACATGGCATATTCATAATTTCATTTATTGTGATAGCTATATTCTATAAATTATTTAGGAAGCCTATGATTTATTTCATATAAATTATTCTAGCCTATTCTAGAATTCAGGTCAAACTGGTTCCAAGCTGCTTCCTTCTGCATTCCAAACACCTTCCCCTACCCACCCCATCCTTAGTATCAAAGAACACCACAGAAATCAAAAAGCCTAGGTCCTACCCTCCTCTGCTTTCCCCACTTTGGTTACACGAAAGAATTGCCACAATGGACCTAACCAGAAAGTCAGTCTCTGAAAGACACTAGGCTATGGGTATCTGACTCATTAACTGCTAGCTTTCTCAGCTTTTTGTAGTCACCCACTCTTTATTTGTAAATCATGAGTTCACCTAAATTTCTCTGAATTTATTATTTCTAGTCAACATTATTTCTGAGGAAGGTAGGTTCCGTAGGTTCCATAGTTTCATCAAAAAGTTTGCCTTTTATTGACTTCATGCTTCATCCTGCCATACTGGAGTTGGAAGACATGTTGTTCACTTTAGTCACTCTAAACTCTTTCCAAAGCTTTATTTTTCTATACCAAAATGTCTATTTTTACTATCATAGTTCATAAATGAAAATAACCTCATTTATTCTCCACATGAATATTCCTCCTTTTTAGAAATACAGAGATCTATCCAAGTTTCTATATCTAAGTTAAAAGATGGTTTTATAAATTTTAAATAGTACTGAGTTTAGAAGAAAACAAAATAACTATAATAAAAAGACACACAGCCCTGAATTATGCAGCAGGGGACTGAAGAGTCAGAGGCCAAGCCCCTGAACAATCTGACAGACTCTATCTTGAGATCCATTTCAGTTGCCTTCTTGAGCCCTTTCTGTGGTATAACTAAAATAGCACCCAATAGGGTTTCAAACAAAGACAGAGTAGGTACTTTCTTCTTTATAATGGACAGTTTTTTCAGGGAAGACTTAAAAAACTCAAGTCTTTTTTTCTAGAGTATAACTCAGCACTTTTTCAAACTATGGGTATGACCCATTTCATTACTGGTCAGGAAACCATTTTAGTGAATCACAGCCAGCTTTCTTAAAATAAGAATAGAATGTATCTCACATAATACAGGTAAGTACTATTTTGAGAAATCTTTGATTCAGGTACATACATACACATGATAAAATGTGTTTCCTAGTGTGGATCATTACTAAGTTTGAAAGCTACTGTATATAATTCTAAAGCCCAGAATCCCTAGGAGGGCTTGCAGAGATTTCCAAAGGCATTTATCTACACAAAATACATCTTCCTGTGCTTGAATGATCACTTTTTTTAAGGATCCATCTAGTCTTAAAGTGTCTTTATTAGTTCTACCAATAACTTTCAATGTGTGCTAATTCTATCTTACATTACATTTAAAAAATATTCATTTCCCCTACTTCATGTGGACTAAAAAAAACTGTATATTAAGTTTTCATTCTTTTCTGAGGTACCATTATTTATTTTGTGACTTTATTTATCATTCAAATTTACTGTGAAGATCTCTAATGACAGAGATAGTAACCTGATACCATTCTCTTAGGTTACATGGTTCACTAACTTAATATGAAATTTATAAGACATAGATAGAATTTATCTACCCATGGTTCTCACAATGTACTGCCTCATTTACCAAATTATTTTTGCCCTATGTTGACTTCTTTTACCTCTCTCTAAATAGCCTCTCCTCTACTTTTCTCATTTACTGCTTCTTATAATGATCTTCGTTACTATGGGGCCTCTGTTTCCTGCCTGCTAAGATGATGTTCTCTTCTGCTTTCAAATAAAATACCAGATGAGAGTGTGGTGTTAACTCTATTTCAATGAACTTAATGCAGATTCCCTCCCCAATTTAAATCCTTCTCCAAAATATACACAACAAAGACTGTAGTATGTATCTCTCTTACAACTTTTTTTTCTTGTTCTTCTAAATGGTTTGAGAGAGCCAGTCTTTGTACAGTACAAAAACCTTAAAAGTTACAAAGTGGGTTTGTGGAAGGAAGTCTTTATTTGAAGGCAGGCCCTCAGTAGAATTCTGTATGCTTCTATTGAGAGGCTTTAGGTTCTCTGTGATGTTTCTCCATTAAAGCACCTGAAATTCTTCCTCATAAATCTTCCCTTCTTTGCTCCCTATTCATAATTTATTACTCCCCCCTTTTTTTCGTATTTATATTATTCATATATATTAACAGCACTTGTATTGTAATTATTTATGTACATGTCTGCATCCCTGCCTGCTCCTTGAAGATGGTCTATATGCCTTCTTAGTTCTCCCTTGTTCTCCTGGAACTTAGCATGACACCTGACCCACAGGAATTATTCAACCAAGACTTCAAAACCAATGGAATGGCAGGTTTAAGAGCCACAATAAATTAAATATTAAAATTTGTGTAAATTAAGAAAATAGCTATTTTTAAGATGTCATATAAAATTATAAGAAGAATCCATTAAAAAACACAAATATTTAACAACGACTGCTTGGCTATCTAAACAATAATAATAGTGGTTTGCTCTCTATTTTGATACCTGCCAAAACTCACTAGACAACAAGGTATGTCCACCAAAAAATAAATTTCTTAAAATTCTGTACCAAGCAGCAACAATAATGATATTGAGTCCTTCACATTTTAGTATGTACATAATGTTTCAGTTCTTTACATACAGTATCTCATTTAACTTCTCAACAACTCTGTGAGAAAGACTATTATCCTGATTTCGGAGATAAGGAAACAGAGGAGCAAAAAGGTTAAATGACATTGTCCAAGGTTACATAAAAAGATAGAGAACTGAGATTACTGACAGAACATCTAAGGTGAAAAGCACTCACAAGTTTTACCACACCACTATTCTTTATTCTTAAGGTAGATAAGATCAGTGTATTTGTGGGACAAACTAATGCTCAGATGAAGTACCAGATTTCAACCTTGTGGCTGCCTGCTCTAGCTTCCTCATAGCTGGCTCTTTCCTTCCATTCTGGTAACTTTTTAAAAATTATACTTGTATTTAAAATATTACATGATAAGAATTAAATTTGAGAAGGATAAAGCAAAAAAGTTACCCATAATCTTACTCATCCTAACACATTTTTTTATATCATCTTCTAATATTAGAACAATACATGGCTATCAGTTCAAAAACTACTCCCACCTTTTATTAGCTGTTGGCCTTCTGCATAATTGCTTAATTTCCCCCACAACAATTTTCTCACTCACTCATGCAATAGACATTACTGAGTACCTACTATGCACCAGGAACTGTTCTAGATGCTTGGGTTGAGCCAACACTTGGAAATCAGAGATTTTGACTTGCAAATAGCTGGGAAAACAGCCAGCAAAAACCCTAACGCAGGAGTGTCTTGTGTACAAGGAATAGCAAAGAGATCATAAAGTTCAGTGAAGTGAGTATAGTTGGGGAGAGGAGGGACAATGCAAATAACATACTGCCTTGTAGGTCACTCACTGTAAGAACTTTGCCGAAGCCTTGGAAAGGTTTTCAGCAGAAGAGACACAATATGCCTTAGGTCTCAAAAGGACTGCTCCAGCTCCTATATTGCAAATAAAATACATAGATAATAGAAATATCATTATGGAGGCGTTCAGAAGATGTCTGGGCTGAAGAATTAACTGTAAAAAAAAGGGATAATACTTCATTGACTTATGAAAACTGTTCAATTAGTATTTGTAAGGCACTTAGTACTGTAATATTAGAAATGATATTATAGTTTTTGCCTCACAATAGGACATCCAACATAGGAAATGAGACAGGGTAGAAGTTTAGCCCACACTTCATTGACTAAGCCATGTATCTGGAACACAACAGACACTGTCAGCCTGGAGGAAGGGGATTCTCCTAATTTATATGAAGGAGGCAGTCCTGCTAGCGGAGTTATGGACCTTTCGCTCTTTGATCATGGTGTCTCTGGAGTTAGTTGTTGCCTTAATCCCAGTTCATATGTATGCACAGTCACATTCTTGAGTCAAATCCTATGCTACATTATGTTTCCAATTTAATTTTAAATATTTAATAATTATTTGCCTAATTCTCTGTTGTGTTAGGTGTAATTTATTCTTACCTGTTTTTAAGTTACATATTTTTTCAAATTTTAAAATCTCTGAAATCAGAACACATCTTATAAAACAATGGTGTACGTCATTTGTCCTAACAGAGAACCTGAAATAAACAACTTCCAAGAATACAGGCATTTTGCTTAACAACTTAGGCAGAGGATTACTGTGTCAAAATAAGAATTACGTATGAGTACTGCTACTGTCGTGTTTTTAATATTTTTAAACTGGGCTTGGGTGAATTTGTTTTCGAAGATAAGCTTATTTTCTGAAGCAACCTGTCGCTATCTATTTTCTCTGATTTTTTTTTTTTGGGGGGTGCGTATAACCCGGAAAAGGCGGGTTTGTGCTACTTCAACTTCTTAGAAGTAACAAAGGGTTCTAAAAGTTTAGAAAGGGTAAAGATACAGGTTGATAAAGGCAACACCAGTGGGTGTAACTTGGAAGAGAATTTCACATCAGGTTAGCTTTCTAACTGCAAGTTACATATTGAGTGAGATTATTTTGTGTTTTTTATACTCCTTCAAAGAATAGTATAACTCAACAGCCTAGTAGCCAAGAGCTCTCTGAAACACTTCCAGTAAGGCCCAATACCTTTTATTCCTGGAAAGTTAAAATAGAAGGCCTCTAGACTAGGGTACAGTTCAGAACATGGATGCCATTCTGAAAACTATGTTAACTGAATGTTTGAATACAGAGACCAACAGCCTCCTCCGTAGCTGGGCAACCAGGCACGAAGATGACATGGGTTCCCC
Organism: Macroglossus sobrinus; assembly: GCA_004027375.1. NCBI lineage: Eukaryota > Metazoa > Chordata > Mammalia > Chiroptera > Pteropodidae > Macroglossus > Macroglossus sobrinus. Next base: position 68,185 of record PVKZ01001066.1, on the reverse strand, counting down.
TATCTTAAAATGAAGCTCAAAAAGAAACCTAATCCAAGCAAAGATCCAAATCAGCGGTTTAATCCTATTCTTTTAAAAATAAGCAGACTGCCAAAGATTACCAGACATTTTAGGAAAGCCCCTAACATGGGTGAGAAAGACCAAAACACATAGAGGAAAAAACTCAACTGGATGACTTGAGCTATCAGATTAACTGGAATTATCAGAACAGAGCTCATAAAACACCTAGCACATTAAATTTTATAATAATAGAGAACCAGATTATATACACTTCCAGAGAAAAAAAATACAAAGGACCAGGAATCAGAATGGCTTCAAATTTCTCAACACTGAAAACTAGAATGGAAAAAAAGCCCTCTAAATTCTGAAGGAAAACTATCTCCAATTTAGAATAATCAATAAAACTATCAATGAAAGGAGTAGAAATATATTTTCTGATATTCGTAGTTAAAAAATTTTTACCTTTCTTGATCTCTTTCTTAAAGAATTTGTCACATGCATAAGAAATCAAGCAAGAAAAAGACTTGGCATATAGAAAATAGGGCATTATCACTGAAAAGAAGTGAAGGAAATCCCCCTGAAGGCCAAAGGAGAAAATCCTTGAATGACAAGTATGCATCAGAGAAGAGACTCTATAATTATGTGACCCTTTCTAGCAACCTCAAACCACCACCAATAATACTTACTACCTACATTATGGCTTTTTCTTTTCTTTAGAGAGGGAGGGAGGGGAAAAAAGGAGAGGGTAGAGGTGAGTGAGAGAGGGAGAAGAGAAGGAAACAGCTCACATTTTTTTAAGTTTTATATGATTCTATAACCCTTTAAGTACATTCTTTCTTGTAGAAGGAGTGGTTATAGACTTGTGCTGCTGAGTCTTGAGATATTCTAACTGGTTGAACAACCTGAACACTCTACCAGCACAGGGTATCTCCAAGACATGGGCCCTACAAAATGATTTTAGGGGATCTGTGAACAAAACATAAAATAACACTAAATCAATCAAAGATTATGATAAGAAAAAGATCTCAGTTTGGTATCTAATACTTCCTAATCTCCCTTTAAAAAAACAAAAGAATAGATTTCAAGCTCAAAACCACTGACAGACTAAGCAGAGGGGAAACCTTCAGATGGTTACTGAAAAATAGGATGAATAAAGTGGACACTGATGGAGTTGAAATAAAGGTGCTGATGAAGCACTATCAGAGACTGAGTGAACCAATGGGAACCCCTGTTGAACCCCCAACATTAAAGGGCCCCAAACAAGTCCACTCTATTTACTCCAGTAAGATGAGGAATCTGACCAGGAATTCCCTGAGGTGATGGTTAGGAAAATTAATCAAGGCCATAGTCTTCTGCCCTCACCTCCAGATGGGAACCCAAGGCCATATACACATATGTGGGTAAAATGGCCACGGGTAGAAGAAGCTTTTCTGGAACTCCATGATACCGGAACCCAATGCACTATAAAACCAAAACCTGTTGCTGAAGTTACACTAGTAATGTAAAGAGACTGTAGTTAGAAATGCAAGGATTGATGGAATTAAACGTTTGTAGAAAAATTGAGGATTTTAAACAGATTTTGTGTGAGATGGTCACATCTCCTCTATCTGAATATATTACTGGGATAGATATTATGTCTGACTGGGGACTGCTTCCCCAATCTAATAAAAATATAACAGCAGTCATGTAAGTCCACCCTCGGGTCAGTTTTATTTGGGCATGCTAAATGGAAACCATTAGAATTGCCCAAGTCCACACAGGTGGTTAATTTAAAGTAACAGAATACCTGGTGGATAGAGATTACCACGTTAATTAATGATATGCTAAATATAAACAGCCCTTCTGGCACAGAGACCAGGGTTCCTATGAGAATCTAATGTCTGATGATCTGAGGTGGAGCTGAGGCAGTGATGCTAGCACTGGGGAGTGGCAGCAAATACAGATGAAGCTTTGCTGGCTAGCCCACCACTCACCTCCTGCTGTGTAGCCCAGTTCCTAACAGGCTACCAACTGGTACCGGTCCACAGCCTGGGGGTTGGGGACCCCTGTGCTAGAAGTTGGAGTGCTGATACCAATGAATTTGCTGTAAATAGCCCTGAGTAGCCTGTGAAAAAAGCAGATGGCTGGCTAATAGCAGACTCTCAAGGCTTAAATAAAATTGTAGTTCCAGACATGGTCTCAACCATTCAGAAAATACAGCAGACTAAAGGAGGCTGGTACTTAGTGACCAACCTTGCAAATGCTTCTCCATCTCAATCAGAAAAGAGCCAACTACAATTTGCCTTGGAAAGGATCCCAATTTATTTTTACTATGCTGCTACAGAGTTATCTGAACTTACCAGCTTACTGTCTTAATTTGGTCAGAAAGAAACTGGACTTGATGTAGGTTTCAAGTATAAAAATACACTATAGTAATGACATTATGATAATATCAGAACTAAAGAGTAAACCAGAACTGATTTGAAGGCAATGGTGATGTATATAACCAACTGGGACTGCTTAATAAATCCAGCAAAGATCCATGACTTTGCCTCCTCTAAATTAAGTTCTTTGAGGGCAGGAACCAATCTTCAGCTCCCAAACCTTGTTTGGAATTTGGCACAGAGCAGGAGGTCAAATATGTACTGAATAAATGAATAAATAAGCAGCTCAACCAATGCTTGCTGACAAATGTAATGCACCTGACAGCATGCTCTTTGAACTGATGTTCCTTGGTCTAGCTTCCTGCGTATTTGAAGTACAGGTGGTTTAGGAGTAAGCTGGGTGCTATTATTTAAGTTTTGGGGTTACAAGTAACATAATACCCAATTAAATTGCATAAATAAAAATAATTTACTGATTCATTCAACCAACAAGACCAAAGGTAGAAGAATGGCTTCAGGAAGACTTGGTTTAATGTCTCAATGATGTCACTAAAGATCAGGTTTCATTTTCTCCTCCACCTACCTTGGTGTTTGCTTCGATCCCCCACACTCCCAAGTCACCACCTCAGTGACACAAACATTTTAGGAACCACATGTAGCCTCCTTTAAGTCTAGGAGGTAAACAGCATTTCTCAGGGAAGCTCTTTGGAGTAAAGAAGCCCCAAACATGATTCTACATCTTACTGGCCTTTAGTGAGTCACTGTGACCAGATCATTATGTCTAAGTAGCTGGGCTTTACTGAATGGTTTAAACTAATCAGGCTCTCTCATAGAGCTAAGGATGGGGGCGATGTCATTAAAACAGAATGGTTTAGCAACAGGAAATAAAAGGTTGACAGTTCCTCATGGAAAAATATGAACTACAGTTACCATGAGAGGGTGGGAGTGGAGAAAGAAACAAACAGAAATATCCTTAAATCGGCCTAGTGTGCATATTCTTAAATTATACAATCAAAATTCAGGTAATATATTTAACTTCAAGCTTCTCAGGTATTGATTGTTTATACAACACCCACCCATGACAAATAATGCAAGCAACATGGGTCTTCTTAAGTCCTTACAGCCCTGTTCTTTCTTTAACAAATCTCAAGAGAAAAATCCTTATAATGCTGTAGCCTGATGAGCAGGCAGGGGACATGATACTAGAAGTTTTCTTGTTCAATTGCTTCTCTGGAACACATCTATCACTAGGAGTGGGGGCAGAAAGTTTCTAGAAAATAAAATGAGACATAATAGAAAAAGGACAGGCTTGACAGGTAAAGAAAAAGAAAACCAGCCATCTTTTAGGCATGTACCATGAGGTAAGCCCTGCGCTTATAGGTGTTTTTATGCCGTTTCATTTAATCCACCTAACTCTGAGGCAGATGTTAATCTTAATTAACAATAAGACTCAAAAAAAGTTACATAATTTGCCTTACCTGAGTTTAAATTCCAGCTCTGCAACCAACTACAAACGTTACCATAAATAAGTCCAACCTTTTTGGACCTCAGTTACCTTCTCTGCAAAACTTGGAATTGGATGAGATAATCTATAATGATCCCTCTAGCTCTAAAATCTTACTATGATTCTAGTGCCATAAAAATGTAACATATATCAAAATGTTCTAATATAGAATATTGCTTCCCCAGCTTTCCAATTAGACTATACCAAGCAAACTTTTCTTAATAATTTATAAATTACTATAATGAGTAACTTCTGGTTACTGACAACATAAATACAGATTTTGTAATCGTTTGTTATTTCCAACAATTTTACTCAAGACTTCTTAGTGAGAGAGGTTAATAAGGTAACTAAAATTTTTAAATATTTTTATAATACACCTATTAATGAAGTAAAATCCAAGAACCAAAGATTTAGATAAAACATGACTTTGAAGAACTTGCAGGTTTAAAAGAGTAAGCATTTAACTTTCTCCAATATTTAGTGGAAAAGTTTCAAAAACAATTAATATAATAAATGTAACATAGAGTTTTGTCTCCCAGTTCCACTTATATCACTATATTTACCTCTATTAACTCCCTTACTCCTCAGCATACGCTCATGACAACCTGGTTTGAGAAAAAGAGATAATCATGTTTGTGTGTAAAGAAGCACAACAGAAGAAAAAGAGCCTATGGACCTAGCCTTACTGAGTAATGAAAAGGCTTTACTTAGCACGGGCTTACTTGCAAGATCAAAGCTACATTCCAGAAGATTAAGGCTACCAAAAATCCAACATGCAGGCAAGCACTGTCCTCCTACATACTTGGACCACAAAACCGCATACACTGGTATAAGATTTTTTTTTAACACACAAAATATAAATTTTTAAACTCCATGTGAGCAGTGACTCAGCTTTGAAAAACTCCATAAATTTAACTCCTAGAAGAATACCTGGCAAGTAGTTTTGAATTACTCAATAAACTGAGCATGTGCTTTAAATCAGGAAAGACCTGAAGTTGAATAACCTCCTTGGTGTGTGGACCCAGGCAAATCACATCTAAGCTTTAATTTCTTCATCTGTAAAATGAGCACAACTATATTTAAGAGGATGTTTGAGAACTAAATGAAAAACTACCAAAAAAAAAAAAAAAGCAAAACTCAATGTGTGGTACATAGTGAGCACTTACTCCAAGATAGCTCTTATTAACATGATAGCTATATTACTGTTATTGATAATATAAAAGTGTTTATCAGCACACCGAAGTAACAAAGATATTCTTGATTCTTTTATTTTTCCTCATTCACCATATTTCATTATCCATCACATCAGTTCCTCCTTCAAAATCCAACCACTTTAATCTAACCCCAGCCAATCTAAATTAAGCCACCATCATCTTGCCAAATTACCCTCCAAGTGTCACTATGTCCACTACCAATCCCTCTCAGTCTATTCTCTACAGAGTCATCCTAAAACACAAATCTGGTAACATTATTCCTCTGCTAAAATCCTCCATCAGTTCCCTATCACACTCAAAATAAAACCCAAATTTTTAAACTATGACCTACAAGGCCTTACATCATGGCCCAGCCTCTATCTCCCTTTTCCACCTTATTTCATACTCCTCTCTTGCTCACTCACTCCATTTCTGTCATACTGGCCTTTTTGTTGCTAGCTCACTTCTTGTCAGTCATGTTTCCACTTAAATGTCACTCCTCAAAAGGGACCTTCTTGACCATCCTACTCAAGTGTATCCTGCCTCTAGCCACTATTGTTGTCTCTTTACTTGGCTTTCTAGTTTTCATTAATACTTTACAACATCTAATACTTTGAAACTATATTAGACATTTGCCTACTTAGTGATTATTGTCTTGGAGATAGCATGCTCCAAGAAACTAAGTTCATTTTATCCTTATAAATCCATCACCTTTAACAGTATCTAGCATATAGTAGGTCCTTGATATATTTCCTAAATGAATACTAATGCTGTCATCTGGGTCCAATGAGTGCTGAGTTCAAACAGAAATAATCAATGCAATCATTTGGACCTACTCTATGTTGAGGTGCTACGCTCTAGAATTAGAACACTAACAATTGTGGAATGCTACAACTATACAATCAGCACAATACAATTATTGACTGGCAGTCAACTAAAGTCATATAACAGCTCATCAGACAGATCTCAGACAAAAACCGGCTGATAATATCCAACTGAAGCTATTATGGAATTCTACTATGCTGGAGTTATTTCCAAAGTTCAATTTACTAGTATTGTTTGGCATTTCCTTTCAGGTTTCTTTTTCTTTTTCTTTCTTTCTTTTTTTTTAATAAAACCATTCTAGTTTCTGATCTGTCATACTAAACTGTAAACATTTTCCTCCTACACATATATCCAATTTGCCCTAAATATACACCGCTGAAAATAATAAGTGGTTTTAAACCACAGTGTCCCTACTGGAGAAATAGAGAAATGTTTATAAGAATTGATCATGCAGAATGCAAAAGAATGTATAAGAGAAAATTCAGATTTGGTGAGGGTAGGGGGGATAGTTCAGTTCAAAGGAAATAATTCCCAAATATCTGAGTACATGTCCCAAAACAAGAATGCTTTCTTAAAAATTACCAAATAATATTATAATTTAGATTCTTCGATGCCAATTTAAAATATTCTTTGTGTACTTAAGCTGTCAATCATGAAACCAATCAGACATTCAGTAAGATTAAAGAGTAAATAGTAATTAGGGGTAAAATAAATAAATAATTAAGGACTGATACCACAATATTATACAGTAAACAGGAGTAATTCAGTAAAAACTTAAAATTTATGTTACTGTTTCCAGCAAGTTCCAGAATGTGCAAAAATTAAATAAATAGTGATAGAACCGCTACATTTTTATACATGTTTGCAAATGATTCTATAATCTATGGCAGTCACTGCTTTCCCTGTATTTACTATCCGCCAAACTCCATAGGCCATAATGTAACCCTAAAAATATTTCTCCATTTTAGTAAATGAATGAGGCAAATTTCTCAATGAATAAAAACAAGGGACTCTTGATTGTCAACAAGTTTTACAGGCCACAGCTAACGAGCTGATTGCTACAGTGTACATTCTCAAACTCCTTGAATAATTCAAAAATATAGTAATGTTAAGAAAAACTCAACTTTTACAGCAAATTCATATTGTTTTAAACCAGGTATATACTCCTGAGTTTCCATGAATAACATGCACCAGTAGAGCTGATGAGTTTTCTGCTATATGCCAAGCAGAAAGCTCTGAAGAAAGACTATATTATATAGAAGCAGTAGGCCAGTGATTTTGAATTCCTTACACTTTCAAGAAATAAGATTAATTACCTTTTTAAGTCTAAACATTGATAAGGCAAGGTACAAGTCCTCCCCATAATACTGAGCTGTCTTCATGCAACAAATCAAATGGCTGGTAAAAGCAAAGTACCTACCACTCAACCCTCAGACGTCAGCAAAGAAATCACAAACATTCTGTTGGCTAAAGCTGTAATCCCCATGCCCCAGTCTACACAAAGCTCCATGTGGCTGAGAAACCAGTTATTGTAGGTAGGAACACTCAGGTATGAAAACATGTTAAGGACTGGATAAATAAAGAAGTTAGTAAATATAGGGACCACACTATGTTTGTGAAAACTGAATGGTTAAAAATTGTTAAAACAAATCAAGTTATTTCTTAGCGCAATCCCTAATAAACTGCTCAAAGTGATATTACAAAAGATACTTGTATAATTTATTCTGTTCATAATCCAGGAGAATACTGAGTTCTGATAACGGCATTTTAAACTCAACACATGCATTTCAGCCTTCTCATACAATGGCCCAGCTCTCACAATAATTTCAGTGAATTGCTGCTTTCAGAGACATTTCTAGAAATGAATAAATAATGCCAGATTAATAAAATATAAGTTAAAAAACAAACTTTCCAAAACCCTGAGAAGGTCTTGATTTTTTATTTTTGAGTTTACCAAATGCTACAAAAAAAATGTTCTGAAAGCAAGACCATGTTTAAGGTTCAAGATTATTAGGGAGCAGCAAGCATACATACAAAATATTAATAAGCAGCCTCAGGACAATTCAAATCTGGTAAGACTACAATTATGAAAATGTAACTAGCAGTACTTAGGGTATAATTTTAAGTGATTTTAGACTTATGCTTTATGGTCCATCTTCCACCTCAAAGCCTAATCTGAAGTATACATGTTTGACTGGAAATGCTACTATTCCAATTTCTGGAGATAGAGACCACACGAGAGCAGTCACTTAACATTTCTCATTGATTCTCTTGTCACACAGCTCTTCTCCTGAAAGATGGGGTTAGATTCCTTTGAGCCACAGTAAGAAAAACCAATTTCAGCAATCCTGATTAATACAGGAAGCTTTTTAGAAGCCTGATGTACAAGAATGAAAAAGTCTTAAAACTTCTGCCTGAGAGTGTCAAGAAGCAGTTGGCAAGGGCAGAGTTAAACTTTGTTTCACCCTTTCCCTACCTCAGCTAGTCAAGCAGCCAAATAATTCTTACTATTGACCCTGAGTAGGGAAGCACACGCACATACACCAAACAATGAAAATACTTCATTTTAAATTTTCTTCAAAAATGCCTCAGGAAATTAGTATTTATACCCGGACATCCTGAAAAACCTTGTTTTATAGTTTTCCTTCAAATACTGTCTTATATTTCACTTAAAAATATTACATTGGCAGGGCAAAAATACCTAAAGTAGCCAGCACTTTGTTGTTTAAATGAGATTTTAAGAGATTCGATCTACCTAAAACCTAGTTTCTGAGAATAAAGCAATGCATTCTGTGATTGAGACTGATTCCAGAAAGTTTACTTTAGTCAAGAGAACAATTTTACAGAACTTTAGTTTATTCAGCTCTCCTCATCACTTTCTCACTCAACTGTTAAAATCAGACTAAAGCAGGTACTATTTCTACTTCTTTTTTAGATGAAGAAAATGTGAAGTTCAAAAGGTTTAGTGACAACAAATTCAGATCCTCATTAAATTACAGCTATATTATAACAGTGATTTATCTGTGTAATGTTACTATTATAGTACTTAGAAATTGTTTAAATAATGAAGCATAACTTTATATTTAAGAGATGCTTACTTCATTTCTAAATAACAATTCAAATTCATTACCCAGTATACCTATTGCTTTTTCTAACTTGGCCTTTCTTCTTATCAACTGAAAGATATAGAATAGAAGGTATATCAAAAATATAATCTTTTATTCAAAAAGCTAATTCTCATAATCTGCAGTAAATGGATAAGGACTTAAGACAAATACAATGAAAATTTTATAAATTTCTTTTAAGCCATTCCAAAAAGGTCAGATAAAATAAAATCTCCATGTAATTAGAAGACTGCCGAAATATAAACCATGACTTACTAATTCTGAATATTAGTCAAAACAAAAGAATTCCTATACATCAAATAACCAAGGCACTGCCCTCCAGTTAAAATTCTGTTGTAATATTATCTAGCTGCACTGAGTTTCTCCTTCGTTTGCAAGCAAGGAGGAGGAACTGGGAGCAAGAGCTTTAAAAGTCTGGCACAAATAACCTGAACACACTAAATAAAAAGTCTGTATTTTTAATAGCCTTTAACTTACTGACATCTAAATTTAACTTACTTGTATTTCCTTCTCTTATAGTTGGCATGTTTTGTAACACAGGAGGATTAAATAACATATGAGAAAAGCGTATAGTGTTAGTCTGAGATAGTAAATGGTACCTGTTATCATTTGTTATACAAGCAGTGATGGTTGTACTGATTACAATAATCAAAAACTCTTCTAGGTAGCCCTTAAACCTCCAGCCTTGGTTTTTCTGAGTTCAGAGCCTAAAACTCTTAACCACTGTGCTACTGTGTTCCAAAAATTAAGCTCCTACTTCCAAAATACAGATCAACTGTGAAAAACCATGTTTAACTCTCACATTACTTGGGGGAATAACACTGGCTGTACACTATCTTATTCATATGCTATTTACAAGCTATCTCCATTTTCCCAGAGATCCTCTGCAGGGTCTGCATGGGGCAATTCTAGTTGTTTTTACCCATTTAGTCTATAACTTGGAACCTGTGAATGACGACACACTCCTAAATTACCTAAAATTAACCAAAGCATAACTTTTTGGAAAATACTTTTCTCCCCACTTAGATCAATCATTTCCTCAAAAGTATCTTATTTTTATCTCTTCAGATAGGCGAAATAAGACACGATTTAATGTCAAAGATAAGAAAACCAAATGCCATATACAATTTATAGCAACTTAGAGCTTGAGACATGTAAAATATACTATTTTGCTGTTCTTTAATCAAAATACAGGCAAAAGTAGCTCTATTAACTTTATATGGCATACAATTTTATTTGAAGTACGTGTCAGTTTATATTTTAATCAGTTAACTAAAATATTCTAACACTATCTTTCTGATAAATCAGAAAATTAGAAAATAGACTGGGAGTACAGAATAGGAGAAATGGTAGTAATAAAATAAACTAAGTACATTATTTTTAATAACTTTAATAACCTTTCTGATCAGAACATTATTCTAAAGACTTGTGTCTACTCAATTTTGATTACTTAATTGTTTAATGAACCTTTAAAATTATAAAAGCCAATACAATCATTTTAAAAATCTTTCCGCTAAGCTCACTTTTCAGAGTATTACCTATCATATAAAATTCCAAGTATCTTAAACACTCTCAGAAAAACTGGCAAAATTAGCACAGAAAACTTTCCAGAGAGGGAAGTCCTTCCATTAAATGATAAATGTTTAAAACATTAAATAAACATCCCTAATCACCCCCAGCTTTAGATTAAAGGCTTCAGTATGAGCCCACAATCTTGTCCAAAGTGCTTGCATAAACTGGGTACATTTTACATATATGTGACAGGAAACTTCCAAGAAGTTTATGAAATCTTAATTAGTGATAGAGGGTAACATAAAAGTATTACGTTAAACTATATCACTAAATGAAATATTTAAGATCCAAAAAAAAGGTTTACACATATAAAATAAAAGCAAAATGTGTTCATTATCATCTTACAGAAAAAAAAGAATAATGGAAATAAGTATTTCTACTCAGGTCAACAAAAGTTTAGGAAAGACAACGCTTCAAAAGGGATATCTCTGAGGACTCTACAAAAAAATGAGTACTTGAAGAGAGAAATTAGTTTAGAGCTTGATCTCAGCCCTCAATAATTTGAGTTTAGTTGAGGAAGTAAATAAGGTGGGGTTAAAAATATAAGGCCCATAAGAAGGAAATGGAACTATTTTAAGTCATAAAATGATAGAATAGAGAGCATTCCCCGAAACCTAACAAAAAAAGTAAATTTGTATCGCACCTAGGGGTTAAATTCTGAAGTGAAGATAGGATGCAGGATGGAGTCCAAATCAACCTAGAAAAATCCCTTTATTCTCTCATTAAGTAGGTGGCCTATTATTTAGGTTATTTATTCCATTTCTCTTTGCTTCTTCCTCTTTAAAATAAGGATCATAATGTATGTACCTAAATCACCATGCTGTTGGGAAGATTAAATAAATTAAGAATAATATTTTTAAAAATGGCAGGTGAATAGTCAATCAATAAACTTTTATCTTCAGAGATCACTTTTTTTTGTTTCTTTAGACAAAAAAAATCACACTCAACTGTAAGATGGTCAAACTATAAGACTTGTGAGAATTGAGACTGATGAAAGAATAGATTCATTTTTTTCAACTGCAATCAAAATCTCACAAGAACAGTTTTGGGTGACAGAGCAAAAACATGATTAAATACTCATATTTTAATGTGCTTATCATGCACATTACTATTTCTCACTGAAGCTCATTCCTTTCTTCAGCCTACCTTGGTTCATCTGAGACTGGATGATCAAATTTTCAAGATTATTCCAGTTTCCTTTAGAAAATATGTATTCTGCTCATTTTTTTTTTTAATTCGATTGGTCCCACAACAATGGGGGGTGGGGGGTAATCACCCTCACACATGAAAAGTTTCTGCTGTGAAGTCTCTTCTGTGAAGAGACATGCTCAAACACTTAAAAGTCAAATGTCATCTCATTCAAGTTAGAAAATAATATATCTAGTTTGGAAAAGGCTTAGGCTACAGTTTCCCAACCAGTCCAAAAGGGCACTCTGATGCACTGCAAGGTGGTGTGTGTCAATATTTTGAGTTTCTTCACTCCTCTTTCTCAATTTCTGACCACAAACTGGTAACTTCATCAGATGACTGGCCAGCATAAACACAAATGAAGAAATGCGACACTCTACCCTTCTAAAAATTACCAAGCAGGAGCTGCCCAAGTTTAGAAAAGATTCTGTTATTTTTAAAAGGTAATTAATTTTAAATACAAGTTAAAAATTAACTAGTTCAAAACAATATGTTAAACCAATCAGTTTCACAGTGAAAGACATCTGGAGCCAATTTCATTTTTAACTCTTGTCACAAATTAGTTTTTCATTATTTTAAGTCACTTTGTCTGAACTCTTTTTTAATCCAAGTTCTATTTTTCATCTCCAAATCAGTCATTGTTTCTCATTTAGGCAGCAATTTAAAAATTAAAAAATGAACAGACCCATGTAGAAAGTATACCATTAATTCAGGTACCAAAATATATAGTGCACAAATAAAATATGGTTTAGGGATGATCATTCTGATGGCCAGGTAATGAAAGAGTTTTAAAAAAAAGTGGGGGACGGGGAGGAGGAGGCTACATAGTAAAAGGGTTAGAAAGAAAAACAAAAAAATTACCCTGCTCACTCTGCTAAGTTAATACTTGGAAACACTGACTTAATCTTGTATCACTGATATCTTTTCCACATAAAAGGTCTCAAATTTTAGTGGCAAATCTTGCATAATCAACAAATAATCTTAAAAATAGCATTAGCCATCCTCAAAAATAAAGACATGAAATATAAAATATAAAATAAGTGAATCCACTATCTACCACATAAAAATACTGATATAAAACAGGACAGAGACTCATGGACATGGACAACAGACTGGTGGTTACCAGAGGGTAGGGGGGAAGGGTAGATGGGAGAAAAGGGGTCAAATATGTGGTGACAGAAAGAAATCTAACTATGGGCAGTGAACACACAATGTAATATATATATGTCTTACTGTTGAATTGGACGCCTGAAACTTAATGAATTTCATTAACCAATGTCGCCATAATAAAGAAATTTAAAAAAATTTTTTTAATAAGAAAAGAAATACTGATATATAATCTTAAGAACCAGAATGATTCTCTATATACTGCAACCTAGCACAGAACTGAGGGGAAAAGAATAAGGAACACTATTCATTCAACAGTTCCTAAGACTACTTTCAATTGCCAGCTGCTGAAGATTATATAATTCAGACAGATGTGGCCCTTGCCTTCCAGGAGCTTTTAAAGTAACGGGAAAAAAAACATCATCATTTACCAAAGACTTAACTATGTGCTAGGCACTGTGCTAAGGGCTTTCAGGATGACAAGCAGGCCTACGACAAAATGTGGCAGCCTTTTTGGGTGGTGGGGGAAGATAACTTCTCAAGAAGACTACTATGAGATTCGGAATGTGGAAGGGTCACTTGTAGCTTGAGTGGAAGAGGATATGGACAATAAAGGATGATTTCACTGTAATATTTGAACTAGAAGGGGTAGTACTTTGATAGATGCATAGGTAAAACAAAAGCTAAAGTATATCTATCTAGGGAATGAGGGTAGAGGAAAAGTCTAGAAAGAAACGAACCTGATGGTGAAGAGTACAGTTGTTTTTACTTTTTACACAACTTCGTTTTCCTTTTATCTTTAATCTTAATAGTTAATGACCTTATAAACATAGAAACTGTTAAAGGAAATCTATCTCCATCCTCCGTACCTTCTAAAACTTTTGCCCTGCTTTATTTGTTTTCTTAAGCACCTATGACATATAAATTAATGGTCTTTTTTTTTAACAACTTAATGTTATTCTTCAGTGTTTTCTCCATGTTTATAATCCCATACAGATGTTATACATATACATATACATTTTAGCAATAATTTATATTTCCCAATCTACTAATCTTTAAAAAGATATAATGACTGATTACAGAATACATGTTCATAGGGCAGGGAGGGTAAAAATATAGAAAAATACAAAAATTAACCTATAGATGGCTCTTGCTAACATTTGTGGACATATGTATCTTTTTATTTATAGATATATATTTTTTTGTAAAAATGGTATCTTCTTGAACGTTTATCAGTTAATATATCTTATCACCCAGGATGAACTGAAATCATCTTTCATCAGCTAACTAAATATATTTGATATTAAAAATGTATGTGAGTATAAAGAAAGGTAACTACAACAACTACATGCACAAGCTTGTCAAAAAACTTTATTCTTTTCAAAAAAGATGAGTTATTAATTGTGTAACTAGTGTATCTCTTTGAAAAACATTATATACAAATACATTTATAAGGGAGAAAAAAGTCTATTAGATGCAAATAGAGTCAATTTCTAAGCTTCTGGTTTCCTTATTAACTCTCACTAGCAGAAAGAAAAAAGCCTAGGGCCACTTCATATACATTAGGACAGATAGTATCAAAAAACAGAAAATAACAAGTGTTGGCAAGGATGTGGAGCAACTGGAACCTTCATGCATCGCTGATGGGAATGCAAAGTGGTACAAATGCTATGAAAACAGTTTGGCAGTTGCTCAAAAGTTTAAACAGAACTGCTGTATATTCTACTCCTAGGCATATACACATAGAAAGGCAGAGATTAAAAACATACACTTTGTAAACCAATGTTCATAGCATTATTTATAACAGCTAAAAGGTGGAAACAACCCAACAGTCCATCAACAGATAAAATATTACATACACACATACATAGGAATGTTATTCAGAAATAAAAGAAATTAAATTCTGATACATGGTACAATATAGATGAACCCTGAAAACACACTAAGTGAAATAACTCCCTTATGAGATACTTGGGATAGACAAATTTATCAAAGAGAGAATGTAGAAAAGAGTTTACCAGAAGCTTGGAGTAGGGAGGAATGGAGAGTTACTGTTTAATGAGTACAGAGTTCTGTTTGGGATGATGAAAAAGTTATGGAAATAGTGGTGATGGTTGCACAATGTTGTGAATATACTTAATGCCACTGAATAGTACACATAAATATGGTTAAAATGGAAAATTTTATGTTATGTATAGTTTACCATCACTTCCCTCCATTCACACACACACACGCACGCACGCACGCACACGCCCATAGGGCCCATTTTGTAGTGTCAAATAGCTAAATACTTGTCGTGAAGATGATGAGCTCTAGTCTCACAATCCCACTTTAATTCCAATCCAGACTAATGTCAAGAAAGGTAGAAGAGTATCATTTATCCCTTCATTCTCTCTGGTTAAAACTTCTTCAACGTATTAAGCCTACGAATGCAAAAAGAAATAGCCAGCAGCTTGAGTCAATGAGGCAGGGAGCTGCTAAAGCAGGCAAAAGTCTTCAAGGAGCTAGCAGTGAAAACCCAGAGCACTCTACAGATACACACAATAGAGAGAACTAAGCAAGGTTAAGTCAAGAGATGTCCTACGTTACAAAGTTCTGAGTACAAGTTTAGTAAGTGTATCCGCTAAACTGTAAGCATTTTGTGATGGGCAGTAAGAAAGAACTAAATCCACAGGTGATAAACCTCTGAATCTCCACTCATTCAATTAATGTTTGTTATATAATCAAGACAAAGATTTAAAAACTGGAGATTTATAAATAAGAGCAAAATATTTAAGGACCTTAAGTCTAGCAAGACTTGTGTAAGACATCTATACAAAAAAATTCAACTCAATAAACATTATTTAACACTATACATTCAACAAATTGAGCTGCCATCAGGAGCTAGCTGTTATGCTAAACTCTGGGTATTTCAAAGATGATTAATACACAGTCCTCTAAGAAAAGAAAAGTGGGATAGTCTACAATGAACAGTACCAAAAAAGTACTTTCACAAACCATTTAAGTTTAAATAAAAGGTTACAGGAAACCTAATAGTATTGGAATTTAGATTCAACACTTTCACCAAAGATCACAGGGCTGATCCCTTAGCCTCTCAAAGGGAAAAAAATTTTTTCACAAGTATCGATAAATAATAGGAACTGCACAGAGTTGGAAACATTAATTTGAGTTTTATAATCTAATGGAATGTACAGGAAGCTCACAAATGACTATATAATATAGGCCATAAAAATAAATGCAAAGAGTTTTAAGGCAGGGTTCAAGGAAGGAAACAACAATACGAGAGAAGAGAAAAAGATCAGGAAATGACATTTAAAAGATGGTGCTCAAAATGCTCTTAAAAGAGGAACAGATAAAAGTGAGGAAATCATGCCAATCTCTCTTCATTACATAAGGTCACTGAAGGTCACTTTTTTCACCCTGTACCAAGCACATTAGCCTGTACCTACTTAAGTACTTAAAAAATGGTTTTTTAATTATGCTCCAGATAATATGAGGAATCAGTTAGCAAGACATAGAAGCAAGAACTGTATGTTTACTCTGATATGCAATGGAGGAGACTCTTGGAAGATCTGCAAAAGATCTGCACATCTACACTTGAATATTCTTATATCATCATAAAAAAGGATAGAGAAGAACCCCATATTTCCCTCTATGAAAGAAAATTGGGTAGCTGAAGAACAAGAGGAAGGAGTCCTCCTCACAGCATAGCTTTGTATCCTTTTAATTTTGTGGCAGGTGACTATTATCTATATGAAAAATTAATAAAATTTAATTTTTAAGAATCTGCACATTGAAAAAATGAATCTGGCCATAATGTGAAAGATGTACTGGCATGGAAAGAAGAAAAAAGAGTTCAGTTCAGAGGTTCTAATTGTCTAGGCAAATAGTAATAAAAGCCTGAACTAATCTGAAGGAAGTAGATAACTGAAAGAAGCTCAAAAATATAGCTGTCAATATAATCTGACAGTGACTGAATGGAGTGATATAAGGGCTCACATCATGATTTGAACTGTTTTAACATTATTAAATGTATTTTCTATTATAAAAGCAATATATTCAGAGGCTATAAAAAGTATAAGAAGGAACATTATCTTTATTTCTCCTGTTTAAAAACCACTGTTAACATCTACATGTATTTTCTTCCTATGTGTAGGTTCTAAATTTTTTAACAGCTTAAGATATAATTCACATACCATACAACTCACTCATTTAAAGTGTACAATTCAATAGCTTTTATTGCATTCATAGCATTGTGCATCCATTTCCACAATCAATTTTAGAATATTTTCATCACCCCAAAAAGAAATCCCAATCAGTCACTGCCCATTCCCCACTCCCTCCAGCCCCTGGCAACCACTAACCTGTTGTCTGTCTGTACATTCGCCTATTCTGAACATTTCATATAAAAGTAATCATATAATATGAGGTCTTTTCTGACTGTATTTTCATTTAACATAATGTCTGCAAAGTTTAAACATGTTGAAGAATATATCAGTATAAATTTATCTTTATTAGTAAATAATATTCCACTATATTAAATTTTTATATACAACTATGATCATTCTAGATGCATAATTTGGGGTTCAGCATTTTCCATGTCATATGCCATATTTAATGAAGTGCATAGTGCCATCAAAACGGCTATACCCCAGTTCACGTAATCATTTTATTACCATTGATCATTTGAACTTCTTCCATTTTTCCCTATTGTAAATAAACTTTGCTATATGCAAATAGGAGCTCCTTTCTGAATGACCTATGTGTATCTAGGGAAATGCCTCTCTCAGAGACTCTGAGCTTCCTAATGAATTTTGGAATGAAATGAGATTTGCCACATATAACCTTTCATGTTCTTCCAGGAAAAACTCAGAATTTCATTTATCCCAAACCTAAGTAAAGGACATGTTAAAAAGCTATCCAAGTCTGAAAAGGATGCCTCCAAAATACCCATTTTAAGAATGAAAACAAGTAATTTTAAAGACATATTGAGTTAAACATTAACTAGCTTGACTCTCATCAGAAATGTACATGGATAGAGAAAGGTAAATACTTGTTCCAAATGGATGCCTAGTAGCTTCAAAAAAAAAAAATCAGACAACTTTTACTCTCCATAGCAGACTGGAAAAATAAAGGAAAGAACATCTTGACTAAAACAGTAAAAATATGCTTACTCCTGCTACTAAATGACAGTAACTTAAACCTAACAAGTAGAAAGGAAAGAAACTAGTAGAATCCACAAAGTCCTCAGAAGCAGTTAGACATTGATTGCCATTGCCTGCTGCTTCCTATTCATTAACCAAAAATGTAAATAATATCTAAATCAAAAAGGTTTTAAAATTCTAAACTAGTTTTAGGATTGTTAATCCTCACCCAGTAAAATCCCTTAGAATATGATCTAAAAATAAAACTGTGTGTCAAGTGTTCCTCAAGAAAAACTATGTACACTGATCGGAATGTGAAGCAATTAACACACTTTGTGATTTGCCAGAGACTTCAGATAGCCTGGGCCAAAACCAGTAACAAAGAAAGAACTGGTTAAACTAAGATTCTATGAGTAATTTTAGAAGCAAGGCTAACAGATCTGAAGCTAACTACTAAAATTATTGAGAGTTACATAAGTATTATGGGAAAATGAAGGAAAAGAATGATTCAATCACTGTAAAATTAATGAAAATTTTAATATATAATTAAGGAACTTTTACTCACAACTTTTAAAGAATACCCAGCCCCTACTATTATGAAGATTACAAGCAACGTAGTTTAGCCCTATACCCAAAATACTAACTAAATTTGAATTGCAATTCAAATATCTATTAAATTTTGAACCTATTAAGTTTATTAAATAGGAATTCT
The DNA here is from genome assembly GCA_004027375.1 of Macroglossus sobrinus. Classification (NCBI taxonomy): domain Eukaryota; kingdom Metazoa; phylum Chordata; class Mammalia; order Chiroptera; family Pteropodidae; genus Macroglossus; species Macroglossus sobrinus. Next base: position 49,452 of record PVKZ01001066.1, on the reverse strand, counting down.
TATCCATCCAGACACATACATGAACACACAAAACACATACAAAATAAGACAACCTAAATCCTGAAACACCCTCATCGTAACTGAGCCCAGTGTTCCTTGATTTCCACTCAAGGTGAGCAATTTTCCAACTGCAGTCATTTGTTTTGAAGAAATGAGACTTCCATGTTCTGCACAATTTAAAAAAACAAAAAACCTCAAGTTAAAGCATGATTTTGTGGTTTCATAAACCCCCTACTGTCACATTAGTCCACTGCCTTTCAAAGGCAATATTTAAAATTCTCTTCTGCAAGTCAACATGAAGGCATGCTGTTTGGCTAACAAACTCCTTCCAAGACCAAGATTATTATGTATGGTCTATTATGTTCCTAACATGCAAAGAAAAGCACTCCCTCATGTAACATTTTTCTATTTTTAGGCAGTAGGTTACCAACTAAGTTTTATCTGAAATTAAAATGTAGTAGAACCATATATCTACTACTGACTCCTTAAAATAGTAATGAAGTTATTAATTTTACTTGCCATTTTAATAAGTAATCTAATGCTTCTGGAAAAGTAAAATTTAACTTCCAAAAAGTTTAATCTTCAGAACCATCTATTTCAGATTTCACAATGGCATGTTTTAAACTAAAAGCAACTAGTTTCAGAACAGTTGTAACAGAACACATGATGTTTAAACATTCTCCATTTCATCTTTTAGAAACTTTTCCTCATAAATAAGCAATTTAATGTTTTTCACTGTTTTCTTCTGCTAAACCAAATCCTATAATGTTCTAATGTATTTCACCTCAAGCCTTCTATTTTGAAAGCACACACATTCAACTACTGACAAGAGTTTTAATAAGACTAACCAATCTCGCTACAATTTATAATCACAAATACATACCTAAAAGATAAGTTTTACAACAGAAACAGTAACAGGTTTATTTTCCCAAGTATCCAGTATTCAATCAACTGGGTCAAATGTTTCTGTTGCAATTTAAACAGCTTAGCCCTTGAAATGATGATAAAGGTGAAAACAAGTCAAAAGAATATTTTTTAAACATTAAATTTATGGGAGTAACACTGGTTAATAACACGTTTCAAGTGTACAATTTTATAATATATCATCTGTATTTCCATTATGTGCTCTCCACCCGAAGTCTAGTCCCATTCCATCACCAAGAAAAGAATCTTAATATTCTTCAGTGGTACAGAAGCATCGCAGCCCAAGAAAGATTTAGGAACTGTTAGCTGAAGCCTATTAACGTAATCACTTTAGCATAGCATTAATCACAATACAGCTATTTGGGGAAAATAATGTTCAAAGAGCTAAAGACTTTATAAAAGAATTGGAATCCATGGAATCAATCCAAAGAAATGGTTTACTATATAAAACACATTTACTAAACTAAAAATACCTACTCACATTCTACACTTTTTCAGATGTTTTATACAATCTGGACATTTATATATGACTGGGAGCATGGTTTTTGTCAACAGCCATTTAAAATGTACTATTAGTACAGTATACTACATCTATAAAGTCAACATTTTTGTGAGCAAGTATAACTTGAGAAGACTCTTCTGCAAGAATCTCTAGAAATGAATGAGTTGAGTTCATTCACCGTGTACAAAGCAAGCACTTATCAAATACGTTCTTAATTAGTTTTATCAACGTGAATCTTTTCAATTACTATCAGCTTCAACATCAAGAGAAATTTATCAGCAAGAAAAAAGAATTAGCAACACTCATTTAAAATAATCCAAATTAAATGAATTAGTTCACTATCTTCAACTATCCTTCACAATCTAGCCAACTTTTCTTTTAAACTTCATTTCTCACCACTTTCTTCCTGCACCCCAGACTACTTGCTGCTCCCCAAACTCATCCCCAACCCCTGCATGTTTCTAACTTGTACCAGCTGTTCCCTCACATTAGAATGCTCTCTTCCTCCTCACCTGGTGAGCACTTACTCATCAGTCCAAATCTCAGCGCAAAAGTCCCCTCCAGTGGACAGCTTCCTCAACTCTCCCAGGAAAAACTAGTTGTTCAAATTCCCACACTTGGTAAGTCCATCCTTATCACAGTGCACGCCTTATCACATCCTTATCACAGTGCCCTTTCACGCCTCGGGAGCCAACCGAGGGCAGATTCCCTACACTCAGGCCACAAAGGACAAGACAAGCAGAAATACTTTGTGAACGTGCGCTGAATTCATTCCCTACTTAGATTAAGCGATCCTCTAGAACCCAGTCACATCTCAAGGAGACCTAGGAGATCCTATCACCCTTCTCACCAGAGAATGAAAACCAGAAGGCACACCCAGAGCCCTGGAAAAAGAACAATGAATGAACACAGACGCCTCGCCTCAGCCGAAGTCCAAACTCCTCTCTCTCTGCGCATCGGCGAGCGCTGCAAAGCCTCTGCAGCAAAGCTGCAGAATTGACGCGTCCTGGCGGCTCTAATGCCACACACAAGACAGCCCTGGATCTTCACCCCAATGCATCCCGAGGCCAACCGTCAGTATAAGCATCTCAAACCTTTCATTAGTAACCCACAGAGTCCTAAAACCCTAGGAGAGGCCCCTATGCTTTTGTGGCGGGGCAGTGACCCATTTCCTCCTCTCGTCCTGGATTCCTCTCGTCTTCCCTAAAAAGGGTGTCACTTGAGTGACAGAGCTTGAGAGAAGATGTAAACCCGGGTCCCCACTCCGCAACCAGAAAGAAAAGGAATTAGCCCATCTGAGTGACAACAGAGATACCGGGCAGCTCTGGGCGGATTTTCCCATTACCAAAATATGAGGAAAGTGCAGCGGGTACAGGGGTGGCGTTGGCACGTTTCCTCAAAACACAAGAAAATCGGAGTGGGAATGTGGGAACTTGTCTCGCCGGCCATGACACCTGGCCCCGGGGCCCCGCCCGTCAGCGCCGCCGGGGGTGACAGCGGCCTGGCCCGGGGCCTCCACCCAGAAGCCGTGGGGCCACTGTCAGCACCGCCCAAGCTGAGCCTCCAGGGAACCCAGAGCCTTCAGCCCCGACGCTCGGCTCCCCCGCCCTCCAGCGCCACCCGGGGTTGACAGCGGCCTGGCCCGGGCCCTCCACCCAACACCCGTGGGGCCACTGTCAGCACCGCCCAAGCCCGGCCGCGGGTGAACCGGCGCCTTTCAGCCCCGACGCCCGGCTCCCCGAGCATCCAGGGCCCAGCCCTGTCGCCTACCTGAAGAACCGGGCCGCCTCCGTGTCCTGTCGTCCGGCTGCGGCGTCTGGCCCGCTCCTCCTCCCCGCGGTGGGTGAGGGAGCGGGAGGCGGTCACATTCGGCGCGTCCCCAGCCCAGGGGACGGGGCCCCGGGCAGCCCCCGCATCGTTGCACTCGCGCTCCGCGCCTCAGGGCACACGCCCCACAGCCCGGCCAGCTGGCCCTCTTTGGGGCCCAAGGAGAACGGCAGGGAAGGATCCCGTCTCACGCTCGTTCTCGTCTTACTCCCGCCATCTAAGATGGCGGCCCCAGCGCCCGCGATGAAGAAACTCTCGGGCAGCCCCAGCAAGCGAGCCCTCCGCTCGGTGCTCCTCCTCCCGACCTGAGGCGCCACCGCCTCTCTGCTTCTGCGCGAGCTCGCCTTGCGGCCGACTTGGCTCGAGCATCTATCGCTCTGGCCTACATTCAGGCCCCGCCTCCCGGGGAAAGGGCGTGGCCTCGAGAACTAGCTGGTCGCCATTTCCGAGCGGGGAAGGCTATAGGGTGGGTATTGATCAGCGCGGGAGGGAGGCGGTCAGCGGTAGCGGGAGGTCGGCGTTTGGCCGCCTCTAAGGGGTCTGAGACCCAGAGAGCGCCACCCTGCCAGCATCCCAAGACCCGGGAATAACCAGAAGTACCCTAGATACGTAGGAAACTGTCCAGGTTTAGTGCATCCTCTGCAGAATCGGACTCAGGAGATGTCGAATCGCAGCTCCTCCACTTCCCAGTTATGTGGAAAAGCCCCTAAAGTTTCTGAGCCTCAGTTTCCTCATGTAAATTGGGGGTTCCTTTACCCTCATCATATTGGTAAAAAGTTAAAAACTGATAATATCCAGTCTAGTGTAAGGTATATGGAAACCTTTTATGTACCTTCATTCATCACTGGCAGGAATGGATTTCATCAGGAGGGCAATTCGGCATTATCTGTTGACATTTTTAATATATATACTCTTTCAGCAATTTCACTTCTAAACACTAATTCTAGAGAAATATGTACATTATATACACAAAAAGGTATGTGCTAAGATGTTTAATGTTTTCTTTAAAGAGAAACTGAAAATATTGATAAATAGGAAACTGCTTAAATAAACGATGTCACCTTCAAAGTGTGAAAGATGTATCATTCATCTGTTTAAAAGAATGAGCTAGATGTATGTCTTGATTTTTTTTATCCAAGACTTTTTTTTTTTAAGTAGACCATGTACTGTATGATCACATTTCTTGAAACAGGTACACAAAACTACCCAATACTGTGTGCAGCATTCCATTGTATACCACACATTGTTCTGAGTATTTGGAAATCAGTAAAAAAAAAACAAAAACAAAAACAAAAAACCCTGCCTCTAGTGATGAGACCAAAAGAAAATACAAATAATATTTAGGTAGTAGTATATGCAGTATAAAGAAAATGTAAAGCAAGATGAAGAGATAATGACAAGAGTATGCGGACCAACATGAAAATAAATGTAGGGGAAAGACAAAGGCATTGAATACAGATGAGCCATGAAAGGGATTTTAAAAAAATAGGAATGATAACCAAAAAAAAAATTTCACCTGAGTAAACTTGACGATCTAATTGGCTTTATTGGTTTCATAAATAGGGCAGCATTCCATCTAATAACTAGTAGGGTGCTCCTGAGGGTTGTACAAGATTTTTATAGGAAGCCAGGTGAGGCACCAGAAAGAAAAGAAAGGATTATTTTCTGGCAGGGATATCTTTTCTTTGGGGGAAGAGAAGGGGAAGGCTTTTTAATCTTGCAGATTGCCTCTTTCTATGGGGGATAGAGAGGGCCTAGGTGACAGATTACCTTACTGATCCTTGACCAGGAAATTCCAGACTGGTTAATTAAGATTATGTTTCTGGGAGAGGTTGAAACTGCAATTAAATCAGGTATTAAATCTAGGTTTAGTATCATGGGCTTTTAGCATGAATGAGTCCGTTTTAGGCCTGTGTTTTTTGTCTTCAACATAACAGTAACACCTACCTCACAGGATTAAATGAGATAAAACATGAAAAGCACTTAAACCATATAGAGCTTGAGGTTTGAGACTTAAGTTTGTAGAGTCTGACTGCCTAGGTTCGAATTTAGACTCTGCCACTTCCTCACCTGTGACTTGTACAAGGAAGGCATTTAAACCTCAGTTCCTCAGTTTCCTCATCTGTAATGAAAATATGGTAGTAACACCTGTTAGGTGCAAGGAATTGGTGAGTTTAAGTTGTATAGCACTTGGAACATTGCCTTGCTCAGATTAATATTATAAAGGTATCACCTATAATTATTATAGCTATCTCTTACCACCATAACATTACAACTTAGGGCAGAGCAGCAAAGCCACACTTGCTGACCCCCAAGCCATTCCTTCTTTCAGTTGCCCCCAGCTGGTATGTGCCCAGCACTTCACATCTTAGAAAGCTTAAGGAGCCTGTGCCTCATCCAATCCTCTCAGCTGCGCAGTGAGAGTGACTACTTCATTTTTTCAAAAATAATTTTTGACATCAAATTAATAAAACATGAAATGAACCATTTTAAAGTGAATAATTCAGTGGCATTTAGTATGTTCACAGTATTCTGCAACCACCACCTCTATCTAATACTAAAACATTTTCATCACTCCAAAGTAAAAACCCTTACCCGTTAAGCAGTTGTTCCCATCCCATCCCCATCCAGTTCCTCAATCATCAATATATGTTCTAACACAATGGCTTTATCTGTCCTGGATATTTCATATGAATGGAATCATACAGTGTGTGATCCTATGTCTGATTTCTTAGAATAATGTTTTCAAAGTTTATCCATGTAATTGCATGTATCAGTACCTCATTCTTTTTTATAACTGAATATGTATATCACAATTTTTTATCTATTCATTGTTGATGGACATTTGGGCTGTTTCCATCTTTCGGCTATTATGCATAGTGCTGCTATGAGCATGCATATATATGTACTTGTTTGAGTACCTGTTTTCAATTTTTTCAGGCATATACCTACAAGTAGAATTGCAAGGATCATCTTGCACTCCCCTGGGTTGCATGCCCCCACTTTGCATCGATGTAAGAAACATCTGAACATATGGAGAATTTTTATAAGAGTTTATTTAAGCCACACTGATGACACGTGCTGGGGAACAAGATCTCAAATGCTCCAGAGAATAACAGTTTTGCAGTTCCTTTTATGCATTTAAAATTAAGGAGGAAACTAAGAAAGATTACATGAATGTGGGAGAAAGCAAGGCAGGGATTGGATTATGGGATTGCGAAATTCTTGAGGGTGGTCAGGTATTAGAAGGAGGGGTCTCAAGGGGGCATTTCAAAGGAATGTTAACCTAGATGCACAGACACAATGAACAGGAGTTACTTAAGGCAAAGATAAACCTTTTACTAAAGACGTTATTTTCCTAGGGTGTGACTACCCACCACAACCTGCCCAATTAGGAATTTATGATCAGATCACTCTGTGAAGTTACTTTCCATAGAACCTCTCTTTTTGTCCACAGGTGGTAGAAGTCAAGAGAGCTAGAGTTACTAAAAAAGGTCTCAGAAGAAGAACTAGAAAAGAAATTTGTCAGAAATGGCTTGAAGAGAGAGTGGATGTGAAGTGATCTCAGATCAAATAGAGAAGAGAAAGAATGGGAGGTGTTATTGGTGGGGGGAGGAGATGGGGGAGGCTAACATGGAAACTTTCCTGGGTGTTGGAATGTTCTACTCCTTAATTTGGGAGGTGATTACATGGGTGTGTTTATGTGTGTGTGTACGCACATATATATGTAGTAATTGGTGTACTTTTCTATACATTTGTTACACCTCTATAAAAAATTCTTTTGAAAAATGCCAGGTCTCTAAGCCTGGCAAAAGGGTGCATTTTTCAGATAAAGAAAAGAAAAAACCTCACAAATAATAGCTACAATTTACGGAGCCTCTTCATATAATCAGGCATTTTACACAATCTCCAATACTGATCTCAACTTGAAAGGCCTGATCTTCAAATGAGGAAGCCTTCTGAGAGGGTAATTAATCCAGAGACAAAGCTGAGAAGTGGTGGAGCAAGGATCTGAACCTGTTTGTTCATTCCTCATGAAGATTTCTGTTGTGCCAAATATTTGCCAGGCCCTGCAGTGAGCAAGCCAAAGTCCCTGCCCTCAAGGTCTAAGGGGGAAGACAAACAGCAAACATGTGAACCAATATATCAACACGACAGCTAGGATTGTGATAAATCAATAAAGGGAATGACTACAGAATGATAGACTCAGTAGCCAAGAAAGGCCTCTCTTAGGAGGTAATAGTTAAACTGGGCACTGAAGGATGAGAAAGAGCCAGGGGAAGAGCATCATAAGCAGTTGGGACAGCACATGAAAAGCTATGCACTGGAAAAGGAGTGCAAGCCACTGTGGTTACAGCTCAGAGAAGGAGGGGGAGGAGATGAAGCTGGTGAGGTAAAAAGAGGACAGAGGATGGAGTCATATGCAATCTGAGTACCACACCCATGGCCTTTCCATACCATCCTGCCTCTGGTGAGTTTAATTTTAGTCACAGATGAGTTTGAAGTGTAGGCCTAGCCTGGGCTGGGTGCTGGAGAGACAGCCACACAAACAGTTACCCCACCAGGTGATTCAAATGTGTTCTAATAGCGAACTGTCCGAATTCTGTGTAGGGCACCCAGAGGAGGGAGGGAATGACCAGTTCCACCAGGGAGGGTCAGAGAGGTCTCCAAAGAAGCAATATTTAAGCTAAATCTTAAAGGAGTCAGAATTTTCCAGACTGAGAAGGGAGGGAGAGCATAGCAAGTGGGAACAATATGGGCAAAGGCTTAGGAGTTGTGACTTAGCATATATTTAGGAAAGAGCAAGCAATTCTCAGAGTTGGAGATTGCCTCCCTGGGGCAGGGAACACAGGAGTGGTTAAGGAGAGGTCTGGAGGGGCAAAAGAGGTCTGACCCAGGGTTAGTCTCCCTAAAGTCATAATGGGAGTGGGGGTGAGGGGCCAACTACTGGTGTGTCAACCACAATACCTGCTGTGATATCATATGCAGGAAAGCCTAGTGCAATCATCTTGAAAAACAGTTAAAAATTAAGACTCAGACTCTCATAAATTACTTGGGGCGTATAAACTAGAACAATCTCTATGGAAGTCAATTTGGCAATATCAAAATTATAAACATATATACCTTTTGCCCCCAAAATTCTCCTTCTGGGAATTTCCTGCAGGTACACTTGTAAATATGTGAAATGATATATGTACAAACTTATTCCTTGTTGTATTGCTTGTAATTTAAACAAAGGAATATTATGCAGCTATAAAAAAGAATGAAGAACTCTGTACATACTGATATGGAAAGTTCTCCAAGAAATACTGTTGATTGAAAGAAAAAAAAAAACAAGGGACAAAACAGTATGAACGGTATGCTACTTTTTGTGAAAGGGAGAGAAAACATTGGCTTTAAAGATTTAAATTAAGTCTGAAGGACACACAAAATGCTAACAATGATCACAGGGAGGGTGGGAACTGGGCAGGTGGAGTACAGGAATGGAAAAATAGTTTTCACTGCTTAACTTTTCATTTTATTATTTTTATTTTCTTTTTAATTTTAATTTTGTGTTTTTTATATCTTATTTTTAGTTTATTCTTTTCTGAATTTTTTTTCTTAAACTTTTTATAATTTTTAATTGTTGAATTATGTGAGTGTGTTATCCACTCAAAATTTAAAAACAAAAACAGACCTGGAAGTCAAATGAAATGGTCCACATGGGAAATGAAGGCTGTGAATGGAGGAATAACAAATGAAGCAGGGTTAAGGGGCTGTCTCTCAGCCCTACCATCTTCTCCATTGTTCACACTCTCCCACCCACAAACTCAATGTGACCCTCACCAGGACACTACCCACCAGAGACTCTAAGGAGTAGGCCTCAGGCAATGCCTTCTGGCGACCTGGGTCCCTGGACACCTGACCAGCTTCTCCACACTTCCTAATACCACACCCCTTTCCACTCTAGTTCCTCAGCCGCAAAAGCCAGGAAATAGAGTGCCCTGACTAGGCAGCCCCGCTTACAGCAATGGAGTCTGGCTGCCTCTTAAGCATGGCCAATGCACAGCCTCTGCCACCACCTCAGTGGCTCATCTCCCCAGGCTATCTCCCAAGTCTAGACAATACCTTCATCCTGAAGACCACCTCCAACAGGAGCCTGAGCTTCTTTTCACTGTACTCTTTCCACCATATTCCTACTTCAGCAGCTGCTGAGAAGAATATGCGAATTTTCTCTTTGATAAACCCAACCTTTCCTTTTTCCTTTGCACAGAGGAGTAGGCATGAGCCTGAAGTCAGACAAATAGGAGATCTAATGCCAGCCAGGCCCTCACCACTGTGATTCTTGGCCTCTCCCTCAGGTAAGGTACTAGTAGAAGCACTTGTCTTGAGGGGTTACTGGGAATGAAATGGGAAAGGCCCTGGCACCCAGTAGGTGCTCAGGAAATGCTGCTGGTCATCCTCTCCCTCTCCAACATCCACCCTGCCTCCCCAATTTACTGCTTTCTTCTCTAAAAAGACAAGTCTGCCAAGTCTTGAAGAAGGAAAACACCGGCACATTCAAATGTTCCTTTCCTTTTTCCATTTACTACCCTAATCTAATTCTTTTTTTCCTTTAGGGTCAAATGTATTTTAAAATGGTGTAGACTCAAGCTCAATTTTCTCATCCATCCCTCCACTGAGTCTGCCTTCCACAGCCACCTTAAGAATGCCTCTTCTCACTGGAACGTCCCTCCAGGAGGGTTTCCCAAGCCCAGGCCTCACTGCCCTTTATGACATTTGGTGAAGGGCATCCCTTTCCCATTGAAATGCTGCCTCTGAGGTTTTCTCCTATTGCGATGGCCTGACTCCTCTTGTCCCAGGAACAGCACCTGTTCTCTTCTCAGGTCTATGGAACCCAGGGCACATGGCAAAGTAGTGCATGCTATTCCCTCTGCTGGAAATGCTCTTCCCAACTTTCAGTCCCAGCTCAAGGACCACATCTCCATGGAGCCTTGTCTGGCAGCCACGACCTCCAATGTTTGTTCTTTCTCTGAATTTTTGTCCATTTCCCACTTCAACCCATACCTCATTACGTGCCATTTCTCAGCCTCTCATTGCTTCAATTGGCAGAAAAGAAACATGTTTTGGAATCAGACATTGAATTTCAATTTCCTTTTCTTATTAGCTGTGTGACTCTGGGCCATGCCAACAAGCTAACATACCTGTCCAAGAGGTTTTCTGATCTGTGAAATGGAGATAATAATGCACACTTCACAAGGCCTAGGTGAGGCTGAGATCCTGCCTGCTCCCCTTCCTTTCTGGCACTTCCCTCTACTGGCTAGAAGGCTGTGTGTGTGTCTGTGTGTGTGAGGGACAATTATCTGACTATCTGACAGCACTTCCACCTTGGCTTTCCAGCATGGCAGCCTCAGGGTAGTCAGAATTCTTACAAGGTGGCTCAGAGCAGCAGCAAACAATACAGAAGCTGTAGGTATTTTATGACCTCGTCACCAGGAGTCACTTATAATGTATTTTCCTGGTTGAAGCAGTCTTAAGACCACCCAGATTCAAGGGCAGGGAATACAGGCTCCATCTCTTGCTGGAAGACTGGTAGAGTTACAGAAACTCATGTGGGGTGGGACATATTGTTGCAGCCTTCTTTGAAAAGTGCAAATCAGCCACAACTATGAATTGTTTTAAAATAAACTCTGTAATTATCTTGCAAAGAGCATCATTAATTTGTGTTACATTTGTAACAAGGGATTATGATTTAAAAGAATTAATTTATTGAACATAAGCATTTAAAATATATCATCATCATTTTTAATATCTGCTTTGGCATTCTACATTTTAAAAAATATTCCAGGAGCTTTCAAGTGGAAGTGGCTACAGTCTCTCTCAATCTCTGGAATGAGGATTTGATAATTTATTTTTGTAATGTTTTACCACCATGACCCCCCAACATGTAGAACTGATCATACAGTTGGTGCTTATTAAACACTTACTTCACTATAAGCTAAGACAGAAGAAAAATTGTGACTCCAACTTAGAGGAAAATTCTAAAACATTAAGACTTATTGGATGACTAAAACTTTAATTTAGGTTATTTCATTGTCATCGCTATCCAGAGTCTAAAATTGGTACAGTTTCCTTCATTGACTTGAGTTGGATGATCCCAAAAGGAGAATAATCAAATAATCAGGGCTAAAGTTGTACTTGTATTGCTTTGTTTTGCATAAATCATATGGACAATCATCTCAGTTCTCTAATACATTCTCTATTATCTACAATTCAGTTTATTTCAATGAACATTTACTGAGCATGTATTGCATACCTGGCCAGGCACTGAACTAGCCACTGGAGATGTGGAGATGCCCAGCACACTTCCTGCCCTAAAGGGACTCACTATGCAGTAGGAGTGGAGGGTTGATGTAGACAAATAAAGTACAGACACAAGCAAGGAACTCAAACATATTAATCTACACAGGGCTCAGTGTTACACAGAGCATGTGACTCAGGCCTGGCCAATCAAAGTGGCACATGCCCTGATCACTATAATTGGTTCAAGGATGAATACATGACCCAACTGGATCCAATCAAAACAAATCTCAGGATTTTTAAGGAAGCTTCCAAGTGTCTTCTGAGTTTTTCCATGGACTTGAACCTTGTGAGGAAGGAAGGCTAGGCTGCCTCAGCTACCTTTAGACAATGAGAGCTGAGCCTGGAATCATGCAGAGTCCTGCTGACATTTTTTGAGCATTGAAACCAGCCGGACCTGCAACCAGGCAGACCTGGGCTTTTCAGTTCCATGCAGCATTACATTCCTTTTTTTTTTAAACCTAAATTCATTGAGTTAGTTTTTCTATCACTTATAACAGAGTCCTAATAGATACTCTGGTGATTACCTTGGTTTTCTCTCTGGCAACACTGATAATCAGTTAAGGTTATTCTTTTTCATCTTCTGAAGAGACATTACCTAGAGCATGTGGATCACTTGAGGGCTGTGCACACACTTGCAGAGGGAGAGTATCTTTGATCTGGAGTATTTCAGGCCCCAAGAACCACCATGAGAGAGATCTACCCAGTGCCTTTCAGCCTTCCTTCTGCAGCTCTGTGCCCTCAGGTAGTCAGTCCACTTCACCCCACCAGCCTCTGAAGCTCTTGTGGATTCAGAGCTTGGTATTGGAGCGGCTAACTTTCTACCTTCACCAGACTTAAGTTTGTTATGTTGTGAGAATTTGGGTGTTCTTATTATGACAATTAGCAATATTTACATCCTTTACAGGTAGGCATTGGCCCCACAACTTTCAGTAGGTGAGAATTTAGGAGCTTTGTTTGTTTAGTAAGTGGAGATAGGATTTTCTGGGATTCAGCTTATATTTGCACCCCTTCACCTACCTCCCTAGAAGGTAAAGACTTAGAGATGATACAAGAGGTCAACCTTAGCTAGAAGCTTCCAACACTAGATTAATAGAAATCAGACGTACCTGTGTAGCCCTTTTCTCAGCTTAAAATATGGTTTTTGCTTAGTTCATTCCCTCATTAAGGTTCTGGGCAACTTTGGCTTTATCCTCCTCCTCAGATTCCTTCTAGTAATGTTGGGCTCCTGTTCACATTTGCTCTATCAGGAAAGACAATATTTTATGTTAGAGAACATTTCCAGAAGCCAAACAACTTCAAAGTATGTTGGTTAACATAGAAATGAAACTATTAACAACAATTGTTAACAGTGATTGAGAGCTAGCTATATATCAAACAAAATGCCATAAGATGTATGGTAGGTAGTAAATTATATGATTGAATCTCATAACACCTCTGTAAGACAGAAACCATTGCTAACCATTTTACAGATGAGGGAACTGAGGCAAGGACACACAGCTAACAAGGGTGAGCTCTGAATCCAATTCAAGAAGTTCAACTTTATCTACTTATTTTTTAAAAAGCAACTACTTTATATAATTTAAAAGAAAAAAATCGCAAAAGTACTGTAATGTATTTACATATATAGAACCTGCATTTTAAATTATATAATATATTTTTTCGATAAATAAAAAGGCACACAAACATAGCAAAGAGCTAATTTTAATTAAGAAAACATCAATATACCCAAAATGAAAATCCAAAACAAAGATTAATCTTGGCTGAAAGTCCTGAAGCTGAAGGCAGAAGTGAAATGTGTCACATATTTTCAGCACAATTCTTACTCATTCTGTATTGATCTTTCCTAAGGTTTACTTATTGCAATAAATAGATTCACAAAAGCTCAGAGACTTTTCAGTGCAACACACCTTTCCATTCCCACCTCTTGAATTTGGCAGTTGAGTGAGCTGGCCTGAAGGAGAGGCCAAAGTCCTCTGTCGTGTAACCAGCCACCGGGAGCCCAGAACTCAGTGGTTTTAAAAATGGATCCTCAGGTCAAAGTCTAGCTCTGTCACTTACAAGCTGTGTAACCTTGGACTGGGCCTAACCTCACAGAGCCTTGGTTTTCTTATCTGTAAATGGAGCAAAGAATACAGACCTCATGAGGTTATTGAGAGGATTAAATGAGATAAGATATGTAAAGAGCTTGGCATCTAGTAGAGATATAAAAAATGTCCCTTTTCTCTATCTTTTCAAATAGCTTAAGATTATTTTTCTAGAATAGAGTCCCAGTGGATTTACTAGATAACTGGAATAAACATTTTTATGGCCCTTGGTCTATATTGCCAACTTGTTTTTCAAAAGTGTGCTGCCTCCAGTGGCATGTGAGATTGTCAGTTTCACTACCTCTTTATCAGCACAATGTATTATTTTTTAGAAAAATAAAAATATTATTGCTTTAAGTTGTATCTCTCTGACTAATTGTGCAGGTGAATATTTTCCCACATATATATTCCCTGTTTTCTGTTTTATCTGTTCATGACCTTTGGCTATTGGGGTCTTGGTATTTTTTCTTATCAACATGTGTGAATTATTTTTATGATAAGCAATTAACGTCTTATAAACTGGCTGCAAATATTTGTTCTTAGTCTTTTGTTTGCCTTTTTACTTCGAAGCTGTTTCATTGATTTTTAGTGATTTTGTAGTTCTAGTTATTATCATGATAGTTTTGAATATTTTAAGCCACAGAAATCTTTCATCTGTATTTTAATGTTTTTCCTTATGATTTATACTATAATTCATAAGCTGTACCTTCCAGATGTTAGATAATTTTGAGGAACAAATGTTAAGGGTTGAACTGCGTCTCCCCAAAAGATCTGTTGAGGTCCTAAACCTAAGAATCTGCTAGTGTGGCCTTATTTGGAAATAGTCTTTGCAGAAGTAATTAAGAAGAGATGAGGTTATACTGGAGTAGGGTGGGTACTAGCCCAATGTGATAAGAAGAGAAGACAGAGATGCACAGGGAAAATGCTATGTGACAACAGAGCCCAGACTAGAGTGAAGGAGATTCAAGCCAAAGAACACTAAGGATTGCCACCACCAGAAGCTAAGAGAAAGGCAAGGAAAAATTCTTCCTGGAGTCTCAGAGGGATCATAGCCCTATTGACACTTTGATCTCGGACTTCTAGTCTCCAGAACTGTGAGAGAATAAATCGCTGTATTTTTTAATAGCTACCCAGTTTACATTACTCTGTTATGAGAGCCCTGGAAACACAGAATTAAAGCCAAATTTTCCTATTAAAATTGGAACCAAGGAGAACTGAACAGAAAGAATCTCATACTGATTTGGAAGTACCAGGCATGTAAAAGAATGGGACCCAAAGTGCTGTTATCCTAGCACCTAGAAAAAAGGGAAGAAAGTTTGATATCTAGTTTTCAAATTGCATCAAAATGAAACTCGAATGACTAAAAAATCAGACATAAAAAAAATAAAACTATAGAGGTACTAGAGGATAGCATGTGAAAGTTAAAAATATGTTTTTCAGTGAAGGGGAGGCATTTTAAGTATAATACAAATGCCAGAAGCTTTAAAAGAAAAGGTTGATAAATTCAACCACATAAAAGTCAATTTTCTGCATAGTAATAAATAGCTTAAGTGAAGTCAAAGGTCAAATGGCACACTGAGAAAAAAAATATTTGCAGTTCATTTCAAAGACAAAGGATTGGTTTTTTTAATTCTTTTATTCTTGTTTTTTTTTTTTCTCTTTTTCTTTAGGATTGGTTTTTCTAACATAAGAAGAACTCCAAAAATAAATAAGAAAAGGCTGAGTTCCCAATAGAAAAATAATCAAAGGATATGAAAAGACAATTCACAGAAAGGAAGATACAGATAATCGAACATGTAAAAATATAACCACCATCATAATAAAAGAAACTACACTAAGAGGCCATTTCTCACCTATAAGATTGGGCAAATTCAAAAAATGTTTGCTAACTACCTTGTTGGGAGCCATTCTTGCTGAATGCCCTACAGCTGAAGGCCCTACAGACCGGGTTAAAGTTACCTGCAAGCTAGAAGTTTGCAGAGCAGGCGGGCTCTGTGCAGATGGAGGAAGTTTGGCTTAATGGATAGTCTGTAAAGATGGAGGAAGTTTGGCTTAATGAAAAACAGGTGAGAAAAGTTATGTAAATGTCAAGTAATTATTCACAGATGTGTGGATTTTGATTTTCATGCATTGTCAAGGGTATAAATATTCTGTGCTAAATAAACTCGTCGCCACAGTATTTACTGTGAGGCCTCCCGACTCTATCTTTTGTCTCTCTCTATCTCTCTCTTTTTCTTTCTTTTCTCAATCCTCACTCACTCTCTCGGGAACTGTTTGATGTTAGCCGGGCTCCGGCACTACCTCCCAAGTATTTTCGTATATTCTTGACTGAGAAAGGCAGAAGATTAACTAACACCACAGTCACTGAATGACCTCTTATAAGCCTTTGCAATCTTAGGACTCTGTGACTATCTAATTGCCATTGTCATTATTTTCATCTATTAGCGTTATTTGAATGTCAAGATACCAGTTGTATTAGAAAAAGCAGCTAGAGCAAAAAGGTTAACTATAATATAACGGTTAACTACCTAGGTTTGGTTCTTAGTTCTGCCACTTGCTATTCTTTTGGTCTTGAGTAAGTCATTTAACTTTTGAGCCTTAATTTTCTCATCTGCAAAAGGGAAATGATATAGTGCTTATTACATAGGATTGTTAAAAACAATTAATGAGTCATTATACACAAAGCCTTTAGAACAGTGCCTGGCATATGGAAGTCTTAGCAATTATTATCACCACAGGATAACCTTAAACTCTGGAAATATAATTTTATTATACATTATCAATAAAACATTTATTCTGACAATTCCTCTGTGTTTCTAGACTTGATGGCCACTCTATATATGCTAGATGCTTTTAAAATACATTATGTTCTATAATTCTCCCATCAGTCCTGTAAGGTTTGCTTTATTATCTCCATTTCACTAATAAGAGAAAAGGGATCAGAGAAGCGAAGTTTCCTCCCCAAAATCACACAGCTAAGGAGGGCAGGGCCAAGATTCATACTTAAGTCTTCTCAGGTTCTTTCCATTCTATCACAAACTATCCCTTCCAGATTGTCTTTCTCAGTTCCCAAAAGCACCTTAGGTCCACTGAGGCTGGAAAAATTCAGGTAGTCTCTGACCAGAGCTCCTGCTTGTTTTTTACTCCGAATCATACCCTGCTGATTTATAGAGAAGTTGGGAGCATTTCCCATTTTCCAGCCCCACCTTGACCCAGGATTCTTTAAGTGGAGAGAGAGGCAGACAGGCGGCTCCACCTCCTGAGAACTCTTGGGTGGCTCCGAGGCCCAGGGAGAGACTCCAGGGCTCCTATTTACATTAGGACATAAACAATGGCTCCAAATTCCCCCAAAAGCTACCCTTCTGGTACAGGCCTCAGAGTGCATCCATCCAGGCTTGTTGTGCCGGACGATCAACACGTGCAAAGTATGCAGTGACCTGTTTCTAAATTGATCTCATTTGGGCTGTGACTTTGAAAGCGAGCCAAAGGCCCCAATCTAAAATAGACAGCCTACTGCCCTGTTATTTTCATGGCTTAAAAAAATCTCTCCAAAGCAAAGCAAGTATTTTTATCACAGGCCTTACTCAGAATAGCAACACCTATTTACTTGGAGGGAGGAGACTGCAGGGCAAGTTTCAGCACCGGGAAAAAATTACACTCAGCACACATTAGAGAATCCTCCTCATCAGAGGGCAGGTTCTGTTTCATCTTGCTCCAGTAGCATCCCTGGCCTTTACCCCAAGTCCTGGTACATAATTCATATTCTGGACCTGCCATGCACCTCACTTTCTACACTACTCCTGAACCCCCAGATCCTGACCAGTCAGAATTACATAAGGGGTCTCAGTGCTCAGTGCTCAGACTGTCTGCAGCCTTCACCCTTTGCTTCTCTCTCCGTGGCCAAAATTTGGATCTTCCTTGGCTGGCAGCTCACTGACCTAAGGAGCATACATCAGCCATGAATAATCATCGTCGTAACTAAATTTTTATTGAGCACTGAATGGATGCCAGGAACCATACTACACATTTCTCCTCTATGTATTATCTCACTAAATTTTAAGACCTGTTCCATGAGGTTGTATTAACATCAGTCCAGTTTTACGAGAGGGAAACTGAAATGTAGATGAACTACCCAGGATCACACAGGCAGAGGATGAGCTGGGAAATCTGAACCCAGTCTGAATGGCTCCCAAGTCTGAATTCTCAGTTATTCTCTCATGGTTGTTGGCTTCTATTACTTAAAAATATTTTCTCATCTTGTATAACATACATTTCTGTGCATCTGTGGAGATGAACTTGATATGCTATTTCTGGGGAGGGCAGGGAAAGAAAAAATCTGAAATATTTCTTACTTGCTTCTTTTCCATATATATTTTTATGAGTGTGTAACTTTTTATTATCAGAAAACAAACACTAGTTTGAAAAAGTACTCAGTTGTCTCTGGCAGGGGCAGTGTGGAGTAGTGGTTACCGTCACATACATTCAGGAGCCCTGCCAATCTGAGTTTAAATCCTAGCACTGCCACTTCCTAGCTGTGTGACATTGGGTAATTCATTTAGCACCTCTGTGCCTGTTTCCTTGCCTATGGAATAGAAGATAATAATAGCATCTATGTGTTCATTGACATGACTGCTGCCAGACCCTGGAGCTAGATCAAAGCAGGAACAAAGATTGCTTCCCATAAATCCCCTCAGAGACTGTGTGACTGACCCTCCCCTATGTCCCAGACATGATGGTTCCTGGAACAGGCCCTTGTCCTGCCCCAGGACATTCTCCCCTACTGTGGTGGGTTATGCCCCAGGACCCCTATCCATCCTGTCCTGTTCTATATAACCCTTTAGTGCCTACCACATGGCACAGAGGATATCCACATCACTTCCCTGCTGCCCAAGATGTGCATCATATGTACGTTTTCTTAATAGACTCTCGATATAATGCTGGAGTTGTCGGTCTCTTTCTCTAGTCTCTTGGCCCAGGGGAAATTTTTCCAACAAAGGGAGAGTCATGATTTCCACTTTGGATAGATTGAGATGGAGCTTTGAGATGTCATATGGAAGTGCCAAAGAAGAGGAATATGGGAATCCTCAGTGTGTAACTATGGCAATCGTGGGGATTGTGTTTGTGTATGGGCTTGCCCAGAGAGGTCAGAGCAAGATGAGAAAAGGGCCAAGGACTATGCCTTGGGGAACCCCAACATTTAACAGCCACACCTTTGCAGGAGGTCAAGGCTGCCAAGGAGACAGAGAAGGTCAGCCAGAGAGGTAGGAGAAATGAGGATTATGCATTGCTGAAGAAGCCAAGAAAAGAAGTGATGGAGGGAGGAGGGAGCGGTCCACAAAATATTATACTGCTCAGGGGTCAAATCAGAAGAGGCCAAAAGGATTCATCAAGATTTGTTGGCCTTCAGGAAAGTCATTTAAGTTCTACTTGGGTTTAACCCCACACTCACTCCCTTATTAGACAGCACTAAATGATTGGGTCTGTGACACTGGAGCTGGCAAAGGAGTTAGCGCTATTTCCAAAGAATTACATCGAATGACCAGAAAGCCCCATGAAAAGGTGCTCAGCCTCATTAGTCATCAGGGAAATGTAAATCCAAACCACAATTGGATTCCATTTCACACCCACCAGATTGGCTAAAAATAAAAAGCCTAAACAATGCCAGAATTTGGCAAGGATGTTGAGCAAATAAATGGAACTCTCATCATGTATTGTGGTAGGAGTGTAAGTTGGTACAACCATCTTAGATACGGTTTGACATTAAGTCATGTATTTGAAGATGTGCATATTATGTTGGGCCAGGTTTCCTGTGAAACAAACTCCAAGGAGGTTTGCATACAGGAGATGTATTGGGGATTGTTCTTAAGAACAATTTTGAGTGAGTGAGGACAGCAGAATTTCACAAAAGAAGAAGATGGACTGCAATGGAGTTATAACAGAGCCTTCAGATGACCAAAGCTCTAAAAATAGGGTGGCCTTTCAGAATTGTCTTGAAATAACAAAAGGGGGCCAGGTCTTTGTACCCCTCCCTACATTGGCCAGTCATTAGCTGGGGCTGCCCTAGAGGAAGCAAGGCAAGACTCCTGGCAGCTAGAGAGTGCGTGCCTTGCTCCTGAAGGAGGAGCTCTCGACACAGGCCATAGCACTCACTATAGTTCCATATCATTTGGATCTTCTGCTTTGTAAAATAAGTTAATGCCATCTGAGAACAGCAATTCCAAGATTCTGAATCATTTCTTCTTCTGAAGAAATACAATGGTCCCCAACCTTTTTGGCACCATGGTCCAGTGCTCCTATGAAAATCTAATGCCTGATGATCTAAGGTAGAGCTGAGGCAGTGATGCTAGTACTGGGGTACGGCTGAAAATACAGATGAAGTTTCGCTTGCTTGCCCTCTCCCTCCACTCACCTCCTGCTGTGCAGCCCTGTTCCTAACAGACCACAGACCAGTACTCTTTCATGGCTTGGGGTTGGGACCCCTGCTTTAGAGGGTTAGTGGAATAAGCTACAGCTCTTATGCCACAGCTGGCCTACTTATTATCTACTTCCTTTACTACCCATTCTAGACCTCTAACACTCAGCTAGCACCTCTTCTAGTGTAGGTGGCTTACCTAGAAAGATGGCCCAGACTTCGTCTCTAAGAGGTCTGAGACCCTGGTCACCATGCTTATCTTAGTTATGGTTGCTGCATCTGTCTACCTACTATCAAAATTCATTAGAGAAGAACAAAGAAACACTAAGTGGGTCACCTGCAGGGTCAAATGTATTCTTCCCTGTTCTGTTGTGTAACAGCAGCCCTGCCTTCTCTGATGTCATAGTCAATTTGCCTGCTGAGAGGTGACTCCTCTTTGTGCATCTAGGACTTTGAACAAGGAGCTTGTGTGATTAAATAGCAGCTATAGCTTAAAGTTTAACGAGACTCTCGTGTCTCCTGGTGGAAGCATCTGCCTGCTGGGAACCAAAACCTAGAGACCTACAGAGACCAGCACTGTGGGGATGGAAAGCCCCAATTCTCCCAATGGCTCACTGGGAGGACAGTGGGAGGAATCATGCTTACTTCTGTTCCTTATTCCCAGATTCATTTACAAGAAACCTCATTGGATTGCACTTAGCTTTGTTGCGCTTCACAGATACTGCATTTTTTTACAAATTGAAGGTAAGACCCTTCACTAGTACAAAGATTATAAGTCGCTGAAGACTCAGATGATGGTTAACATTTTTTAGCAATAAAGCATTTTTAAATTAAGGTGTGTACATTGCTTTTTTAGACATAATGCTATTGCACATTTAACAGACTACAGGTAAACTTAACTTTTATGTGTGCTGGGAAACCAAAATATATCTCTGACTTGCTTTATTGTGGTGATCTGGAACTGAACCACAGTATCTCCTAGGTATGTCTGAATTCTACTTTTGTAGAACAGCATTCATTCATGGTTATTAATTTAGGGTAAATACTGCATCCTGGAACATGATGCTTCATTCACGCAGATATCATTTCCCGTTGGTACTTGAGTTGCATTTCTTTTTTTCCAGCTAAAATGCTTTTTATTTTTAGACCCATCAAATGATTTTAATAAAAGAATTCTTTAATATACAAACTCTAATCACAGTATCATCTTCAGAACATGGGGGTGGGGTGGGTTACAAGAAGGAAGGGCACTGTTTTCAGGTTCCTAACTGCTTCCCCCTCCTGTAATCTCCCTTGTTGCCTGTGAGAACAAGGTCTTAGTAGAGGAGAGCCTGAAGCTTAAGGGCCTTGGAGCCTTCTCTAAGGTGTCCAGAGTGCAGAGGCCCCTCCCACATGACACCACTGCCACCGTTAGGAGACAATAGGAAAGTGTTACTGAGAAGAACCTTCTCATTTCTCAGGATTCTGCTGATCACATCTTTTGGGCACAGAATGAAGTTTTCTAGAAATTGTCATATTTATAAGAGGTAAAATCCACTTGGGAGAAGAACAGAAATTGAATATGAACCTACCTCCTACCAGAATCCCTTGCCTGTGACTCTAGAAAGCTGGAGTCTTGCATCTGCTCAGATGTTTGGAAAAAGGAAGGAATAACACTTTGGCCCAACAGGGCTGTAGCCCTGCCAGGTATTAACCAAGAAAGCCTCCAGGCAGGCTATGGAGCTCTGTGGGAAGCAGCTTGAGTAATCAAGAGAGCATGGTGATACGATAGCTTTCAGGTAGAATTTATTGCTTGTGTGGAAGAGAGAAAGGATACAAATCAGAAAGAATTAAGAACTAAAGTACTCGCTTCTTACAGGTCTGTGGAGTAAAAATGAAATGATATTTCTGGACTAGGGGTAGGAGAGCCCCCAAATTGTTCTCTTCTTGAGGCCCAGTTTGACTGGCTTGGATGTAGGTTTCCACTCCAAAGTTCTCCAAAGTCTGAAGTCCTCCAAATGCCAACAGCTTCTGGGCAATGCAGTGTGTCGTAAGTTCAATGGACCCTATGGTCATGAACTCCATGGTCATGTGCCTCCTTTTCTATAAAGTGCAGTTCTTGGTCAAATATGATGTTATCTGAGACCAAATGTCAGTGGATCAAATACTCTGTAAGTCTTTAGATTGACTGAGACCCAGTAGCCAGGAAAGGCAAACCCATATCCAGAATATGTGTCCCGGTCAAGGTGAATTGCTTTTCCTTCCAGGTAGAGGTTCAATGTAATTAACTTGCCACCCAGAAACTGGTAGGGCTACTTCAAAGAGTGAGGTCACATTGGCAGCTCCATGTTAATCTTTGTTGCTGGAAACCTGATCAGTCAGCAGTGGGAATAGCTAGATCACTCTTAGTGAATGCAGAGCCTCTATCCCTGCCACATAGTTTCTCCATTATGAGCCTATTGTACCAAAACTGGGGCAGCCAATGACAGAGGCTGACTGCTGACCTGGCTGGGTCACTCTGTCTGCTTAGTTGTTTAATATCTCTTCCATGATGGATGCTCTCTGGTGGACATTAACAAGTGATGCAAAAAGATCTTCATACTTTGTGCCTGTTTCTACAGGTCCACACACAACCCTTTTCCAGACTTCCTTTTCCCTAACCTTCCAATATTTATCCTTACTGTTTTTTGCCATTGCCCACAAGTCTGTAATTATTTTTACCTCAGGCCACTTTTCTTGTCCAAAGCAGATGCCCTGTGCATTGTCCAAAGCCCTGCCCATTAGGAAGATTCTATCTTATGATTGTCTTAAAGGTCACTTCCAAGTGAGGCAGTAGTACAGCTACCTTCCATTTCCAGCTTATTCCTACCTAGCAAACAGACTCATTTGTGAATCAAGCTTAGCATTTTATCTCATCAGCTGGATACAAAGAAGTCCCATGCAGCCACAGGTGTGAAATGAAGAAGAGGTATTAGTACAACATTGTTAGATGACATGACATAGGGGTCTAGGCCATCTCTTTGTATAGTTTACTTGTGCCCTCTGTCTTACTTGTGCCTGGTGTCAGATTTACTATCATACTTTGGATTGCTGTCAAGCTCACCTTATGACTTGGTAGGTCTGAGGGATCCCAATTTATGATGGGCTGTTTTGACTCCAGGATCACTTAATGTTCCATGATCAGGTGCTGCTTCTCCGACAAGGCTTAACCCAGGAGGAGTTTCTTAACTGGAGATAATGCTCTGTTGAAGATCAAATGGTGTTGCTCCAGAAATTTAGGGAGTCTAGATTGTGATTGATCTCATTTGGGCTTGCCATAAAAACATGGTGTCTTATCCCACCACAGGTACCCTTACTACCATAAGGTCTTCCAAATCATATGGCCGAGAGGTAGAGCTGCTTTCAATACAACCTGGATCTCCTGCAGAGCTCTTTTCTGCCCAGAACCTGCTCAAAGTTGGCAATCTTCTATGTCACTCAGAAAATATATTGGATCAGTATTCTTAAGAATAAATATGTAGACTCAAGATCATTGAGGTCTACTGGGGGTTGTGCTTTCTTCTCAATGCTGAGAGATACAAGATGTATTTATACGTCCTTTTCTTTGCAGAGGTTGTCCCAGCATGTCCCAGGTCACTGAAATCCCCCAAAACTACACTGAGGTGGTGAGCCCCTGAAACTAGGCTTAATTCTTTTAGGGTTTTACCTCCTACTCTCCAGAACCATGTCTTGTTTAGCCAGTTCCACTGCCATTATTTCACTAACATAGTGGACCAATCTGATGTTGTGCAGAACATCAAATATTCTGGTCCCTTCAGACTGTATTATGACAGGGCAGGAGAGTAAACTTAGCCTTGAGGTGGATCGTACATGTGTATTGTTGTCTGTCCCACATAAAAGTGAACTGTTTCTGGTCCTTTTTTCTGTTAGGGATAGAAAAGAATTTATAAGCCAGATCAATGGTTGGACACCATGAACTTGAAGCTATCTTAATCTGTCTAACAAAGCTATCACATCCAATGCAGCCACTGCAATTGGGGCTTCTGTTTGGCTGATTTTGGAGTAGTCCGCTATCAGCCCCCAGGATCCATCTGATTTTTGCATGGGTCAATTGTGAATTAAAAGGGGAAGAGATGGTGATCACTACTCCTGAATTCTTTAGATCTTACATAGAGATCTCTGAAGGAAGTATTCCCAGACCCATTTTGCAGATGAGGAAATGAAAGCTCAGAGAGTTATATTTATTGTAAATTTTTGCTTTGTCAGATCTGATTCACAAGCTTTTGCACTTAACCAGTAAGCTATCCAGCCAATAGCTGTAATTCGAGCTAATTTAAGAAAGTGAAAACTATCTGGATAAATGCTACATGTCCACACACATCTATCATGCTTTTTGCTAGAATTTTTCCTAGTAAATCTAATTTGGGAATAAAAGGGGGCCAATTCTGCCTAATTTCATAAGAGTGACACATCAAACTCAGTTGAGAAAGTTTTGTTAGCTTTTATTCCTGGCAACTTTTAGATGAGCTTTATTTCCTAAACTATATGCCAGGATGTTTCCTCATTTGATTTTTCCAGGATTATGGTGGGAAAAAAATAAATAAAAAAAAATAAACGGAGTAAAGAGAGTCACCACCCAAAATTAAAATATTCTCTTCCATATGAAACAATGTAACATGAGGCCGCCTAGAGGTGGCAGTGACTTTCTTGTGCATATGATGAAGCAGTCCTAAAGTACAGCTATTCTCTATGTCTTCATAGGCTAACCATTTCATGGGGCTCAGTTTCCTTATCCATGCAATGGAATTAGTAACAGTATCTACCTGATAGGATTGTTGTGTCTTGTTTATCTCTGAGTCCCTAAAATAGCTGGCACAAAGGAGCATTCAGTGACTATATGCTAAATGAATAAATGAATTTCAAAGATTAAATGAGATGACATTTGCACAGTGCATGGCAAACATTAGATTCTATAGTAGCAACTTAACAACATATATTAAAAGCTTGAAAATATACAAAACTTTTGACCCAACAATTCCATTTCTAGAACTGGAAAAAATCCTAATACTTTAATAATTAAAATGATGAATTAATAATTATAATAATCTTAATTATTCAGATAATTAATAATTAAAATCACACCAAAGATTTAGCAACAAGAATTCTCCTGGAAAAATAGCCTAAATATCCACCATGTTTTTGGTGAGGAATGCATATGTATGATATGTAGGCTTTTTTTTTTTTTCAAGGAAACACTGTCTTTTAACTTGACATAGATTTGATAGATCAAGAAAAAATCTAATCACTAATCAAACATCATAAGGATTCTAAAAAGAATCTAGATGCCAAAAGTCATACAACTCTCTCTTTTTTTTTTTGTGAGAGCTAATGGGCACAAAGCACTTACTATGGAAAATGTCTTTTAGTCTTTAAACATCTTTTGTGGCGATCAAATGTGTGATCATTTTTCAGATGTGGTAATAGGCATAGAGGGGAGAGGTCATTTGTCCATGATCACACAGATAACTAGTGGCAAAGTTGGGAGTTTTGTTGTTAATGTTGTTGTTGTTGTTGTTATTTTTTCACTTTATTTTTTTAAATTTATTTTTCAATTTTTATAAGGCTATACACTAAGGCTATACACTAGCCTTTATAAGGCTATACACTAAGGCAGTGGTCCTTGTTACCTTGGTCACCTAACTGTTCCCCCGTGTTTTCAATTTTTTCCATAATAAATAGTGTGCTCTGTGGATGAGCATCACCCAGAAACTTGTTAAAAATGCAAATTCTTGATCTCCACCCCATACCTACTGAATCAGAAATTCTGGGGTCAGGTCCGGCAAACTAAGTTTTAACAAGCCCTCCAGATAGTGCTGATGCAAATTCAAGAAACAATGCTCTAGGGTGCTACTAGAGTGTGTTTCTTGGTGAGTGAGAGTATTTTAATGTTTATGTATTTTCTAACTTTCCTGGAGTATTACATTGCTAGCTTATATTTTAAAAAATGCCCAATAACAGAAAAAGTGGAAAAGAAGAAAAAGCAAATGGAGTAGAAGTAAAAGGAGAGAACAACATCATAAACACACACACATACACACACACACACACACACACACACACACACACACACACACACAGGAATAAAAAAGCATTCCTTCTTCCCTAACGTTTTCTTCTTTCTCCCACTTTACTTCTACCGCCACATCAGTGGGGTGCTATGTATTTACGAGCTTGATTCGTGTGCAGGTCATTTTGTAACCTCTTTTTTCTTGTTCATTTCATATTACACAGCAGCATTTCTCATGATGCCCCAGGCTTCAGAATCATCATTTTTTAAAATGGAGGCATTAATGTTACATAATACGGTTGTTCCCTTAGTCACCTAATTGTTCCCCTGTATTTTCAATTTTTTGCTGTCATAAATAATGCTGCCACCAATATTTTTGTACATACACCTTTTCTCAAATTTCAAATTATGTCCTTCAGATAGGTTCTCAGAAGTAAGGTAGTGAAGTATGGATCAAAGGATAGAAACATTTTTATGGCTCCTGCTAGATGTTGCCAAACTGTTCTCCCCCAAAGATCTGCTACCAGTTTCCATTGCCAATGGCACTGTACAAGACTGCCAATTTCCAAACAACCTCCCTAGTGTGAAGTATTAGAATTTTAAATAGTTTCGCAAATTTAATAAAGAAAATAAGTTATCTCTCTGTTTTAATTTTCATTTCTTTGTTAGAGACTACAGCTTCTCCTCCTTTAAAAACAAACTACTAGTTAATTTTTATTCTTTTGTAAATTGGGTTGGGAGGAAAGCTCTGGACTTCTCACCATTTAGCATCACCTTACCATTTAATATTATTTAACATCTCAGTTTCTTCATCTACAAAATGGAGTGATACCAGGGTGATTGCAAAATCAAGTGATATAAAGTCTAGGAAAGTTGTATTCTGCATGTATTCATTACTATTACCACCCCACTTAGCCTCAAATATACTTATTTATTATTTAAAAATCTGTTTTGCCAACAATCCAGAAAACTTACACCACATTCCAACTCTTGAAAGACATTTTTGTGTGTGTGACCCAGCACCGTAAAAAAGTAAAGTCTGTTCTTAATTTCCTCCATTTTTTGAGGGAAACGTTACGGATGTGTTTGGAGTTTTATGGAGAAGGGCCTCCACCAAAGCCTGAGAGTGTCATTATCTGACACTAGCAGGAAAAGCAAGCTCAGCCATGTGAGGGTGCAGCCTCCCTGGCTCTGCAGTCTCAACCCTGCATTTGGAAGAAAAACTCCTCTCATCAGGAAAGGTCAAGGACGTTCTCAGACCCAACAGAAACGCTCCAGGTGCCAGAAACTGACCTCAGTATGACCTGGCAGGTGCAGAAGCCAGAATGCATCACTTAACAACTCTCAAGAAGTTTCCTTCTCGGTGTTTTTTCCGTTGCTAGGAAACCTCGCTTCACGGAGGCTCACTGGTTTGAGCCCTCTCTTGTGTTCATGCCCTGTAATAGCACCTTCAGCTGAGCAAAGAGTAAAGATTACCTTTCGTTTTTAATACTTAGATTTCAATCATTTTTATTCTGGGATATAATATACAGAAAAGTATTTAAGATATACATACATCTTTAAAAGTAGTTATAAAATAACCCCTCGTGTAACCACCACCCTGGTAAAGAAATAGAGCACTGCCAGCACCTCAGACAACCCCCCACTCCACATCACACTCCTTCCTCTATTCTTCAGATAAACACTCTGCCAATACTTAGAATATTTCCTTATCGTTTTCTTTTGTGTGTGTGTTTTTTTTTAAATCTGTATATGTATCCTAAAACAGTATAGCTTTGGTTTTATCTGGGAACTTTATATAAGTAAAACTATATGGTTTTACTCAATATCGTGTTTGTAAAGTTTATCCATGTTGTTGCACACAGATGTAGTGTATTCATTTTCATTGCTGTGTAATATTCCACTATATCATTTTACCATGATTTATTTATTCTCCTGTTGATGGACATTTGGGCTGTTTTCGGCTTTGGACTATTTTGAACAATGCTGCTACGAACCTTCTTGTACTAGTGTTTTGCTGCACATGTGCATGTATTTATTCAGATTATGTATCTAAGAATAAAACTACTGGCCACGGAATGTGTATCTCTGACTACTAAATAATGCAAAACAACTTTCTGAAGCAGTTGAACAAATAAGTGTACACTCCTAACCCAGTATCAGATGTTTTATTCCCATTGCTCCATGGGGCTATAGTTGGTATCATCAGACACTAATTTTCACCAATTTGATGGGTGTGTAGTGGTATCTCATTGTCATTTAAATTTTTATTTCTTGAAAATTAATGAGATCAAATACATTTTTATACGTTTACCAGCCAGTTGGATTTTCTCTTATTTCGAGTGTCTATTCAAAATTTTTGTCTATTTTCTTTTGGGTTGTGTTTGTAGCAGAAACCTCTAGTTTCTGCTCTTGGCTAATCTCTGATTTCAGTAGCTATTACAATGAACAGGATTTTTTTTTCACTTTTGATTTTGACATGATTTCAGACTTATAGTAAAGTTGCAATAATAAAACAAAAAAAATTCTATATCCCTGTCACTGAATTTCCAACTGTCAACACAGTACCACATTTATCCTTTTCTCTATAAGTACCTTTATTTTCTGAATTTGAAAGCAAGTTGCAGACATTATGCTTTTTACCCTAAATCTTTCAGTATGTATTTGTTAAAAACAAGGATATTCTCTTATGTAGCCAAGGCACAATTATCGAAACCAAGAAACTAACATTGATACATTAATAGTATCTTAATAGTGACACATTAATAATGTTTACCTGTAGACCTTATTCAGATTTTTCCAGGTGTCCCAGTCATGTCCTCTCTAACTGAAGAAAATTCAAGATCACATTTACATTTATTTATGATGTCTCTTTTGCCTCCATTAATCTATAACAACTACTTTGTCTTTGTTTTGCATGATTGACACTTTAGAAAAATATGGATCAATTATTTCATAAAATGTCCCTCCATCTGGGTTTGTTAGGTATTTCTTCATGATCAAATTCAGCTTATGCATTTAGACAAGAATATCACAGAAGTGATACTGTATTTCAAAGCATCATTTTAAATTTTAAAATCAATCTAATTTATTATTCACTTATTCTTTTAGAGGCAAGAGATTGTCAAGTATAACATTAAGGATTATAACATTATAAAAAATTAAAAGGCAAGCCACAAAGTAAAAGATCATTGAAACATACATGTTAGACATTATGTATTAAACAGATGATAGTATCAAAAGTACATCAAGAATTCCTACAAGTCAATAGAAAAAAGGCAGACAACCCAATAGGGAAACAATGGGCTAAAGACTTCATCTAGTTCTTCCTAAAAGAGAAAATTCAAATGGATAATAAAGATGTAAAAAAGTGCTCAACCTCATTAATAAACAGAGAAGTACAAATTAAAACACAAAAAGATAACATTATATGTTTAATATATTGCCCCAAATGACAAGACCTTCAATAGCAATAGGTGATAGTTCTGCTGGATGTGCTATAGTTTATTTAGTTGACCACTTTGGGACAGAGTGTTGTTTTAAACCAGGAAAGCTCAAGATATGCACACTCTCTGATCCAGCAATTCCACGACCTCAGAGAAACTCCTGCACCAGGAAAGACATGCACACAATGTTCATAGCATCATTGTCACGATAGCTGAACACTGGAAACAACCAAAATGTTTATCAGTGAGAGAAAGGATAAATAAATTGTGATCTATCTGCCCAACAGAATATTCTATAGCATTGGTTCTCAAATTTAAGCATGCTTTAGAATCACCTTAGGGACTTTGTGTCCACACAAAAACTTGTACTTGAATGTTCATGACAGCATTATTTATTACAGCCAAAAAGTGGAAACAACCCAGTGTCTATAAATGAGTGGATAAAGAAAATGTGGTCTATCAATACTATTATTCTGCCATAAAAAGGAATGAAGTACTGATTCATGCTACAACATGGATGAAACTAACAAACATGTTAAGTGAAAGAAACCAGATATGAAAGGCCACAAATCATGTTTTCATTTATATGAATGTCCAGAATAGAAAAATTCAGAGAGACAGAAAGTAGATCAGTGGATGCCAGGGGCTGAGAGAAAGGGAAATAGAGACTAACTGCTACTAGGGGTTTCTTTTTGGGGTGATGAAAATGTTCTATATTGGATTGTGATCATCATTGCATAACTCTAAATACACTAAAAACTGTTAATTGTACACTTTAGTTGAATGTATAACTTGAATTACATTTCAGTAAAATTGTTTAAAAATCACACATGCAGATTTCAGGCTCCATCCTATGGAGTTTGTGATTCAGTGGGTCCGGGATGGGGCCTGAGCCTTTTCCTTTCTAATAGTTTCCTGGAGGAAGATGATGATTAGAGAACCACTCTTGTGCAGCAATCAAAAGCCAAGCAGAGTTGGCTTCTGCCCTGTGTAGGAAAGGGTGGGAGTCGAGGGGGGCACAGTGAGACTGCTCCCCACATGACTCCCAGCCACTCTGCTCTAGCCTTGCTTTATTAACCCACAGAGGCCACCCACCCTATTGGAAATATTCTCCAGGATCTCAGGTCTAATTTCCCTCTTAAACTGCACAGGCATCTCACTGCAGTCCCAGGTGTACAGAGACCCACCATTAGCTTCTCAAGAGTCTTTGCTCTCTCTTCTGAGGCCTGGGTTAAATAAGAAAGGATGTGTGAGGGAAGCAAGGTTCATTTCTTTTTTAAATCACCTCCCCTGCAACTTCCACCCTTAGTTGTTGTCTCTCCTTAAGGACTGGATCTCTGAAGGCGAGGGTGTCCCCTCCAACAGGCTCGCAGCAGCATGCACCCAGAGCCCAGCGCACCCCCATCCTGGACCGTGACTCCACTGGGGCTCGAACCCAGGAACTTCTGAGTGTAAAGCAGACATGCTAACCACTCCTCTGTGGAACCACTCCGCAAGGTTCATTTTTAACCGCTGTTGAGCACCTACTTTGAGCCAGGCTCTGTATTAAGTGCTTCATTTATTCTCACAACTGCTGTCTGAGAAGTCTAGGTTGGGCACAGGTGATACTTCGAAGAGGTCAGAGGTCAGGGGCATGATGGGTGTGGCAGGAAGCACAGTGGTCCAGGTAGGCTGGGCCAAATGTTAAAAGACCCCAAGAACTGGGACTTCTTCCTGATGGCCATGTGTGAAGAACATGAAGCAGTCAGCTCTGAGTTTGAGGGCGAGCCTTCTGACTACACAGTGGGGACAGGCTGGAGGAAGCCAGGAGGGAAGGAAACTGAGGCAGGGGGAGAGAAGATATTAGTCAGGAAGATATGGGGAGCCCTGAACTGCAGCTGGACTGGCAGGAAAGCAGAAGACTGGACAGCAACAGGCTGGTGCTGTGCAGAAGTTTTTTAGTTTGATGTAGTCCCATTTGTTTATTTCTGTTATTTCCCTTGTTGTCAGTGTCAACTCCACAAAAACAGTGCTAAGATCAAGGTCCAGAAGAACATGCTGTCATTCTACTACATCACTTAGGCCTTTTGGATTCAAGGGACAAGAACTCCAACTCAAACTGCAGAAAAGAAATATGGAAGTTTATTGCCTCATAAAACAGGACTAGCTTGGGGGCAGCTTGATTCATATGGTAGAACACTGTCATCAGGGCTTGGCTTCCCAGTCACTTTTGGTTCTACTCTACTCCTTGTGTGGACTTCATTCTCAGACTGGTTCTAGGGATTGCAAGATGGTGTCAGTGGGGCTAAGTTCACACCCTCACATCATGAAATGCAATAGAGCTTCTCTCAGAAGCTCCAGTGTGATAGTTAATTTTCTGTGTCAACTTGACTGGGCCGTGGGTGCCCAGATATTTGGCTAAACATTATTCTGAATGTATCCGTGAAGGTATTTCTGAATGAGATTAACATCTGAATCAGGACTAAGTAAAGCAGATTGCCCTCCCCAGTGTGAGTGAGTCTCTCATCCAATCCATTGAAGGCCTGAATAAAAAATTAAAATAAAATAAAAAGTGGAGAAAGGGAGAATTTTCTGTCTCTGCTTGACTCTTTGAGCTGGACATCAGTCTTGACCTTGGACTGGAACTTATACCACGAGTTCTGCCACTTATACCGCTGGTTCTCAGCCTTTCAGACTCAGACTCAGGCTGGAACTACACCACCAACTCTCCTGGGTCTTCAGTTTGCCAACTGCAGACCTCAATAATCACATGAGACAATTTCCTATAATAAATTTCTTTATATATCTGCTATTGGTTCTGTTTCTCTGGAGAATCTTGACTAATATACCCAGCAAAGACCTCTGTTTCAATTATCTGTTGCAGCGTAACAAACCATCGGAAATCTTGGTGGCTTAAAACACAACAATTTATTATTTTTCATTATTCTTCAATACAGTATGAGCTTAACTGGGTGATTCTTCTGCTTCATATGGTGTCTAAGATGCCTTCTCACTCACATGTCTGGTGCCTCAGATGGGATGGCTGAAAAGCTTGGGGCTGGCCAGACCTCTCTCTGTCTGGCTTTCCCACAGCATGAGTAGCTTAGGATAGTCAGATTTCTTATATGGAAGCTGAATTTCTGGGAAAGCAAAAGCTGTCAGGCCTCTTAAAGTCTAGGCCTGGGACAGACACATGTCCCTTCTGCTACATTCCATTGGTCAAAGCAAGTCACAGTTCCATCTGAGATTCAGAGGGCAAAATTTTACCCCTTGATGTGCAGAAGCAGTACATGCATATAAGGAGGGGAGAGATGGTTCAGATCCATCTGGGGAGACTAGTCACCTGCTGACTGTGGGTTCTGTTGAGTTCTGAGCCTAGATTACAGCCTGCTGCCGAGAGACCCAAAAAGAGAAAAAAAAAACAGATGCTGGGGAATAACATGTGCCTCTGCCATATGCCCCTCCCTGAATCAGTGACTGGAATATGCTGAATGCCAGTCAGAAATCTTCCCGGGAGCTAGAGGTAGGGTCAACCCTCCCCGAATCTGTTGGGTGCAGATTAAAAAAAAAATTTTAGCTTTTTTTACTGTGGTAAAATATACATAACATAAAATTTACCTTTTGACCACTTTTAAGTGTATAATTTAGTAGTATTATGTAAATTCACAATGTCTTCTATCACCATTATCCATTTCCAGAAATTTTTCATCACTCCAAACTAAAACTTTGTACCCATTAAGCAATAACACCCTATCCCACATTCCCCTAGCCCCTGGTAACTTCTATTATACTTTCTGTCTCTATAAATTTGCCCATCCTGGTATCTCATATAAATGAATTATACAATATATGTCCTTTTATGACTGTTTTTTTTTTCATAGTATAATGTCCTTAAGATTCATCCATGTTGTAGCATTTGTCAGAATCTTATTCTTTTTCATGGCCGAATAATATTCCATTGTTTGTCTAGAGCAAATTTTGTTTATTCATTCATTCATCCATCAATGGATACTTGGGCTGCTTCCACATTTGAGGTATTGTGAAGAATGCTGCTATGACCAGAGGTGTACAAGTACCTGTTTGAGTCCCTGTTCTCAATTCTTTTGACTATATAACAAGGAATGGAATGCTAGGTTCTGTGTTTGACTTTTGAGAAACTGCCAAACTATTTTCCACAGTGGCTGCCCCAGCAGCAATGCACAAGAGTTCCAGTTCCTCTGCATTCTCACTAAAACTTGCTATTTTCCATTTTTTATAATAGCCTTTCTAATGAGTGTGAGGTGATATTTATTTTAATTTTTCTAATGACTAATGATATTGAGTATCTTTTCTTGTGAATATATCTTCTTTGGAGAGATGTCTATTCAATTCCTTTGACTTTTTTTCCTCCCATTTTTGAATTGGGTTGTTTGTTTTGTTGTTGTTGAGTTGTGGTAGTTCTTTATATATTCTGGATATTAAACCCTCATCAGGTATATGATTTGTAAATATTTTATTGCATTCTGTGTGTTGCCTTTTCATTTTCTTGATAGTGTCCTTTGATGCACAAAAGAGTGTAGGCTTATTCTTTAAAGAAAAATTGGAATGGCAAAAAAAAAAAATCCAAAGAGCAAATAACAAATATTGACTACAACCACCTGCCATGTAACCCAAACTGAAGCTCTCAGATCAACCTAAACTCCCCTTTTTCTTTTACTTCATTAATTCATTTACTTACTCATTAACTCATTCATTTATATATTGAACAAATTCAGAATCTAGTGGAGGAGACCAATATATACAGAGATGACTCCCAAGCTGAGGGTTAAGGGCTCTAACCATGGGGAAAGCCCGGGGGGCTGAGGGTGGACCTATACTTCAAGTCATGCTGTGGATTATACCTCTAAAACATCCTCAAAGTCACCTTTCCTCTCTGCTCCTATGGTCACTGGTACCCTTGTTCCTGGTCTCACCCCATTAGTCCAGACTCTCTGAGAAGCTAGTGCCAGGATGGGATAAAATGTGGAAGGATTTCATGAGGGAAAATGCCTGTGGTAGAGAAAATGGGGAGGCAGCGGAAGGCAGAGAGAGCCATCAGGCTGCAATGAAGTTTGGCCCCAGGTGAGGACGTCTGAGTGGAAGGATCTAGTCTGCCAGGCTGTATAAGGAAGGTCTGGCAAGGGTTGGGGAGTTCTGTATCTCTCAGAAATGGGCCTGTCTTAGTGTTCTTCTTGTGCTAAATCACCAACTGAGAGCATCCCATGGGAAGCACGGCCTCAATGCAAACACAGAGCATAGCAGTCCTTGCTCAATTATAACCCCTTGTAGTTGAAGGTCTGTGAGGCTCATTTTCATGATCCCCACAGCCCCTACCAGGCTACTGCAGTGATCTTCTTTAAAATGCAAACTCACTATGCTATTTCTCTGCTCAGATGCCTTCCAAGGCAACCCAGTGTCCTCAGGCTAAAGCTCCAGCTTTTTCTCCCAGCTCTCAAGGTCCTGCTGGGGGAAAGGGGACAATTTACCCTGTATGCTCTATTACTCATTAATCCTCATGCCTACTTGCAATTTATATGCTTCAGTCACACTAAACAGACTACCTGTTGCTCCCCATACATGTATTCTCTTTCATTCTTCCATGCCTTTGCCCACACTGTGCCCTTTTCCTGGAAAGCCCTTCCCTACATGCCTCCCCAACTCCTCAACTAACCTCCCCACCCTCCCCCAGTCAAAGCCTAGCTCAATGTCAAGTGCTTTCACCAGCTTCTCAGATTCAGTCAGCAGCATCCCCTGACTCCATCTCTGGTCCAGGCTCAAGTCCTCTAGAGTAGACAGAGGATTCCTGGGACTGTGTTAGGAGAATGGGACAAACAACTGTCACAGTCCTCTTGGGCTTCTTGACTTTCCTCCCAGAATAAGTTGGCTTGCATGGCCTCGAAATGCTCTCATACCCCCGTCCTCTCTCCACTATGATCACACCAGAAATCCAGTGCACAAAGTTTAGGGAAGTCAGTGATAGGGCACCATTCTCCACCCCACTCCCATCCAAGCCCTTTCTACCTCCCTCCTCCACTTTGCAATCCTGCCTTCCTGTGCTCAGGATTCAATGCTTTAGTTTTAGACCACACATTGGACTGGGGCTCCAGGAATCCACTTGATGTCTGAGGTGTAACCAAACCCCAGGCTGGCACTGGTCTTGAGCTCTCAACAGAAGCACGAAACCCAGATATTTTTTAATGTTGGCAACTAATTTTTTAAAATTTCAAATTCTGCTGTGAAAACAGTATAGTAGTTCCTCAAAGAAATTAAAAATGAAATTATTATATGATCAAGCACATCTACTTCTGGATATAGACCCAAAATAATTAAAAGCAGGAACTCAAAGAAATGTTTGGCATCTATGTTCACAGTAGCATGATTCACAAATATCCAAAGAATAGAAGCGACCCAAGTGTCCATTGACAGATGAATGGGTAAACAAAATGTAGTCTATACGTACAATGGAATATTATTCTGCCTTGAAGAGGAAGAAAACTCTGACACATGATGCCACATGGATGAACCTTGAGAACATTATGCTAAGTGAAAAGAGCGAGTCATTAAAGGACACATATTGTACACTCATGTGAGGTCCCTAGAACAGTCAGAGTTGTAGAGACGGAAAGTAGAATGGTGGTTGCCAGGGGCTGGGGAGAGGGAGAATGGGAAGTTAGTGTTTAATGGGTACGAATTTTAGCTGGGGATGATGAAAAAGTTCTGGAGATGGATGGTAGTGAAGGTTGTATGACTGCGAAAAGTACTTAATACCACTGAACTGGACACTTAAAACGGTTAAGATGGTAAATTTTATTTTATGTGTATTTTATCACAATTAAAAAATATATTTCAAATTATCTATGCTCAAACAAAACTGGATCTGGCCTGAAGGTATCAGCTCACAGTGTTTGCATTGGGGGCTCTCCATAGTGTCAAGCTGGAGATAGGAGCTGAAGGAGATACACACAGAACGGGAGAGAAAACCAGAGCAGGAAAAAGAACACAGACTTTGCTGTGTCACTTTCCAATTTTTGGCAGCCTGACTACATTGTGGGAACATGAGTAAAAACCCAGTTCTGCTGCTGCTGGTAACTGGCTTCTCTGAGCCCCAGTTGTCACCACTGACTCTGGACTCCGAGCAGCAGCCTCATCAGCCCCACTCTGGGACACCAGCACCAGCAGACCATTTCCCTTTCTCAGAGGTCTGGGTCCCAGCTCTACAGGACCCTTTCTCAAGTTTCTTGTTTCTAAACCTCTTTCCTTTGTTCCCCCAGCCCTAAGTGGAACTGCTTTCCTCTGTGAAGCTCTGTGATAACTCTTAGTCCCTTTTGGTCCTTTTCAGTCCTCCCTCTGACTGCTTCACACATTTTCTGCATTAAACCTCTCTGCTAAAATATCTGCTGTGGCTCTGTTTTCCAGGCTGGCTCTGGCTGATCCCATTCAACTAGTGTTCCTGCCTGGCAACACTGCATAGCAGCTGCCTCTTTTGGTCAGGTATTGGCTTTCCTTGTCCCCTCTCTCCGACTTCCCATTATTCTACATTTGGCTGACTTTGCCTGCTGGAATGTATGGTGTCTGATGTGTGCCCCTGCTCTAATCAAGTAACTCCTGTTTACTGAGCATCTATTATGTTCCAGAGACAGTGTGTAAGACTTGATATAATTATCTCATGTAATCTTCTCCATAGCACTGTGAGGCAGGCACTGCTGTGATCCCCAGATGAGGAAACAGATGAGGAAACTGAGGCCTGGACAGCGAAGGCTAACTACACTATTCTTAAGTCAGCAAGTTCATATTTCTAATATGAACTCTTGTGTTCTATTTATGCATTTGATAATTATCTGACCCACGCACTCCAAGCTTCCTTTGGAAGAATGTAAGTTATACACAAGTACTTGAAATCCTTGGAAACTAGCTTTCCCTGTCTTAATTTTCTTTTCTGTAAAATGGGGCTCATAACAGCACTACTTCACATTGTCTGGATGAGGATTCAATTATAGGATGTCCACAAAGTGCTTAGCTCCACACCCAGCGCATAAGAAGTACTGAACAAATGTTAGCAATTGATACTATTACCTAAATATAGAAGGATTATTATGTAAAGCATGAAATGATACTTATGGAGAGTATGTAGTAATGAAAAAATGTTTATTATATGTGAAAGAAAAAAAAGACCCAAAATAAAAATAAATGAATTCACACACTAAAAAGAGTCATGGGAAACACATCAAAACAGTAACTACAGCTGATTTGGGGTGCTGAGATTTGGGACAATTTTTTTCCTGACAAAAATGTAAAAAACTCAGTCTTGTTAGTATTCCCATTAGTTTCTTTATGGAAGTTGACATGCTGATCCTAAAACTTGTATGGAAATGCAACGGACCAAGGGCAGCCAAAACAGTCTTGAAAACGAAAACAATTGGAAGACTACGCCACAGACACCAATGACAGGGCCAAGCTGAGAGGTGAATGTGGAAACTATCAAGAACATTCTCTACTCGTAGGTCACAAGTCTCTTGAAAGGATTCCCTAAGCTTCATTGACAGAGATATCTTATAGTAAGAATTGCTTTGGGAAGTAGTGAGGCCTTTATCACTTGAGGTGTGGGAACTAAAGGAAAATCCCAGAAACAAAAGAACATAAATTCTCTAGTCCCATGGTTTCCAAAAGACATTTCCCGCCCCCCCCCAGGCCACAGTGATTTGAGAAAAAGAACAACCAGTAATGTTTTCATAAGGCTTAAAACTCATTTTGTTTCTGACGATTACTTCCCTGATTTTTTGATGCAAAACTGTTTTACCTTTTATAAAACAATGTTAATATTTGACTTTTTGTTGTTGTTTTTATTGTCCTCAGTTGGCAAGGTAAAGAGTTGGCAACCTTCTCTTTCTCACTTTTAAAAAATATCCTATAACTCTGAGAATCTCAAAGTCTGGGAAACACTGGCAAAACATCGCAGCTCTGCCACTTATTTGCTTTGGGAACTTGAGCAAGTTACTAAACCTCTTTAAATCTCTGTTTCTTCACCTGCAAAATGAGGATGATTCACATAAAATGAGTCTGCTGTGAGATTTAATCAGATAATCTATGTGACTGTACCTGGACCATCATAATCACTTGAGAAAGTGTCCTCCAGTCTATGAGTTCAAGCAAAGCTTCCACTTTTCTCTTCTGCAAGTTGAAGAGTTCTTGTTTCTTTAATCATTCTTTATATTCCTACTCTGGTCTCTTCTGTGTGTTCTCAGTTTATCACTACTGTTCTTAATATGTGAGTCTACAACTTAACATATGCTATTGGTGTGGCCTGGCCATGTAAAGCAGGGCCTACTACCATCTCCTTCAATCTGGACTCTGTACCTCCATTAATTCAACCCAAATTTAAAATAGATTTGTTTTGTGCTCTTGTCTCACTTCTATGGTATTTATTGAGCTGAGAGTACCTAACAGTCCCAGATTTTTTCACCAATATGTTTGCAAAACCCTGTCTTCCATTCTGAACCTTTGTAATTGAAGTTTTGGACCTAAAATGAGGGGCTTTACTTTAGATGTAGTCCCTTCTGTAGTTTATCATGTAGGACAAGGTGCCCGCCCTGACAAGATGGGGTCAAAGAAGACCCCAAAGGTATTCTTGCATTCAAGAAATCTAAAGAAATATTTTACTGACTCTTTTTAGTCCAAGGAAGAAAATATTTATTTGAATCTCAATAGAGTCCAGGGCTGCAAGACTGGGACTAGTGATGGCACAGGTGATAGAGCCCAGATGCTGTGGCTTTAGTGCCCAACATCTCATCTACATCAGCTTCAGGGGTTGGGGGGGGGGCAGTGGTGACATCGTGGTTCCCTGCTCAGGGAAACGGACTGTTAGTCTGTCCTAGGATGGCTCGGTAGGACCTGAGAGCACACCAAGACAGCTGGGGATCTGAGAGAAACCAGGAGCCCAGACATGTTACATACAGCATGCAGGGCCCAGGGTCTCCTACTGTCTCCTGAGAGCAGTGACGTCCAAGAATCTTCTTGTTGTTCCAGGTACCATGGAGGGCTCAGTTCCAGCACCCTCCCTCTGCCTTGGATGCCGACACTGCCCGAATGACATCTCGGCCCAGGCTAGTGCCAATGTGCAGACCACGTAGAAAGAAAAGTACTCTCTTTATTGCTCTAGCCTGGTCTGCCACGTGTCTCCCAGGACGTTGCTCTGTGCTCAGAAGATGTAGTACTGGTCACCCTGAAGCCTGGCTTGGCTGCCTGCCTGGCACTGGCTTCAGTCAGTCCTCCTGAATCCTGGAAAGGAAAGCCACAGGATGGATTCTGAAGGGAGCGGGGCCTCATCCCCATCATCACCCTAGATGCCTAAATATCCCTCATAGCTGGAATAATGTAGTTCCCCCAGAAGCCACAGGTCTCCATGACCCACAGCCATTGGGTTAAATGAGACAGAAATCCCAAGCACAGAGACACACAGCCCTCTGGCCTCTCAGTTTTGAGACATAATAGTAGGCAACAGAGCTGCTAGTTATGAAAGAGGTTCTTTAGTTCAACCAGCCATTCTAGTGACCTTGGGCAAGTCACTCCACCTCTCTAAGTCTCAGTTTCATTAGACAAGTGCAAGATAAGTGAAGCCCACCCTCATGCCCAGATGCTATTAGGGAAATAAAATCATGGAGAAGTTAGTATTTGGGGAAATGCAAAGTTATATGACAGAATACCCAGATTTCCTTCACTTTTCTGCAGTGTCTCACACTTAAGGACTCTGCATCCATTCCTCACATGGTTTTCACAATACCCTTGTATGGTAGGTGTTGTTACATCCATTTTCCAGTTGTGGAAACTGAGGCCAAAAGAGGCTCCAGGAACCCACAGCTGGTAAATTGGAAGAGGCAGGACTTGAACCCAGGCCCTAACTTCAGGCCCTGTGAAGTTATTGACCCTTTCGTCATTGACCCTGATAAGGAGAGAGAAAGTGACATAGGAAGAATGTAAAAGTTACCCATCAGCCTGAGCTTCTGAAACAGGGGGATGAAGCCTTGCAGGACACTGTGGATCCGGTACACTGCTCAGAGATGAAGAGAAAGGTGACTGAGCTTTGTGTCTCCTCAACGGTCCTAGGGTCAGATATCCTCCATCCCCCCCGGACCAAGACCTAACTCACACAAATAAGGCTCTAATGGTGGAATTTCAGGCAGCAGGTTAAGCTTAGATAATAGTTCTAGACTTATTATTAAAAACAACAGCCTCGAATAGTAATAAC
This sequence comes from Macroglossus sobrinus, assembly GCA_004027375.1. Lineage (NCBI taxonomy): Eukaryota > Metazoa > Chordata > Mammalia > Chiroptera > Pteropodidae > Macroglossus > Macroglossus sobrinus. The sequence goes on along the minus strand of PVKZ01001066.1, from coordinate 8,629 downwards.
AGTGCCAGGAAATGGTAAATGCAGTACCCAACCCCATTAACTAACTTGTTTTTTGATATCTCCCTGACTGTTTGTTTGCCACTTTCAACTGTTTTTGTTGCATTTTTACAGAGCTGCCTGTTTTTTCCACAGGGTTTTGCCAACGACCTCACATTGACCTTGAAAGCAGTCAGGAAGAAAACATGAGCATAAGGAAATCTTTAAAAAGTGTTTAGGTCATGACTTTCTGGCCCTTGGTGAGTTTCTGTGGCTAGTCCAACCACCACCCTACAAGAGATGGGGGTGGGGTGCTTACCCAGACCGAAATAGATGCCAACAGTCTCCAGGGAGGCAAAGGTGAGCAGGCCGACCCCAAGGGACATGAACCAGTCTGCAAGGGCAGCCAGGGAGAGAATGGTTAGCCTGTGGGTCTGGAGTCCCTCTCCCTCACTCCCTTTCCCACAGCTCCACACTCACCTGCATAATAGTGATAACACACCAGCAAAGCCCCAATGGCAAAGCAGAGGAGGACGAAGTGAAAAAACTCGTCTATAAAGGCAGAGGATGTGGAGAACTTACTATTTGCTTCTTTCTCCCCTTTTTTAAATTACTAAACCTATTCCTGTCTGTTGTAGCTTATTCAGAGTCAGTACTCCTGACCAGCCCGACTAAAATAGCACCCCAAGCCCTGCCCCTTTCCAGCCTTTATCTCACTTTATTATTTTTCGACACTTATCACCACTCAACTGGTTATATTTTCGTTTCTGTGTTTATTCTCTGTCCCCGTCAGTAGGATCGCGGGTGGGGGTTTTGCCCCGTAACTAAAGCAGCCAGGTGCCCGATACTGTATTTGTGGAATAAATGTTAAATACAATTGTCAAAAATACAAATGTGTCAAGTTTAATAGTTTCACATTTCCCCATTCTCCCTCCTTAATCTCATTCCTTAAAATTAAGCTGTGACTGGCAAAAACCTTTCCAGGCACATACATATGACATATTTTAAAAAACAAAAGCAGTATCAATTCATATACCTGCTTCTCTGTGATTTACTTTTCCCCTCTCGTCAATAAATTGAGGCCATCTTCCCATCTCAGAGAATATATAGATCTGTCCTGCTTTTTTCGATGGCTATATAGTGTTCCATGGTATAAAGTTACTCTAGTTTATCTAACTAGTCCCCCACTGATGAACCTATTGGTGTTAGATAGTTGTCGTTACCACCAGTGTTGCACCAAACATCACTACACACGAACCTTCATGCATTTGTGCAGGTATTACTGTGGGCCCAATGCCAAGAGGTGGAATTGCAGGCTTGGAATGTTATTAGCAGAATGTAGTTAATGAAGATAAAGGATCTGAGAGGCAGGGCCCGTGCCTCGGGCAGAAATTTAGGGGTTGTCTGTGAAAGAGGCTCTCCTGCACTTTTCCTGGCACTGCAGGAGTCATCAGGGTAAGAACACAGAGGCCTTGTCCTAGCAAAGGGGCTGTGATTAGAGGAGACACAAACAAAGATTTCAAAAAGAAAGAAAGAAAAAGAGCAAAGAGAGGACAATTCAGAGAAGGTTCTCTGGAATGAGGCAGGCTCCCTGAGTGGGTGTCGAGGCTGCCGGGAATGTGTCTTAGTTCAGCCAGGTCAGCCACTGATGTGCCGTGAAGCTTTGGACAAATGTCTCGAGCCTTCTGAGTCTCAGTGTTCACACTGATAAATAGAAGAGAGCAACGTCTATGCCACTGAAAGGACAGATGAGGATCTCGGATAGGAGAGTGCTTTGTAAATGGTAAAAGGCAGTGTGATACCACACACATACCCCTGCTGTCCAGGGGCATTTCGAAGGCAAAAGAATGGATGGTGAGGAGGGTATTTCTGTCCTCTGCCCAGGGAAAAAGTTGAAATAAGTATTTTTAGAACATTCATGGCTCTAAATTCAGTTTACCCTTTAGGAAAAAATGTACATTATGCAGAAATGGACTTAATATTTAAGAAAGCATGAGGCTTAGGTCTCTCCAGAGATGTGAAAACCGGAAGGCTGTGGGGTGGGTGAGGTGGATTAGAGAACTCTTTCTTTCTCTCTTCTCCACTTAATTTTTCTGAAATATAAAATGAGTTCCTAACAGAAAAGTTCTCCCTGAATCTTATTTTCAGTTTTCTTGTGAATAAATATTTAGAAAATACAAATTTTTGAGAGATTGGAGAGACATCAACAAAATGCAAGATCAAATAGAGAACCAGGTGGATAGGATGGCTTGGTCTGAAAAAGCAAGAAATCAGAAACAACCTAAACATCTGTGAAGTGGGGAATAATGAGTATGTCATTACCCATACTGTGGAATTTTATGCAGTTGTTAAGATGTCATAAAAATTCAGGAGTCACCATGACTGGGGAAGTCCAAGTGGGCTTCGTGGAAGAATGAGAGTTTGAGCTGAGCCTAAGAGAGAGTCAAGGCAGCAGGAGTAGAATAAGAGAGAAGGGTGTGTGCGTGTGTGCATGCATGCGTGCGTGCGTGTGTGTGTTCATGCTACTTGGGAGGCACAGCATGAGGGAAGGAAGTGAGGTCAAGGCACAGACCCAGTATAGTGAAGAGCTGGTTCAACCACGTGAGTGGAGGGGCTACTGTGAACTAGAAGTTTTGGAGGCCAAGGAGATCAGGTCAGGATAAGGACTCCAAGGTTATATACGAGCCCAGAGGGACCTAGAGGATCATTCTGGTCTGGTTTTTCTCATATTTCAGCCATCCACTTGCCATCTTTGTGGGTTTTGCCCTTTCTCAGTACCACTGCTCACCATCTTCACAATTTCATCCTAACCCAAGGACTATCTGCACTAATATTTACTTAATTTTTTTTTTTTTAATAAAAGTAGGCTACAATTACTGCTGTTCTAGACCACCAGCTTACTTTCTACCTGTAGAAATCTGGACCAAACAGGTCAACGCAGCTTTGAGACACCAATTTCCTTACCATCTTTCTTTATCTTCAGTCTTCTTAACTGAGAGGCCTCCACTTCTCCTTAAGACCAAGAGAGACATGAGTGTTTTAACTTTCGTGTAGAATAGCAGGTGAGATTTTTCTCTTCCCTGCTTCACTGAGAATGGCTCTCCTGGGTTCTTTTTCCTGGGTCAAGGCAAAGCTGTGAAAATGGAGGTGGCTGTTCCTAGGATCCTCACTGATCCCCTCCTACCTCCACAGGCCTGACTCGGTGTTCTGTTCCATTTCCCCTGAGCTTGGAGGTCCCTTTCCTGAATTAAATGATACTCTGGCTGGTGATGACATCCCTGCTGAGACTGACCCACCCTCTCAGGCAGGCTGTGGCCCCACCCCACCCCCTGGAATCCAGGCCACCTCCTGCCTCTCTTTGGACCTTGCTACTTACTATTTGCTGGGTCTGAAACTCTCCTTCGGAGTCCTGGAAATTAGAAACTCAACATTAGTGCCCATGCCAGCTTGGATTTTTAACAGCTGCCTCCACCCTGGGGGGAAGTAATAGGTGACCTATGAAAATGCTCTCTGTCAAATGCCCTCTGTCAAATGCCCACAGATTTTCTATGTATCTATCGATGGTTGTAATCCCTTTGCCTCTTGCCTGGACCCTCTTTCTAATCTCTACTGGCTCCCTGCCTTATGTCTCAGCCAGCCCCACCTGCTTGCTGAGCCCAGCTTAGAGCCCCAGCCCCCAAGTGGACTTGTCCCTGTTTTACAGCCATGAACCCTGATAGCAGCTGGTTGTCTCTGAGGAAAGACAATTCCCAGACCTCATTCAACACCAACACTGATAACCCCTCTTCCCTACCTGGACACTTACCTGATTCTCCAGAAGGTACCACTTCTCCAGGGACACCTGCACAGAAGGAAAATCAGTGATCACAGATACATTATCCTCTGGGTGGGGAGAAATTACACTGTAAGGAAGGTAGAGCTCACTCAGAGACTTTGCGTTTGATCTGAGTAGGCTGAATGGTGCCTGGAGCAAGCTGGAGGTTCCTACTCCATGTAAAGGGGCAGTTGCCACCCACCACCTGCTAAAGCTGTTGGAGAAATGCCTGCCCAGTGTTACAGGTCTTCCAATTTCCCATAGGAAGCCACAAACTTCTTGATTATAAAACAGGTTGACAACTCTTGTATTCCAGTGAATCAAAGAGTTTGTGAGACATGACATTATTTTATATGTTACTATGTAAGGAAAACCACTGCCAGTCATCATTCTAAGTTGCCAGTGATTTAAAAATACATCCTGATTTCAGATATGTTCAAATGTGAAAAAGTATGAGTTTAATATTAATAATCATTTTTAAAAATACATTGTGAGCCAGATAAAATACATTTGCACACACATGGGAAACTAGTTTTCAACCTGTGCCCATTCATGCCTATCCAGATTCAGGTGATAACACATATCCCCAGCCCCATCAGGCCCTGAGCTCCTGGGAGCCAAGCTGAGCTGTACATGGGAGCCCAGACCCTCATCCTGAGTGCCAAGCACCTTGTCTGGATGAGTTGTGTACTATACCTGGCTTGAACTGCATCCTCCCCAGTAATCTGTTCTGGAGTGCCCCCACCCCACTCACTTTCTGGTTCTTGGTGCCTATGCTCGTTCCTGATGACTGCTCTCCTAGACTGTCAACTCCTTTCCCTCAAAGGCAGGCAGAATCTCTTGTAACCACCTCCTGCCATCAGATGCCCCCAATCCTGTATATTTCTTGTCCTTTAGGTCAGCCCAAAGCCATGAACATCAGAAGAGGGCACTCAGCACACAACAGTAAACATTCAGTACACTTAACTGCTTTTAAAGCTAATATGCAAATGAGGACACCATCTGCAAGGGACCAAAAAGTAACCAGTACCAAGGGTACAAAGAATATACCAAGAAGAGCATAAAATGAGACTCCAAGAGTGTAATTTACTAAGTATTTCCAATGCCTTGGGGGTGAGGGTGGAAGGACGAAGTAATTCACAAATATGTGACAATAGTTAAATTTTCTACAGTAAATATAAATTACTTTTATGAAAAAATTTTTAAATAGATGTAAATATCTGTTTCTTTCTCATTTTACATCCAATAAAACATTTATTTCATACTTCTTTCATACTTGAGCATTAAAAGAATTTTTCTAAACAAAGTAATACCTGTTTTTGTAAAAAAAAAAAAAAGAAAGAAAGAAAGAAAAGAAAGAAGAAAAAGAAAATTCAGATAAGCAAATAAAACACTTTAAAGTTTACCCAAAATGCTACCACCTACAGGCAGCCACTGGTAATGTCTTGATGCAAAACATCAAAATATTTCATTTACATTTCTTCAAATGTATACATAGTGTTTCTGTTGTTTTTCTAGGGTTATTATCAGGAGTTAGGAGACTAAGTAGATTATGTAAATATTGGATTAAACAATGTTAAACAGGTTTTCTTATCTGGCCAAATGCATCGGTCAGGTTTTTCAGAAAATTGGTTTATTTCTACAAATTCCCTCATTTTGTCATAGTGCTATTAAGCAAAGGGCCATAATATTTAGATCTTGCTGTAATGATAATGATGCTTGGAGACAATTATTTCATAATATGAGTTTTACAGAGATCAGATCCTTAATTTTCTCTTGCAGGTGTAAACAGTCCAGTATTCCAAGAGAGTGTGTGCTGATCATGTCCCATTTTGCTGGTTGGGAAGCTAGGCCCAGAAAGGTTAAGTGACTGGTCAAGGTCACCCTGCAAGTCAAGGTTACAGTTCAGAAGAGAACCTAGGACAGTCTCACCGTGGTGCAAAATGCCTGCCCTTATCCCCATCTGCTGATATTGTAACCACTCACCTTGCCACATCTCTATATTTGCCCATGACTTTTAAGCTCATGAAAGGCACTTAGGATTTCATTTATGCCCAACAAACTCCTAAGCCCTCATGTCCTTTATCTAATTCTGTTTTCTCCAAAGCCACTGGACAATCAAATACCTCCATAGAGTTGAAGCTCATCCTTTGAAATGTCAGGCTCCCCATGCTCAGCACCTGGGTGGAGATAAACCTCATTCATTAGTCAGCTCTCTCAGCTGGATTTAGGGCAGCTTCCATCTCCCACCTGTCTGAAGCCTTAAAAAGTCATATAGTTTTTGTGGTGGGGAGTGAACTGGGCAGTCTTGAAGAGGCAAGACAGCCTTACATGTGCTTTCTCTTTACTCTGTTGGACACCCCCTCAGCATACCCAGAGGTGACCGTGACCAGTTTATCAAGAAAGAATCATAAACCTGAGAGGCCAGGATCTCATTCAAAGTCATTAATAATTGTTGCCATTTATTAAGCATTTACTATGTGCCAATGCTGTATGGAGTAATTTATATTTAATATTTAATTTGATCTTCACAGAAATCCTATGAAGAAGGTATTAGTACCTCTCTCTCCATTTTTAAGAGTCCAGTTATTCCCTGAAGGTCATATAATCAGTATGTGACAACTCCTGAGTTCAAACCCAGGTCTGTCACCAAAGCCTGCAATTCTAATCATTTGTATCTCCAGAAATAGAACACAGAGCTCAACTCCAACTTTATGGGCAGCATTTATTAAACACTTCATGTGTGCCAGTATCTTTACAGGCATTAATCTCAGCTTTTTCCCTCGTATTGTTATCTTCCCATGGTCTATTTGGGCTAAAATTTATCACTGTTTTGTTTGGTTTTGCAAAAATTTTCTTCTGATTGTAAAAATAAATTATGCTCATTGTAAAATATTTATAGTATAGGATAGTTCAAAGAAGAGAAAATCACCCATAACTTAAACTATTCAGAGATAACCATAATTAACATTTGGATAGTTTTCCTTCTGGTCTTGTTTATAGCCTCCTATGTGTGAATTTTTACAAAGTGTATATGAGATCAGACAAATGATACGATTTGATATCTTTCTTTTTAACTTCAGAGAGATACAAAGAACAGAACTCTAACCAGGACAGGGTGCAGCATCACTATCTATTTTGCTGTTGTCAAACATAAGGTTGTTTCCCATTGTTGCCCTACTACAAACAACATTGAGAGAAACATCTTCGCACAGACATGACATGCTCAATTCCATTGAGAAACTCAGTCCCATTGTGAGCCTAGTGGGCAAAGGAGAAATGGTAAGGCCTATTGTCTATCGAGTGAGCAGCCCCTGTGAGGGTATCCAGTCCCCTGGCTCTGCCGACTTTTTCTGGTTTCTCTGGGGTGCTGGTCTTCATCACTGCTCTCTGCAGGGAATAAACACAAGCTGAAGGAGACCCTCAGCCTGAAATGAGCCTGGAAGAAGCTTATTCTGATGTTCACTCTCAGAATTTAGTTTATGCGAGGAGTGTGGGGGAAAGAGGTCTGGTTTGGGGATTGAAGAATAGGAGATCTGCCACACACTTTCTGTGTGAACTTGGGCGAATCACTTAATATTCTTGTTGCTACTTTCATAATGCTTTCTTCATGACAAGTTCATATAGGGTATATTACTGAGATGGCTTCTCTCCCACCAAGTGCTGGTCCATGCCATCTCTGTATCTCCGCAAAGCCAAAGTGGCTCTATGTTTGCTCATGCTGTGTCCCACAGGGAATGCTCTTCCCATTTGTCTCCATTATCCTGAAGGTTAAGCTGATGTCACACCTCCTATAAAAAAGCTTTTCCAACTGCCCCAGCTTACACTCATCTTGCTTTCCTTCCTCTGCATCAACTGTCTGTCTGACACAGTGAGCATGAGGATCAATGGTTGTAGAGCTTGTCTCTCCAATCATTCCAAGCTCCCAAAAGACAAAGCCCAGGTCTTTACTCTCCCAAGGGTATCCAGCCTGGAGCAGGAGCCTGATTAAGACTTAGAGAATGATTGCATCATTTACATTTTTGGACTGGTCAGCATTCCAGGAATTCAGGCCTAGAAGTTTCTGGCCCCAGGTCCAGAGGACATTTCCTCAGGATGACCAGGGTGGCTCTAGCAAGACTGGTGTCCCTCCACATGTTTGGAGGCCTGCTGCCCAATGGATAAATTTTAAAATTCCAGAAAACTGGGTTAACTATGTTTAAAAATCAGTGCATATACGATCTCAGCTAGATACAGAGAAAGTGGTATCAGAAAGTACATCAAGATATTGGTATTTATCTCAGAAGATAGTATTTGGGGTGGCTTTTAATTTCTTCATTTCTGTTATTATATCACTTCTTCATTAATATTTTACAAATATTAATTCATGCCAAAAAGAGCTTATTAATTGAATTTTGCAAAATATCAAACAATACAGAAAATAATGAAAGCAAAATTTACTCCAAATTCTATCAGCCAGAGACAACCTGTATCAATATACAAATGAACACTGTTTTAGTCTCTATATTTTCATAATACATAATTTTTAATAAAAGGTATTATATAGAATTATATGCTGTGTAAGATAAGGACAGTTTTTGTATGTGCTCTCTAATTCAACTATTTAAAAAGTTAATCCTGGCAGAAGGAGTCACAGTTTATTGCTAATACCCCCGGTATCCATCACAGAGCTTGGTACTCAGCAAATATTTATTGAATAAATTTAAGGAAAGATAAAATATGTGTTTAGTGATTATCTCTGAGTGACGAAGCAAAGGATGATTTTTTCTTCTCTCTACTTCTTGATATGTTCTAAATTTTCTACAGTATGCCTATGCATAATCTTTCACAATAAAAAAA